>CM076583.1:293283187-293652926 GCA_034641835.2 Pinus albicaulis
CTCAAATTATTTGTGATTAAGGATTGCATTCATCAGGAACTGCGTGAGCAAGGTAGGTTGTCTGGAGACAGTAAATTGGCTAAGGAACTTGCCAATTTTTGTATGACAATGTGAGATAATTAGTTGATGTACTGAGAGATCTTGTGATTTGAGTTTTGTATGTAATTGTTTCATGATTCCTTGTGGAATATACAATATATGATAGAGGGGTTTTGAGCAGTACGCTTTCTTGAGGAATATTTGGTGTTGTGGTTTTGATCTATTCTCCTTTGCTTCATGTGATTGGAAATTGTGTTGTTTTTTAATTCTGCAAAATATTTGTAGAAGCGATTCAGTATTTAACTTTAGTACATTGTTAGATCGGGTGAATCCAGGCAATACATAATTTATATTAAAATTTCTACATGGTATCGAAGCTGTGTTATAGATTTTCTACATGGAATGAGAGCAGGAATTTTTGGGTGTGCGAGTTTGTAGAGAATATCTGAAAATTGTTGTGCAATTTAAAAAAAAAAATAGCATATTTGTATTCCTTGCGAAAAAATGACAAAATTGAATGAAAAAAATCGGTCGAATCGGAGCTCGAATGAGGGAGATATCGTTGATTTAAAATCAGCTCTTTTGTTAGAAAATTCTGCGACGGCAGGATAATTACAATGTGTGCGAGCCAAGAACCTACATGCACTGAGGTACAAGATGCATGCAAATATATGAGTAGCAAAGTAGATGTTAGTGACTTGGTGGTTAAGAGGGAGCCTCTCAATATGCAACATGAGAAGCAGTCTCAAAAGGTTGTGGAGCAACCACAACTGGAGATGCAGAAGAACCTCTATAGATTTGATGTAGATGCAATTTCTACAGAGCTTCCTACCATGGGGAAGTGTGAGAAAGCCATGAAATTGACCCTTGAGAGGGAGTTGGGTTTGCATGCAGGTAAGAGTGAACCTCAGGATGTGGAGCAGCCACAAGATGAGGATCATGGAATGGGAGCAACCACCCATGTAAAAAAATTCCGAGCCAGCTGGGCAGAGGGAGTGCATGCAGCTATACCACCAGGTGAGAGGTGGGGTGACATGCATGATTAATCCCAAGAAGAAATTTTTGGCAGGATTCATTGAGATAGTGTGGATATCATGAATCGAACCTAGCTACGAGGAGCCCACAGAGCAGCAGTAGCAGGATCAGTTGGATTGATGCAGTCAGATGTCATGAGGACATGAAATCAAAGTGACAGTGTCGGATACTAGAGTGCAGATCAGAGTTGGCAGCAAGTGCAGAGTGCATGGATGCAGGTGTCAACAGTGCAATGGTTCTTGAAGACATGTGCAGTAGCTAAGCAAAAGTCAGAAGACTTTGATGACAGATGCATTATACTGATTTAGTTGTTTGGAGGCTATTTAATTTCGGAAGTGTTGCATGCAAAGGTTTCATGTGCGAGAAACACTAGAGAAGTGTTGCATGCAAAGGTTGCATGACGCATGCATGGAGTTGCATGGCGCATGCATGGTGTTGCATGTCACATACAAAGACATTCCTTTCTTGTTGAGAGGGAGTGTTGAAGTTTGAAACAAGAAACAATGAAATTGACATCCAGAAACAACATCCTTGATCCTAATGAAAAATTAAGCATCCTTGATCCTAGTGAAAAATTCCACACAGGCTATTTTTAGGTGGATGTCTATTTATAAATGCATGAGAAAAATTCTATTTATAGATGAGGTCTATTTATAGATGCATGAAAAAATTCTATTTATAGATTGCATGTCTATTTATAGATGCATGTCGAATATTATTATCCCTTAATATTAGTTGGACAATAAACAATAATCTATTCTCAATGTGGACTTGGAAATAGTTAATTGAAGTGGAAAATCAGTTAGCTAAAGGAATTTCGAGTTAAGATGTTGGTTGGTGGGACATGCACGTTGACTTGAGTTGTAACAGAGTGATTCTAGTTGTAAAAAAGTTGGAAGTGCAGTGGTGCATTAGTTAATGCAAGTTGTAAATCAGTTTAACTCAGTTAAGTGAGTTAAAGTCAGTTGTGCTAGTTGTAACTGCAGATACACTAGTGAGAGATCAAGTGAATTAAATATCAATTAATTCACATGTAGTGATCTCACATGCAACTGATGTTTTTACTATTATTAACTGCATGCATGTCAGTTCCAGTGGAGACCCATTTGAGATCTAGGTGAAAGGGAAGTGTAACTATCAGTTGTGATATTAGCAGGCTACCTAGGTGTAGTTATAACATCACAGGATGCCCATGATACTTAGCACAGTTCATAGTCTTGTAAGGACATATTTTGAGGGCTTGAAGGTGGTGTATGGGATGGTCCCACCTCATCTGGAAATACATATTTGTTTTTCCGTAGTTGCAACCTTTCAGACCATCTCCGTTTTCCTGGTTCTGTGGTCGAAACATGGGTTCTCTTCCCTCTTGCTCTCCTAGGTATGGAAATTCTAGGGAGTTCAATCTTTGCTCTGTCAGGGTTTTCTTCAAGGGCAAGCAGGCAGGATTAACAAAGCTGTCCCATGTTATCTAATGTTTGTTTAACTCATGAATGATGATCAATTTAATCAAGCCATGGTGATTGACAACTGCTTGGGGGTTTTTAGCTCTTCTAATTCGAACAATAGTATTATGTAATACGAAATTTAGGAAAAAGGGAAAATCAACTGAAATTTTTCGCTTGAGAACAACTAATAGTTTAAGTTGACGGGACTTTACCACATCCTGGCATCCGTCGCATGTGATATATCTTTGAATGAAGACTGCCAATTCTTGCCAAGGCTGCTACAAGGACACATGATTAATACCTTTCCCTTTTCGTTCCAGTGGCTCATCTGGGTCCTGGTACACTGAGATTGCTTCTTGTAGAAGGACATGTTTTTTTAGTCCATCTTTCTCCTTCTATTGGTAGTCCGGAGACCTCAACGATGATTTCCTCGGAGACTAGTATGATTCTTCCTTTGACTATGAAACGCCCTTCCCGCAGTTTTTTGTAGGAATTCAGCTGCAATCTCTGTATTAAACCCTTGTAGTCTGTGTAGATATGGAATCTAGCCATCTTGCTAGAGAACGGTATGAGCTGATTCTGAGGCTTGAAAAATTGTGGGTTCATTACGGAGAGAATTTCCACCCATGGCTATTGTGTTATCAAAACTGGTTTCTTCTTCTGTATGTATTTCTTTGGGATCTGTTGGTTAAAACATTATAAACACTGCATGCGGCTTTTTTTTTAAATATATTATAAAAATGCAACTTCATGACGTAAATGCAATGATCTTTCAGTCCCATCAGTATATCCAAAGGAAGTCACATGGTTAATTCATTATGAATATTCGTACCCCCTCTATTGGGAGAAGGGCGTCCATGACCTTAAAGCTCAAGAGAAGAGGAAAGATTGTAACAATCATAATTGCACATGAAGCAAAGGTCAGAAGTTGGTAATCATCACAAATGTATGAGAGAAGGGCGTCCATGGCCTTGAAGCTCAAAAAAAGAGGAAAGATTGTAACAATCATGAATGCGCACAAAGCAAAGGTTAGAAGTTGGTAATCATCACAATTGTACATCAGATGGAAATGATCGAAGAAGGGGGGAAAAACGGAGTAGAAATTATTATGAAAGGATGTCCTATTTTGACGGTATATCATGACGGAAGCATGACAGGTGACAGATTATGATTGATGTTGTCATCCCTTAATTCAACATGAAAATACAATTCACTCATAGTTAATTATGCAGATAGGTAGTGATAACACATGTTCAAGTAGTGAATTTATTTCAAGAATGGGTAAATAGGAAATAGGGCATATAAAATTAATTGGCTATTGTTAGAAAAATACTTCGATACCACAAGCAAAGCCACTACTGCCAGCAGGCGTTCATAGCCTCAACAGGGTTGCTATTTTAACCTGGAAATGAGCCTGAATCCTCTATTTAAAAGTAGACATTTTGCTTATTTTGTGGAGAGACCACTATGCTGGTGTGGTGGCCCGATAGTCATAGTGCCATTCATGAGGATTGTAACAGAGTGATAAGGTCGCCTCGTGATGAGACCTCCTTTCCTTCAAGCAGTTTTAGTTGTCGAGAAGGTCACTACCCTAGTGTGTTGGCCATTGTGGGAATGTCACTTTTTAAACCCTTATGATCATGGTAGGTTGGCTTGTGATGAAACCCCCTATTCTCTCTTAAAAAAATTCACATAAACATAATATTTTTCTTTTTGAAAAGTAGACAATTTGCTTGTTTTATGGAGAGACCATTGTGCTGGTGTGGTGGCCAAATAGTCATAGTACCATTCACAGGGATTGTAACAAAGTGATCAGGCCAGCTCGTGACGAGACCTCTTGTCCTTCAAGCAGTTCTAGCTGTCGAGAAGGTCACTACCCTGGTGTGTTGGCCATTGTGGGAATGTAACCTATTAAACCCTTATGATCATGGTAGGTTAGTTTGTGATGAGACCCACTATTCTCTCTTAAAAATTTGCACATAGACATAATGTTTTTCTTTTTATTTATAAATGGAGGGAGGCTCATTAACTCCTTAAGAGTTAGGGATGGTATAAGAAGTAAAAAGAATGGAAATACAATTAATACTCTTATTCCTATATCCTCATGTTAAGGAGAATTACTACTTGAAAGTGTAGAAAGATATACCAGCATAAAGCTATGGAAATGAATTGTATAATAATATGTCTGAACATGAGATATCCAGCCCTTTAGTATATAGATAAACCATGTCAGCTTCTAGAGTAGAGATTTCCATCAAAATTTCAAAAGATCATAATATTAGTAATATCACTACTTTTCTCCTCTACAGGTGCCAATTCCTTTTTCAAAAATGGCTTTTATGGCGAGGATGTGTAAAGGAAGAGTGGATATTCGAAAAGAAATCATCAAAAGACAAAAAAAACATGCTAGAAAATAAATCAGCCATTCAATTCGATTGAACAGTAGCTGTTCAATTCGATTGAACAATAGTTGTTCAATTGATTGAACAGCAAAAGTAAAATCACGCAAAAAAAAACCGTTCATTTGAATTGAACGGTAGCTGCTCAATTCGATTGAACAACAACTGTTCAATTCGATTGAACAACAACTGTTCAATTCGATTGAACAACTGTTCAAAGGTTTGAACAACAACTGTTCAAAGGTTTGAACAACTGAAATAAACACACTAAAAAACATAGTTGTTCATTCGAATTGAATAACAACAGCTGTTCAATTCGATTGAACAACAACTGTTCAATTCAATTGAACAACAATTGTTCAAAGGTTTGAACAAAAACTGTTCAATTCGATTGAATATCAATTGCTCAATTCGATTGAACAACAACTGTTCAATTCAATTGAATATCAACTGCTCAATTTGATTGAACAACAGTTGTTCAATTCGATTGAACAACAGTTGTTCAATTCGATTGAACAACAGTTGTTCAAAGGTTTTAGCAGCAGAACACACAAAAAACAACTGTTCATTTGAATTGAACGGTAGCTTTTCAATTTGATTGAACAACAGCTGTTCAATTTGATTGAACAACAACTGTTCAAAGGTTTGAACATCAGAAATAAACACACTAAAAACACGACCGTTCAATTTGAATGAACAACAGTTGTTCAAAGGTTTGAACAACAGAAAATACAAAAGAAAGAAAAAGAATGCAGATGTGAGCATAAAAATAATGAAAAAGTGATGGAATGTACAATAATGAGAAGAACTACAAATTGAAGGAAACATATATACAATATTTACATGAGGAAATAACAAATTTTTATGAACTTAAAGCTGTCGGGTCATCATCCCCTGTAGCTAAAATTTGGATGGTGGGGTCGTCACACACCTACTGGCAGAAAGACTCTTTCGTAAGTGGTGTATGATAGAGGCACACCCGGTGTCCATTGGCTCAAAAGGTGGAGCTAGATCCATCTATGGTGGTCAAGGTAATGGTACCATTGTTGTGTACTTCTTGAATTTCGTATGGACCGAGCCACCTTGTTTGTAACTTACCCAGGAAGTCTTGGAATCTGGAGTCATATAGGAGTGCCCAATCTCCTTTCTGGAATGTCTTATTTTTGATGAGTTTGTCATGCCACTTAGCTTGTTTTTGTTGAATAGTTGTAGTGCGTTGTAGAGCAAGTAGCCATGCTTAATCTAATTCATTTATTTGATGGAGTCTTCTAACTTGGGCCTCTGTCAAATCCAGCCCCACTTCCTGGGTTGTTCTCAGAGTCTTTATTTCAAATTCAATAGGAAAAACTGGTTCCCTTCCAAATACCATATGGTACAGAGAATATCCGGTGGTGTTTTGTCATGTTGTGCGATAAGCCCACAAGGCCTCTGGCATTCTAGTATCCCAATCCCGGTGATGTGTTGAGACTGTTTTAGTGAGAATTGCCTCAAGGACTTTATTGGTGCTTTCGACCTGCCCGTTCGCCTACGAGTGATAGGGAGAGGTGAATCTATGGGTGACATGGTGGTTCTTCAGAGCAGCCATGATTTTATTTCCCACAAACTGTGCCCCTCCATCAATTATCACTTCCCGAGGTAAGCCATACCACACAAATAGCTCAAAAAGAAAATTGATCAAAGATTCTTCTGTAGCTCTTGACAAAGCCACTGTTTCTACCCACTTCGTCACGTAATCTATGGCAACTAGTATGTAGGTCTTTTGATTCGATGGCGAGTTGAATGGTCCAACAATGTCCAGTGCCCACTGTTCGAAAGGTTCCACTACTAACTATGGCTGCAATGGAATTTCATCAGATTGGCTAGGGCGGCCCATTCTTTGGCAACTATCGCAGGCTTGGACATATTCCTTAGCATCTTTAAAAATTGTAGGCCAATAATAGCCCATTTGTAATACTTTTTTCCCCGTCCTGCGATCTACAAAATGGCCACCACATGGTTCATCATGACAGACCCTTAAGATGTCATAAATCTCGTCTTCTCTGATGCATCTGCATATATGCATATAAGCTTTTGTATGGAAAAGATATCCACCAATCCAGGAGAATCTATCACTGCATTGAACAATCAACTTCCGTTCCTTTGATGTCAAGAGTCTTGGTAGCTTTCCTACTGCCAGATAATTCGCTACATCTACGTACCATGGCGTTTTTACTGCTACAATGAATAAATGCTCACCAAGGAACTAATCATCCACTGCTAGTGGATCATCTGACCTTGGAACTCTAGACAAAAAATATGCAAATACGTTCTCATTTCATGGGCGGTCCTTGATAGTTATGTCAAACTCCTATAAAATCAACAACCAACGAGTCACTCTTCCATTTGTAATAGGTTTATTAGCTAAGTATCTAATGGCAGAGTGATCTGTATACATGAATACTTGATAGACAGTTATATAATGTCTAAATTTATTAATAGCATAAATGACAATCAAGAACTCCTTTTCAGTCACTGTATAGTTTAATTCGTCAGGAGTGAGATTCTTGTTGATATAGTAAACAGTGTAGGGATTTTTGTCTTCTTCTTGACTGAGAACTGCCACTATCGCTGTGTTGGATGAATCTGAGGAAATGTGAAAATTCAGCTCCCAATTGGGGCCGCGTAAGACTGGTGCTATCGAGACCAGTTTCTTCAAATCTGAAAAAGCAGTGTCACATTTTTCAGACCAATGGAATTCAACATTTCCAGTTAATGCATAAAAGGGTGCAGCAATTTGTGAGAAATTCTTTATAAACCTACGGTAGTACCTTGCATATCCAAGGAAACTACGTACCTTTGTCTGAGTACAAGGTGTGGCTAGTAAAATAATTACCTCTATTCTTTCTGGATCTACCTGTATTCCAGTTGTAGAGATGTAGTGTCCTAGGATTACTCCTTCAGTCATCATCATGTGACATTTTTCATTGCTCAAACACAATCTGGTAGCAATGCATCATTCCAATAATTTTTCTAGTGTTTGCAGTGCTTAATCAAAGTCATCTCCATATGGAGTAAAGTCTTCCATGTAAATCTCGAGCCCTTCATTTATCAAATCAGAAAAAATGCTGAGTATGGCCCTTTGAAATGTTGTTGGGGCATTACATAATCCGAACGACAATACCCTATAGGAAAATGTACCCCAGGTGCAGGTAAAGGTCATTTTATCTTGGTCTTCAGGGGCTATTTGGATTTGATTGTAACCACTGAAACCATCAAGAAAAGATAAGAACCGCTTTCCTGCCAATGTGTCAAGGACCTGATCAATAAAATGGAGGGGGAAGTGGTCTTTTTGTGTTGCTTTATTAAGTTCTCTGTAATCCACACAGATTCGCCACTTACCATTATTCTTAGGAACGACTACTAGAGGAGAAACCCATTTGCTGTCTGAAATAGGATAAATGAAGTTTACATCTAGCAGCTTTTGTAATTCATCTTTTACAATGTATTTCAGATGCGGGTTTAACCTCTGCTGAGGCTGTTGAATAGGCTGAGCATCTTTGTCAGTATAAATGTGATGTGTGCATAGTTGAGGATCTATACCCTTCATGTCTGGGTAGTCCCAAGAAAATGCTCTCTTATATTTTTGTAAAATTTTAATGAGCTTTTGCTATTGGTCACTATCCAAACTGCCATTGATATTTAAAACTTTTCCTGGCTAAATTTCAATTGGCATGTTGTTGCAAACAACAGTCGTGGGTATGTGCTGGTTATCAATGTCTACTAAGGGGTCCTCTTGTGCTTCATTATCAAGAACTGCTTTTAACATTTGGCACTTTAAATTTTCTGAAGTAGATGGCTGATTCATGAAGTTATTGATTACATCGTCTTCAGTTTGATCTTTGAATTCTAGTGCTTCAACTATTGTCAGTGGTGAACGGATGTTTTGTTCCCAGTATGTATGTGGCTGTTTGTGAATATTTACAGTGGGAAGGCTTGGTTTGGTAGAGGGTATATGACAATATTATTTATGGAATCTCCTCTAGCAATGGTCATGCTGCCTGTTCGACAACCTATGTAAGCATCGACCGTTGCTAACCAAGGTTGTCCCAAAATCAGGGGATGTCCATCTAACCTACTTTTTGGGTTAATAACTAAAAAGTCTGTCGGGTACTCCCATGAGTCCACAGAAACCAGGATGTCCTATAATATACCTTCTGGTTTGATAACAGGTCTGTCAGCAAGTTCCAACAAGGTAGATGTGGGTTCCAACATTGTTATACCTAACTTCTTGTAGGTTTCTATAGTTAAGATGTTGATGGCCGCCCCCCCAAATCAACTAATGTGTTTGAAAAGGAGTGGCCAGAGATTTGTACTGTGACTATGGGGTTTCCTGGATCCTCGTATTTTACAGGTGTTTCTTTTCCCAAGAGTAAGTATGACAGTGCTCCCACTACATGAACAGTTGGTATAGTTTTTGCTTTCCTCACCTGTTTTTTTCTGCACAACTCTTTAATTGTTTTGGCATAGATAGGAATGTCTCCTATAGCCTATAGGAGAGGAATTTTAATGCAAATATTTTTTAATTCCCCTAGGAGATCAGAATCTGAAGAGACTATTGATTTAGGCAATGTTAATCTCTCAAGGAATGGAGGGGAGGAAATAATAAGGTTTTCAGGGTCTTTTTGGTCAACTGTGTCCCTCCCCTGCTCTATCATTGTTTCTGTCATATTTGATTGTTTAGGTACTATTGGAATTTCAGACTCAAGTTGTGGTAGTGTCGTATCTTCTTCAGGTGAAATAACATGCCCTGATCTCAGCCTAAGTTCATTGCATTGCTTCTATTTACTTTCAGGGTTTGGGTTTTCAACAATCTGGATTACCTGAATCGGTCTGTTATTGGGATTAGGATTGGGTTGAGCTGGCAGTTGAGGATGCATAATAGGCTGAGGATTGTGTTGGACTGGGTATGGAGCTGGTAATGTGGGTTGATTATGAGCCCCTGTTCCCATAGGTAAATTGGTCATTCCCAAGGGTCATTGCAATTTTTGAGACCAATTTGTATTATGTGAAGTGGAGGCAGGCCACTGGGATTGATATGGATTTTTTTGCTAGTAAGGGGGGAGAAAAAGGAAAACTTAACCAATTATTACCTGAATAGGGTTGTGTTGGCCAAGGAGGCATGGAAAATTATTGGGATGGCCAGACAAGAAAAGGTGATTGGGTCTGACATGCTGTTGTAGTGTTCTGTTGATTAAATTGTGGAGGAGAAAATAACTGAGGTGGGTCTTGTGGCATAACTAGTCGTGCTTGCCATTGCCGACGTTGATTCATTAGATACACTGGTTCTGTTTCTTCTTTTGCCTCTTTAAAAACCACTTTCAACCCTGGGAGTGAAGGGAAATGGTCAATGGTGTGGTCCTTGGTACAAATAACATGTCTGGATGATGTCTAATGGACACTCCCACTAGTTGTGCTTCTTCCGACAGAGTGGGAAAAAAACAACCAAGTTTTGTTCTACTAAATCTTGCTTCTGCTTGGCTTGCAGGACATTTAGCTACGTTGTGAGGGTGCCTAAGATATCAGTTTTAAAATCTTCTAAAAGATTACCGAATTCTTCCATGGTCATGTTGCCACCTGACTATTTATAATTCCTTGTAGCTGAATCCCGTCCGGTTGGCCTACTTCGCATACTAGCTCAAGAACACCTGATGCACAATGCAATAATTTCATCATACTCTTTTTGATAGATGTCCCCTTTTGCCACTAGATTAAGTGTTTTGACCCATTCTTCTTTCATTCCTTTAATCATTGTTGCTTTTAGAATATCTTTAGACAATGTAGTATATGGAGATCTTTGCAAATTATATTGAAATATTTCAATGTATTCTTCTAATGTTTCATTATATTTTGTAGACATATTGAAGATTTCGTCTTTTAGTTCTCGAGTCTGGCAGTAATCTTGATATTTGTTAAGAAAATAGTTTTTCATCTAATCCCAACTATTAATGGTTCCTCCACTAAGCCCCATACACCAACGTAATTCCATCCCCTTCAAAGTAGAGGGAAATAATTTCAGTTTCTGAGGGTCAGTGGTGTAGTCATATCCCCTACATAAGACATCAAATTCAAATAAGAAAGCATCCGGAGCTTCCAAGGTCAGCCCATGGAAGGTGGGGATTTTTTGTAATGGAATAGATTTCATAGGGGCATTTGCAGCTAGATCAACAATGGGATATTCCAATGTTGATGTCTGCCTATGGTTTTGGTTTTTTTCCATTTGATCAAAGATGTGCCAATAATCTTCAGGGATTTATTGATCCGAGGAAACAATTTGAGTTGGATTAGGTAGTGGATTTGGAGGAGGCCTTATAGCACTTCCCCAATCTGGGATACTAGGTGTCTTTGTATCAACCACTCTCTCAGGGGATCTAGGCTCTGGAGTTTTTACCTGTACTGCACTACTGGTTTCTCCCTCTCCTTCTTGCAAATTTCAATAATTTCCCTCTCTCGAAGGGTTGGGACTTAAATGCTCAACAGTCTGAAGGCTTTGTTCAGACCTTCTGTTTCACTTTGAATCTCAACGTGGGCTGTAGATGGTGAGGCTGTTGCCTGAGGCACTATAGTAGGACTCTATGTAGGAATGGTTTTGGGTTCTACAGATGCCTGGGATTCAACCTTCTTAATGATTTCGTCTATATATGTTGTTTTGCCAAGGACCACCGATCCTTTGGGTTTTGTGGATTTAAGTGGGGGATTTTGATCTAATTCTATCTTTTTCTTCCTATTCATTAAAAAAAAAGAACACCTATCCTCTTAACCTCTGCACAATTGCTGAGAAGTGGGCTGGAGAGCAAGCGTTTTGCTTGCTAGTACGCAGGTTCTTACCTCTCATTTTCAATACCCAATTCTTTCACAGTAAAAGGAAAAAGAAATGAAAGACATCACTCTTAAACACTCTCCCCGGAAATGGCGCCAAAATGTTGGGTCATGAAGGTGACTGTTTCAAAGGTTACCTTAATGATTTTCATTAATTATCAACCCAGGGCAAGTCTTGTTATTTCAAGAGTGTAAGCAAAATATTTGCAAGTGACATCATATGTTAACTACTCTAAATCATTATAAGAAAGATTGTCTAATTCTCAAAGTTCAATCAAACCAACTTGAAAATAAATTATGAAATACTTCAGACCAATCAAAGGAGCTAATTCTATTCTAAGCTTATGCAGAAATAACCACCCAAGACTGAAAAAAATAGATTGCAATTAAACAACACGCTTTGATGAATTGAACAACGAATTGAACAACAATCAATTATTCTAGATTTTGTAATGGAATTATATTTTAATCAACTAATAACATCCTTTGACATTAAATATCAACCAAACGCTCATAATTATAATGAAAAGATTCAAACATTAACTATACGCAGAATTGAAAAGCAACCATGCTGAAACTAGTCTAACGAATGTAAAAGCATCAATTCCTGATAGGAGGACATGAATGATAAATCTAATCTAGTGAAAAGGAAGTTATAGCATCTCACGCTTGCGATTAACCAATTAAATGATAACGTTATGAAACGCAATGGATAACTGGAAATGAAAATTCTGTAAATAAGCATATAGCACAAAAATAGCAAGAGAACCCCCAGGGCTGGGCCCGAAGCTTCTAGAAGCCTTCTACTAAGGAATACTTAGAAGTAGTTTAAAATAAAAATGCCAGTTCCTTCATTAATCAGTAGAGCAATACATTAACACGAACTTGACGATTCTACCTGAATACGTTTATTACAGGAAAATTATAATACATGAATTGTCCTTCGTCTTGTTCACCTTTGACCTTTTATAGCTTAAAGGCGAATTCAAATAGAGTAACAAATCCTTCTCATTATGAGATCATGCCGCTTCGTGGCTATCGACTGATCACTCCAAGAGTAGGTGCGCCTCTACATCTTCCGCTGATTCATAAGGGCCAATACGATTCCGTTTTCTTTCCTTGTCTGCTATCATTTGGTCATCCTGGTCAGCAGTTTGGTTGTTTTGCTTCCCTATCAATAAAGGCAACGAAAAATCAGTTTTTACGTTATTAAACACACCTTTTGTCAATAATTCACTCAGACTTACTTTTGCATTATTTCCCTTTAATTTATTGCTAAGATGAAGGAAAAATATATAAAAGTAAATGACAAATCGTGGTAAAGATGTGGGTAAACCATACCTTCTTCTTGGCCCAACACCTTTGACAATGACATAACGCATTGCTTCAAATTTCCTTTTGTCATCACATATTACATTAAGGAAGAGTTGGTTTCTACGTGACACATTGTGATTTCGCAAACACTCCTTTATCATGAGAAACATAATTTTTCTAAAATGGTATTATATTTGGTTTAGAAAATGAGAGAGAAATAGAATATTTTAAATTGAAAGCATGGACTTTTTCAACCAACAAACACTAAGATTTGTTGAAGTTTTTGGACAACCATGGGTGGCACATTTGGTGATCTTGCAAAGAATTTAAGAGGGACCATGAACAATATAAACATTGATGATCCAAGAAGTTGAACACGTGTATTTCTTCAATTTATATTTGAAAGATTACATAGTGTAAAAGAACCCTTGATTTCAATTTATATGAGTGGATAGACCATTATATAAGAGGCTTTTGATGAGGTTTTTGGATTCTTTGTCTTGTCTCACATCTATTCATGGTCAAATTGTCGATATTTTGTAGTTAGAGCTACAGTTCTTGTGGGGAGGTTTGAGTATAAATAGCCAAAGGAAGTGTGCATCTATCCAAAGTTTGTGGTAGGAACAAAAAACAAAGTTCAAGTGTGCAAATGAGGACCAAACTTTCAAAATTTATTGTTTTAAATATAAAATAAAATCAATAATGTGAGTGTACTTATTTGTACAAATATTAGGGACTTGAAAGAAGAAAAATAGGAAGAATTTTTAGGCCCATTGATCTTGCATGTGTTAGTTTGAAAATCATACAATGTTACTTCTAACATCCATAATTTTTCTCCCTTATGGCAAATGTTATCATAGAAATGTTGTGTTTGGTTAAACATGTTCGAGTGTGTAAAATATTTATTGTTAATTATGGTCGATCATAGGTCAATTTTGATTAATTTTAGTTAACAATGACTCAATGTAATTGGCCATGTTTGGCTATGGTTCATTATGGTTGAAAATGGTATACTATGGTTGATGATGGTCAACGATAGTTGAATGTTAATGAAAATAGTTGACTTTGGTTAACTATAATTCCTAATGGTCAAATATGGTTGATTGTATATTGATTATAATTATCTCTCGTTAATTGTGGTGGGTTATAATTGAATATGGTTGATAGTGTTCAATTGTGGTTAAATGTGTTTGAGTGAGCCAAAGATTAACTATTGTCAACTAAAAGTGACTATGGTTGAGTAGGATGGTTGAATTTGGTCAAGTAAATATCATAATGGTTAACTATGGTTAATTGTAGGTTGCCTTTGGTAAAAAATGGTTGATTATGGTTGAAAATATTCGATCATGTTGATAGGGCTAATCATTATTGATATGGAACTTACTATTATTAATTTTGTTTGACTATGGGCAATTATCGTTAACAATAGTTAATTCTAGTTCATTATGGTTCACTATGGTTGATTGCAAAATTGAGTATTATTATCTTTAGTTAATTGTGGTTGATTATAGTTGGTTATGGTTGATAGTGCTTGACTATGGTTAAACATGTTTGATTATGATAAAAGATTAACTATTGTTAAGTAACTATGCTAGAGTGTGACACTTGAATTTCACTAAGTAATGACCACAATGGCTAAGTATGGTTGATTATAAGTTGAAGTTGGTTAACAATGATTTACCACAATGTGTGGTTAACTTTAGCTCAATTTTGTTTACATAACCTTTGATGAATGTCACGATGCTTAAGGTAATTTTTTTTAATAATTTAATTCAATGTATTAAATCTATCATATTAGATAATAATAATGTATTACACCTTAATAAATTTGATTTTTCTCTATCATGCTTTATATATAAGAGTTTAAAATGGATTTACATTGGTTAATTTTTTAGACTTTGTCATTTTCTCTAGTGCAATAAATAAAAACCTATAGACATACACGCACAAAAAAACATAGAAATAATAAGATACACAAAATTGATTATAATGAGACTTATAATTATACTAACTAATATAATAATTAGAAATATGTCCATATTTATACTATATACATGTTAGCTTTTGTTGAGACCTAATCCTCCAGGATTTGGAAAACACTTATAAATGTGTAAATACAAAATTAGAATAGGAAGAGACTTGGGAGTGTGAATCCAAAGGGTCACCATCCCGTTTGTATTTAATCACCTACATCTTAATGAAATGCATCAATTTGAGGAGTTATCGTCTTAACTTGACATGGTATCAAAGTGCAAGTCCAAATATACATGGGTGATCCATATTGGATCATTATATTTATTTTCATACATCTTGATGCATTCAAAGTGGAAAAAGTGGAGGAATAAACTCATGAGAATGTTTTTATTAGCGGGGGCCAGTTTGGCAAAATGGGGTCTGAAACCTTCTGGGAGTGTTTTGAGGCATAAAACAATGTTTTTTGGGTGTATAATTTTGCCTCTTAATTGTATCACATTTTCATGATGTTCTACACACAGATATTTCCAACGATGTAAGAAGCACACCAATCAGAGTTTGTATGCAAAAGTTATGCCAATCAGAAGTTAACTTTCCTGTTTTCACCACCATGGTTAGAGAGGATGTAACATCATCCCCCATTATTCATGGAAAAGGGGCTAGCCACATGATTGTGATGTAAAATAATTTAGAAAAGTCTATATTGTAACACTGGTTAAGAGTTGATGTAGTCAAACCTAACCACTAGTAGGCTATCGGGCTATGTTATAATCGGGCCACTAGGAGGAAGAGACAGTCCATTATTTCGTGTGCATTTTTTCCATAGCTGAGCAAAAATAGCCAAGAGGGATAGGAGGTAGAGCACATATAGATGATTTGTGCAATATAGCAACCCGTGGGCAATAGGCCATACTTCTTTATACCTATAGCCATATTTCCAAACAGTGAAAGAGAGTATAACAACCTCACCTTCCAACTAGGTTTTCTCCCGAAAGGGTTTCCCAAAGCATATTTTGTGTCTTATGTGTGTGTGTGAGATTTTATTTTTTCGTTCTTTATTTTCTACATAATTTCCATTCACATGCATGCACTAATTACAATAAAATCTACATATCTAAAAATTTAATAAAACTATAATAGTGTAGAATTTCCTATTTTTAATATAATATTATAAGATATGTTGTGACAAACTGTCTAGTGGAATATCCACGATGATTTATAGATCATATTGGTATCAAAGCAGGTTTCTTTGGGTATTTTGTGGATATTGTCACGGGATCTATATTGGCGGGGCCGAAAATCATAAAACCCTAATCATGGGCGACGAATCTGTGAATGACCCTCGTGATCCTGCAGAGGTGAGGTTTTTGCGGTTGGAACAACAAGTCGCAAATATAAATCACAATGTAAACCTCCTCATGGAAACCTTTAGAAATAAGCTTGGGATATTTGGAGAAGATGGGGGTTTAAATGCAGAAGATAAATCAGATGGGTGATTGAGAGATTTGGAAGAAACGAAGAAAAATTCTAAGAAAGAATCTAGAAAATATCAACCCGGTTCAAGTGTCATGAATCAATACTTGTTTAAAATGGTAGAAAATTTTGATATAAAGTTGTACCACGGAGAGATCAATGATCTGAAGTTGAATCACTTGTTGTAACAACTGAAATTTTATTTCAACGTCCATCAAATTGAGGAAGGACAAAAGATCTCTTTTGTGCGGTTGGAATTAGAGGGCCATGCACTCACTTGGTGGGAGGTACACATAGATATCCTGAGGCTGGAGGGAGAACCTCCATTGACTAAGTGGGAGGACTTCAAAACCCTCATTAAGTCACAATTTTATCCCATTGGGTATGTAGAGGGTCAGTGGATCTAGTGGCACTACTTCAGGCAAAAGCTAGGCCAAAGCATGCAGGAGTGCACCATAGAGTTAAAAATATGGCTATAATGTTGGGTATCTCTCCAAAGAACCTAGATGTACTCCTCAAGTATTTGGAGGGTCTTCACTGCCATCTGTGTGAGCTAGTGATGTTGTTCAAGCCCAAATCGGTGGATGAGGCTTGTGTACAAGCACAATACCTAGAGAACATAGGCCTGAAGAGAGGGCAATCAAGTGGATTGAAGCAGAAGTAGTAGCATGATGCTTCTAAGGAGGGAAAGAAGAATAAAAAAGGGGGAAAGATAAAAAGATGACAACCATAGCACACTAGTGCAAAGATCTTAGAAACCACTGTGTAACCAACCCATCCTACGTTTAATTGCTTTTACAAGATCTCTTGGGTAAACATGAACTGAGAGTTACTATGGCATGACCCAACCACCAAAGTGGGGCCTACTAACCAAATCTCTTACTGCCACCCATCAGGGACACCATATCACTCAGGAGTCTGATAACCACCCCTGGTGATCAATCCCTGAGTTGGAAGTTGTTTTTACAAGCTTTACCTCCCAACCACTATGTTGACACACTGTGCATGCGGTTGGAAGGCTCCAACTGCACCTCAAATCCTTCCTTCATGTGATTATGACCGAAATATTCCAGTTTTGTGTATGCTTTGGCGAGATATATGCCACTTTCTCAGGGTTGGCCTACATGCCTCTGCCTAGAATTGCCTAGAACTTTCCAAAATAAGGTCTAAGATGATAACAAGTCTAAACAATCAAAACTAGGGCTAGATCTTGCTCAAAACATGCCAAACACACAATACACATTACGTCAAACATGTAGTAAACATAGTAGTTACAAGTCATGATTGCATATCTGATCATAATCTTCTTAAATTCATTAGAGAATCATCAATAAGGCTCAATACCCTCTCAAGCTAGCTGCAACAACACTTGTTATCCCATGCATTCATCAATCATTCAATAACTTATTAAATTATGAACAAGATCCATAACAAAAACACATCATATGACCATGCATAACAACATATAATCCATGACAAACCATCCATAAGATCAACATAATACTAGTACAAGTTCTCATCAATCATAATAAGAAAATAATTTATATTAACATATGCAAAAGCCAAACAAGTCAGGGACTTCCATGTACCACCCGATCATAAATTGGGCTGAACCAAATATTCGTTTCATCCAATACCCCTGTGTCATATTCCAAGCATGAATGTGGGATCATATGGGTTAAACTAAAATAGAAACAACCAAGGCTTCCAAAGGCTAAACCACCTCAACCCTCAACCATGGTGATTTCACCCAAACCGGTCTAGAAATCACTAACATCAAAACAAGCTTGGATGCCTCTGACTTCCTTCACCAACTCCAAAGGAATTTTCTTGTATCCACCCATTCATCAAGAGTTCTAGGAGAAAACTCATCTCCACCCTTAACCCTTTGGAATTTTCCTGAGACCACCTCAACTAGGATCCAAGTATACTAGCCATCCAAAGCTTAATCAAAGAGAGAACTTACTACATCATGGATATCAAGGATATGGAAAGGCAAGGCTGAAATCACTATATATCTAGGAAATTCCCATGTCAATGACAACAAAATAACCAAATAACCACATGCATGTACCATGCATCCAAATCTCAGTAAGGAAATCACACATGCAACCTGTTACCTGGAATGAACTCCAGTTGTATCAAATAATCTAACCTTATCTCTACTGATCACAATTCCTTTACTTGTCCTTTGTTTTCTTCTCTTGAAGTCCAAGTGAATGTTAGGATGCTCTAAGAATGCTCTAAGTGTGCAAGAGTGTAAGAGTATGGAAGAAGAGATCCAAAAGCTAAAAACTGACAAAAATGTGTAAATTTTTTATGTGACGCCTTTTTATCATTGATGTCTAGTCCCTTCCTTTCCTTTTTCCTTTTTTCTTCATTTTCCTTTAGTTTCTCTCTAATTTCCCTTGCATGCATGTTTGTGTCTCTTCATCTTCCTTTTCTCCTACTTTCATTCATTTCCTTATTTAAATGCCATTTATTGTCTCTTTGCATTTGCAAATGCCTTTTCCAATTTCCATAGCCATTAATAAACCACAAGTGATGCCCACTATAATGTTTACCCACCATTGAGTTTGTAATATGTGTCCCATGACCTTGGTCTTATTTTATTTACATGGAAAATCAACCAGGGGTTGTTACAAACCCCTCCCCCTTAGGGGATGTAATCGCCCCACCCCACATTTACCCAAATTTACAAGCTTTCCAGGGTAAATATGAGACAAGTGTCACTTTGACATGACCTGAAATCCAAGTTCCAGTTATGGAAGTGGGGTCGACACACTGACAACTTAAAAATATCCCTTAGGGACTACAGACCACTTAGGAGTCTACAAACCACCCTAGGTGATCAAACCCTGAGCTAGAGTCCTTTTCACAAGGAAAGTTCCCCAACCGCAAGCACAACACTACACCAATGCGGTTATGGGGTCCCAACAGCACACATATGCTTGCTTCCGTGTTGTTATGACCCAAAAACTCTAGATCTATGCCAACGATTCCGAGATCCGAGCCACCTTTCCAAGCTAGCCTCCAGACCACTGCCCAAAATTTCCTGTAACTTTATAGAAACATAAAAAAGATGCTAACAAGGTCAACCAATCAAAACTCAAGCAAGAACTTGACCTAGACATTCCTAATCCATGATATACATTTCATCAAACATATGGTAAACTTGTGAGATATAGGTCATGAGCACATATCTAATAAAAAACATATGAATTTAACTTGAGAGTCACCATGAAGGTTCCAATCCCTCTCTATCTAGTTGCAATAACACTTTTATCCCATGCATTCATCTACCATCCAATAACTTGTCAAAACATGTTAAGATCCATAGATAAAATACATCATATAACCAACATATGATGATCCAAGTGGATATTGGTGGCCATCTGAATATTCCACTTGGGGCTCCACCATTGTTTCTTTCAGTTTTTCAGTTTCCTTAAATATAGCACAATTTACTATTTTAAGCATTTTTTTTTCGGGTCCTGAACTTCCAAAGCTGTTTTGAGGCCCTAAATGACGTTTTTTGGACATGCTTCTCCGAAAAATATGTTCGTTCTAGACTTGATGTTTGATATTAGTATTTGTAGTCCTCGGATAGATATTTCTAACGATGTATCATGTGCGTCAAATGGAGATAGTATGCCAAAGTTATGACCTTGGGAAATTGATCTACCAATTTACCCCGACGGGGCCCATATTCTGGCATTTCATCTTTAGGGTTAGGTTTTTGGATGTTTAGGTTTTTCCATTGTTTCTCAATAATATATAGGCCTTTGAGCCTCATTTTAACATAGAGTTTAGAGGCCTGTAGCCACCACATCTCTTCTCAAAGATAAGCTACCAACGCCATAGTTATTTTATTTCCATTCTATCTGTAAACAGATTTCAATTCTTTGATATTAATGAAATGAAGTGTTATTTCCGTTGTATTCTTATATTTATGGTTATATGTTTATTATGTTGCGTTACTACATAAATCCGGATCATATAAATAGAATGGAAACCATTGTAAATTATCTATAAAGTTACCATCATAATCACTACAAATGCTCATAGATCACAATAGGAAAATATCTCGTATTAACATGTGAAAATGTCAAGAAATTCGAGGACTTACACGTACCACCTGACCATAGGTTGGGCTGAACCAAATCTCTCTTTAAACCAACCACCTCTTCACCGTATTCCAAGCACGAATGTAGGATATCATGGGTTAAACCAAAACAAACCAAACCAAGGCTTCTAGAGGCCAAACCAACTCAAACCTCAACCAAAGTGATCTCACCTATACGGTCCAAAAATCACTAACATCAAATAAATCAGTCTCTACCCAACTTGTCCATGACTCCAGGAACTTGTAACTCAACCCACAACTAACTCAGGGCTCCAAAGCATTTGTTCCAACAACGGCTTTGAGGACTAGTAACTCAACCCACAAGTCTCCAGAGCATTTGTCCCAACTTGTAGCTCCAGGAACTAGTAACTCAACTCAACTATTCCAGGGATCCCAGAGCATTTTTTTCAACCCAAAACCATAGGGAACCTTAGCATCAATCATAAAAACAAGTGTGAAACCCACAACACCATGATTATCTAGGAAATTGCAAGGCAAGTTTGAAACCACTATCAATCCAGGAAAATCTCCATGCAATTGACGACACATGACCAGGGAATCACATGCATATACCATGCATCCAGAAATAAACAAGGAAATCGCACATGCAACCTGTTACCTGCAAAGTATCCCTGCTTGCTAGATAACATATTACTTCAGCATGCTATTGGATAAGCCGGTTCTTATGTTTAATAACTTATTGCGTTGTTGATCCAACTGTCTCCTTGCGATTCCTTTATTTCCTTTGTTTTCTTTCTCCAATCCAAGTGAATTCCGAAGTGCTCCAAGAATTTTCTAAGTGTGAAAGAGTGTCTAAGAGAGAGAATGAAAGGAGAGAGCCAAAACCGAATTGACAAAATATGTGAATTGATTCTTCGATGCCTCTTTATCATTGAGGTCTCTTTTTTCTTCATTTTTCCTCTAATTCCCCTTGCATGCAAATCAATGTCTCTTCACCTTCCTTTTCTCCTATTTTCCTTTATTTTCATAATTAAATGTCAATTATTTCCTCTTTGCCTTTTCCAATGCCTTTCCAATTTCCATATCCATTATTAATTCACAAGTGATGCCCACTATAATTTTTTTCCCAACATTCATCTTGGAATACGTGTCCCATGACTTTGTTCTTTTTTTATTTACATGGAAAATCAACCAGGGGCTGTTACAAACCCTTATCCCTTGGGGGAATACCATCCTCGTTGTTCAATGACGCTTATAACTAGCAAAACATGTTTCTCATGGAGCTTTATAACACAACTCATTGCAGTATTTACAATACACATATGCATAAACATAAACCAAAACATATAAATCAAACACATATGCATAAACATAAACCAAAACATATAAATCAAACACATATGCTCAACCATCGAATAAAGAAGGATACAAATCCCACATCTGATCAACCATATCCAATGTAGCTTCATTGGGCCCAAAGTTCTTCCATATCACTTTAACCTGCTCGGTTGCTTTGTTCTATAGCATGAGTTGTTTCCACTGCAAAATGCATCGAGGTTTTGGATAGAATTTTCCCTCTGGTTTCACCTACAATATAGACCAATCAATCACATGATCAACATCTTGGACATACCTCTTAAGAAATGAAACATGGAAAACATCATGGAATTTCATTGTTGGCGAGGTGCAAGTTTGTAGCTCACTGGTCCAATCCTCTCAAGGATATCAAAAGGCCCACAATACCGAGGTTCCAACTTGGCACATGATCCAATCCTCAAGGAGCTCCTCTTGGGCTTAATGTGCAAGTACAGATACTCTCCAATTTGAAATTCATTGAATGATTTATGCTGATATATATAACTCTTTTGTCTACCATGTGTTGCATTCAAATTCCTCTTGAGAACCTGCATCTCCTACTCCATCTCAGCCAACCTATCCATTTCAATCAACACCTTGTTCACTGGATCATTCAAGGTGATAAGAGCATTGAAACTTCACCCATAAAGAGCCTCAAATGGACTCATCTTCAAGGACTCCTGATACCCATTACTATAAGTAAATTCTACCAGTGGAAGATACTCCTCCCACTTCCGTTGTTGATGCATGAAATACATCCTCAAAATATCCTCAAGTATCCTATTAACCCTCTCTGTCTATCCATCTGTCTATGGATGATAAGTTGTATTGAAATCCATCTTTATCCCCAAACCTACAAACAACTCCTTCAAAAAATTTGAAGTGAACTTGGCATTGTTGCCTGATATGATATTCTTGTGAACACCATGCAACCTCACTATCTCCCAAATAAATCTCTGAGCTACCTCACTAGATAAATTAGTAGACTTCACTATGATGAAGTGAGCTACCTTAATCAACCTGTCAACCACAACCATAATGGAATCATGTTGTCTAGATGTCCTCGGCAAAAATGTAATGAAATACATGGAAATGACCTCCCATTTCCATTTCAGAATCAGAATAGGCTACGACAGAGCAGCTGGATGCTTAAATTATGATTTCACCTGTTGAAAATCCAAGCACTTCACAACAACTCAACCACCTCTTTCTTTAAGTTTGGCCAATGATAGAACTTCTTAACAGCTTTCAAATTCTTCTGATATCCTGGATGTCTTGAATACGACTTGACATGAAACTCCCTCAAGATAAGCTTCTTGAGCTCACTGCTATCTGGTACATAAATCTTTTTCATGAATCTGACCAAGCCATCCGTCGCGTGATCATACTCCTCATCCTTATCACCTTCTCCCTATTGCTGCAATATTTTCTTTAGTTGCTAGTACCTATCATCATGTTGCCCTGCCTGCAAGATCCGCTCCTGCAATTATGTCCTATAAGAGCTAAAAACTAAAATATGATTCACCTGCACTCTTTTACTGAGAGCATCTGCAACATGATTCTCCTTGCCCTTAATATACCTGATCTCAAAGTCAAACTCATTTAGGGTAGCCAACCATCTACCTTGTATAGAATTTAGATTGGGTTGTTCAATCAAGTACCTTAGTCCAAAATGATCACTCATCAAGACAAACCTCCTACTAATAAGATAACGTCTCCACATCTTTAATGTATGAATGATAATCACCAACTCAAGATCATCAGTCACATAGTTCCTTTCATGCTCATTCAACTTCCTTGATTCATAACCTACCATATGCCCTTTCTGCATCAGGACTTAACCAAGTCCCTCCTTCAAATCATCTGTACAAACCACAAACTCCTTATCAGAACTTGTAATCTTCAAAATTAGAGCATTTGTAAGCAAATGATTCAACTGATCGAAACTAGCTGCACACTCCTTAAAACATTTAAACTTCTTCACTTTTCTCTATAATGATGTAATATGATAACCAATATGTGAGAAATTCCTAATGAACCACATGTGATAACTTCCTAATCCCATGATTGCTCTGACCTCATCCACATTACTAGGAGATAGCCATTTCATGATAGCCTTAATCTTTTATGGTTTTGTTGATATTCCCTCCTTGATAATAACATATCCCAAGTAATGAATATGAGACTAAAATAAACCGCACTTTCTAAGCTTGGCATACAACTAATTTTCTCTCAAAAATTTCAACACTACTACCAAGTGTTATGCATGTTATTCCTCATTATTAGAATATATCAATATATAATTAATAAAAATGATCACAAACTTGTCCAGATAAGGGCGTAACACATTGTTCATCAAACACATAAAAGTGGTTGGAGCATTAGTAACACCAAAAGGAACCACCACAGACTCATAATGTACATACCTAGTACAGAATGCGGTCTTGTAGATATCTTCTTATTTGATATGAATATGATGATATCTTGATCTGAAATCAATCTTTGAGAACATTGCTGCTCCCTTTAACCGATCAAACAAATTATCAATTCGCGACAAAGGATACATGTTCTTGATAATCACCTTGTTCAACTGCTTGTAATTAATGCAGCATCTGAGAGTATCATCCTTCTTCTTTACAAACAACAATGGTGCACCCCAAGGCGACACACTCTGCCTTATGTATCCCTTATCAAGCATTTCCTTAAGCTGCAACTTCAATTCCACCAACTCTTGTGTGCTCATCCTGTACGGTGCATTACATGTTGGTGTTGCTCTTGGCATCAACTCAATAGAAAATTTCACTTCCTATGGGGAGGCAAATCTGAAATATCTGCAGGAAACACATCTCGAAAGTACTACAAAACTATATACTTCTTCGGGACTTCATAATCCTCAACATCCTTCCCTTTGTCACTGGAAATATGAACTGCAAAAAATACACATCCCTTCCTGCAACTACGCTTTTCCTGCGTAGCTGTAACCATTCTCACTTATATAGGATTCTTCTTTCCCTGCAAGACTCTTCTTTCTCCATCAACATGCAAGCAATCAATAGCCTTGTCATATCAATCTACCTCAGTCTTGTGAATGAACAACCAATCCATGCCCAAAAGTATATTGTATGAACCGAAAGGAATCACATTTAAATGTGTTGATGTAGGATACCATTCAACTCAAATGCACAAGCTCTCACCCAAGGATGAAATCTTCTCTTGGTCCCTATAGCCAACTACACCAACCAAGATTATGCATGCACTTATTTATTTAAGAAACACCTATCCACCAGGCCAGGACTGATATAACTATAATTAGATCCAGGATCAATCAAAATAGAAACAAATCGATCATGAAACTTACCTTTCATCTAGATAATGGATGCTTGATGATCATCCTGCCTATTATCCACTATTGCATAAATCCAAGGAATACTCTTCCCAACTTATCCAATTGTCGGTGCCTCTTGAGCACTATAAATTTGAGGTCTGTCACCCTGATGTGATGGAAAACCTTTTGTGCAATGTTATCCACTCTGTGTCACCACCACAAAGGTTTCCCCCCACATTTATTGTTCTCATTACTAATAATATAAACTCATGACTTTTATCAACCATATTGAACTCTCTTATAAGGTGCTATCTCTTTATATTCTGCAATTTTCCACACGCTTAGCCCATATCAAATGAGACTCGCCATAACAATGCTCCGTTTCCAACACTCTTCAATGGCCCAGCTCACCACTAATACCATATCCATGTATAAATCACCTATGAATATTTGGACTTTTGCATCTTCAGAGTGTAAGGGCACATACCTCAACAAATCTACAAAATTATTCATATGCTCTCTATCCGAAGCAGCAAACCTATCTTCAACTAGTAGAAAATCCTTTTTAAATTTCCATCAGAATATCTCTTTAAAAGTTACTTTCCGGAAGAGTTTTTAAACTCATTGTTAACACCGTGGAAAACCGAAGAAAGACATTAGAAAATTTCAAGTAGAAGGCACAGATAAATATTTACAGTAGCAAATACATTAGAGGAGCTAGAAATTTATTTTTTCCGGGCCCTAATGGGAATTTTTTTTGGAATGAGCACAGAAGCATCGATTTGAGTGCACATGCGATTTTTCCTTCAATAAAGTTGGCCGTAGTGCGTGAATATCCTTTCGATAGTCATGTGGTCCTTCGGTGATGGATTGTCACCATTCGGGACCACTTTGGTACACTTATGGAAAAATATTCACTCTCAACCTAAAAAAGTACAATCGTCTTTTGAGCCACCTTGAGGATTTTAGTAAACACACAAAAGAATCATACCCCCACCTTGTGTCACCATCCATTCGGGACCAAGGATGGGAGGGAAAATTCTGAAAATGGTTTTCAGAAATCCAGGAAGAGAAATGGAGACACATTGTTACGTGCGTCGAAAAAATTTTCTCATCAACAAACCAACTTGTGTTGTCCAACAAGAAGAGGATTGAAGGATCTGTGCCTGCTGGCCACCCGTTCCGTTAACCGAGAGAATATTTCACCACATGTCACCCATCACCATCCTTTAAGAGGGAAGAGTTTATTGGAAACTTGAGGGTAAGAGACCCCCTTGTCTTGACATTGGAGCTCCACAGCTCTATGATCCACTACAAGACATTAGCCTCATCTTCACTGGCCACGAAGACTAATAAAGGGAGGAAATCTTCCATTGTTGTTGTCGGTCGCTTTCCTCTATGGAGCATGCTTTTTCTCAGCATGTTGTTTTGTTTTTTATTTGGCTGTTTGGTGTAGTATTATGTTTGGTTTAATTGATTTTATTACATGTTGAACTTGTTCCACTAATATTTGAAAAACTAATTGATTTATACTGTCATAGGTAAGTGCACCTCCTTTACTTGCCAGTGTATTTCATCCGCCTATGTCAAAGGACACACTATTGTGAATAACTCATTCACCATATTATTTTTTGATAATGGTTAATAATAATATCTTCCTGTCATTCACTAAAATCACCCATGCATCCCTCTCAACACCTTTCTATTCACTCACATAATTTTTCCAGAGATATATTTTTATTTCTGTCAACGCACATCATTTATAAACGTTACTTGCTTATATATAAGTCACCATAGGCAATGTGCTCATTTTTGCTTGCTTTTTCTCATTTTTTGCACAAAAGTGTTTTTAAAACCTACAGAAAATTTTCCATTATTGTGTTCAAAAGGTCATGACCAACAGATGTTTGTTTGTTAACTTAATTTACAACTGTAAGAAGCCAATTTCAAGTTTTTTTATTGTAAATCATGTCATAGCTTAAGCAGGGTACATGGCATTTCTCTGCACCACAGGTATACTGAACAATGATTTTCCTTTGTGTACATATATGCAATATATAGCTGAACGAGAAAGTGTGCACCAAGTGTCCATATATCCACATTTTTAGCCAGTTCAATTTCTTTTTTTCAATCTTTTAATAGCTGAACTGTCTTTTTTCGTGTTGTACCCAGCATCCACCCAAACCTACCAAGAAAGTAAGCATTCCCTGCCACTATCATTAGGCCCCTACTTTTATGAGTCCGGGTACATGCAGAATGGGTTTCTCCATGACACCATATCCTCTTATGGAAAACCTTAGCTCCAACTTGTGTGTAAGGGTTTCATCCACATCGTCATTTTTATGAATAATCGCCATAGGTATTTAAAAGAACTAAAATATCCAACACATATCCATCCTTATAATAATTGTGATTGTGTCTTAAAGCACATGAATAATTGTGTGTTTGAATTGCACATATCCAGTGAAGGAATTTTTTATCCTCTTCTTATAGTTAGGTCACTCAAGGCACACCCAGAAAATGGAGACCTATAAAATAAACTATTTTAACTGAACTCACTAAATTCTCTCATGAAAAGGTTACAAAATAAATTATAGTTCAAAGTTATAATGATTGCAGAGATTCAATATGATGTATACTATCATACTGGAAACATAAATTTTTGCTTTTTAGAGTTTCTGAATCAGCTCATCCGCCCATTTGGCAAAGTAGAATGAGTTGCTACACAAAGACTGCCGCAGGGGGCTGTTTAGCCCACGCGTGTGGGCTCTTAGCTACTCCACCCATCTTAGTGCAGTACCAGAACAATACCATGAAGCCCAAAGGACTCAATTTATATCAACATACTTTAGTGCTTAAAACCGTAGGCACCTTTCCCAGAAAGTATATGTTGTTTGATCCTTTATTTTGTCATCTTGCTGACTTTCTATCACCACGTGCGCGCTCTTTGGGCTGTCTCAATACCCATCCGAATACATCTTTCGCAAGGTCAGCGTACACGAGAGTGTAAGGAAAAAAAAGTCTATCTAGGCTTTTATATCATATGTAAAAGAAACAAATTCAGAGTATTTTTTGTTTGCTTGATCACATACAATGTTAAATTACACCTCTGCTTTTTCGCTTTGTTTTATGCATGTGATCTTATTTGCCTAGATATGAAAAATATTCTCCCTCCAACCCAAAATTATCACCAAGATCAAATCATTGACAATACAGAATTCAATGACCCCGCGATTCATGCCCACCTCTCATTAGAGGGAGGAGGCCGTCTTTCTCCATTTAGTGCCTACATATACACCACCACCATTACTCGTTCATCTGTAAATTCGTGATTGCAACCCGATGGTCACCTAACACCACACCAGAACCCCCAAACAGTAAGCCACCACACTCAATTCCCACAAACCCTTATAGGGCAGAGAGTTACCCCTTCAGGAACAACATGAATATTCATCAGTAGCACAGCCACATAGTAATATTCCTTGCTACCCCCACACTATTTTGCACTGTGACACCTGTGTTTCTGCTGCATGCATGGTAGTCAATACCTGAACGTCTCGCTAACATTGTTTTCAGATTCACAGAAGTCAAATAATGACCCATTTTCATAGCCTTAATTTAGCCCCAAAGCATTTAAGCCTTTCTTCACATACCAAAATTCAAAGGAAGCAAGCAAAAGACCCAAGAAATCACATATGCACTTTCCATCTATGGTGTTCATCCATATCATTGAAGACACTATTCGGTTAAGTCTTTTTCGAACGCACTCCCAATAGGGGCTTGCACAAATGGTATGTCGAGTATCCTTACTTTGAATTAAACTTTAAAACTTCGCAACACAGTTTCTAATTATTTTTTGCCTACCTATTCAAATGTATTATCAAGAATGAATCAATTATTTTAGGCAAATGTTAGCTATTCATATTGACCTTCTTAAGGAATGGCGGCGATATCGCAATTTAAAGACAAACTCGACGAGATATTGCTGGACTTATTTTTGAAAACTTTCTATGACAGTAGATCTGCAAACATGGTGATGAAACTTCACTTCATGATATACGCCATTAGTAAAGCCAAACAACTTGAACCGATGTATGTACCTACCAGAATATATTGAACAACTCATAAGTTTTACCATAAAATTATAGAGTTATTAAAGGTATGAATATTAATATGAATAGATTCTGTCTCGATCGATACGATTTCAATACATCTGCGCGTTTCCAGGATACCCAGATATGATTCTACCTTTAACAGATGTAAAAGAAACCTTTCACTACCAAACAATCATACATTTATATGAATAATAGGTGGCATTTTGCACCACTTACGTAGGAGGCCCACTCCTCCCCCAGGCAACGACAATTAGTTATAAACTTCCACAGTGAGACCTCTCAAGATCTTTTGGAATTAATTGTGTGGACATGGGAACATATATCCCTTCTCGCACAAAATCACTATTGCAAACATAATGGTGAACTTAGTGTAACTGTATCCAGCTCAACAATGTTATTATTAATTTAGAGAACTAATAACCCTCTTAACACTGCAGTGCCTAGAATAAATAAAAGAGAGATTCTGATAGTAAAGGGATGAAACGCCCTGAATATCCTACCTGGGGAAACCAATCAAAATAAAAAACAAGAGCGGTGAATAACCCCACATGAAAAAAACAGATAGTTCCATGAAAAATCATTTTAAAGCTATATGTGGGCATACGACTATTACACTCTCACCACCACCCCAGCTCCCGAAAATGAAAAAAATCTGGCTAAACGTGGGATTGTGTACCACCACAACTCCGTCAATGCAGAGTTTTTCTCACCAAGGAGTAAGAATGTCAACAACACAAAACCACCTCAAAATGATATTAAAAGTACAAACTAAGAAATTTACATGACCCAGTGTCTGCTCTTCCAATATGAATCAAAGCACCATATATCCCATTCCGAAAACGCCACAGACCACCCAGAGACATCACTCTGAAGCTATTGTTACCACATAGGCAGACATTTAGCACAATCACCACGTTGTTAGCCTTAAGTTCTACAATCGGCCAAGGACAACGAAAATACTTACTTTCTCCGTATTAGCAATAAGCAAACCCATCCTTTCCGATTCATTTTTTCCTTAATGTGCTTTACTTCCATATGCCTGTGCTACTTTCTTAGTTTCTTCAAATATCAGTTCCACTCAAAAGTTTACCCACCACATAATGATGCATCATTAATGTTAAGCATCCATGCATAGTCATTCAAACTGTTGAAAAATTGAGACCCACCCACTAGAACACTGAATCACAAGCGTAGACACACAGTGTTTCTTCATCCTCACTTATACTGCACCATTGTAAAATTGGTTTAAAACAATATTTATAGTATTGTTCTGACACACACATTCAGACTACAACATACTCCTCATGAATATACACCATGATCTAATTGTGCCCTCTCTGCTTCCTTTTTCAAAGGATGTCTTCATGATAATTCTGATCACTACCATCGTACTAAATTAATAATAACATAATAAACCAATATACCCCATGTCATGCGCTCATATATACACATAAACCATGAACTGTATATGTATATAGACCTGTTCCTCCTTGACATTCAACTATCATCGATTCTAGATCATTCCCTGGAGATCTCTACTGTACCAGTAGGAGTCCTAGTTATCGTGTACTCATAGTGTACATGATGTTTTCACTGCACACTGTACCCAGACATGAAACCAGATAGGAGACCAGCGCTGCAGCCATATTCTACTTCCTATGCCATTTACAAACTCATTTTTTATAACACTCCTACTATTTTGTAATAAACAAGTCTAGAAACTTATATTTCCAAAATTGCTTTAATGCCTTGGTATTTGGAATCATTTAGTGCCATGATAGTCTGTGATCACTTTAAGAATAACCTATAAATTTCTCAGGAGGGGCCACAAAAGTTTACGTAACACCGTAGTGTATAACCACCAATGTGACCAAGAAAAATAACAAAAGAAGCAGCCAAACTCATGCTACCATGAAGTAACAACTTGGCATTACATATCGTAGCCATCCTACTACATTTTCCTAGCGTATTTAATTTAAAACATCTTCTACACACCTGAAGAAATACAACGACCTCAATTTTCCATAAAAGAACAAAGCATTAACAACCAAGGAAAACATTGCGTACTCAACCATGTATGTGCCATATGTTCAACATAAATACACCCACCATTTTCTGTGAGATGCTACACAGAGAAGATGTCTGGGGCCCTAGAGAAACTTACCACAACATGACACCTCAACTCTGAGTCCACAAAATGAAAGGAGAACCCCAAACCCACCGTATATGACAGAGGAGTGCCTGGCATCTATCTGCATGGTTCACCCCAACCACTGTGAGATGATAAATCTGAGGTCACACTTCACAGCCCCAATTTACGCACCGTGTGAAGAGCTCTCACTAATAGGCCACATGTTGTCTAGAGTGGTAACTTGTTCCGCCTATCAAGTCCCACACGATGCTTAAAGCACTTAGTTCGTAATTGATGACACATGCCGCATTTGTCGAGAAAACCACCACGTGCATCGTTTTCTCTATATCCATCGATCTCCGTCTACGTTGATTTCATGCGACGCCTATTGTCAAAATTGTTCAGTTGTCTTAAGAGCACAAAATCAACAAATAATACTACACCCAAGGGGTGGAAGCAACAAGGACCATATTGGGGTCCTGAGACACGACGTCACCAATCACCACCTCCACCCCGTAATCGCTTCTCAAGCTCCACCGCTTGCGCATCGTGTGATGAATGAGATCATCATCGATTGTTTGCGAAACTCAGTAGAGTTATTCCGCAGATGTACCCAATCAACCCGTATACTAATAATGGCCTATGAAAGCAACACCAAATATTCACAAATATATCGTACGACCACCCGCCCATCGTTGTCCCCACATCCCTTGATTTTGTCGGCGTTGCACCCACGCCAGTTGTTAACATGCCTACCTGAGACAGACCAGATTCGAATTCGTGGAAAGTTTGGCGAACTCAAGAAACAGTAAACTGTGTCCATTTTCTTCACACGTTATGAAAAAGACGAAACCAGGTGTTCCATCACTTTAACTTTCTCCACACGAATAAACCGCCAGCCTCAGTATTGTATGACGCCCACAACCATTTGGTCGCTCAACGTTTCCGCATTTAAGATCATTTTGCGCAATGGTAATTAATTACCGTAGTAGTCCAAAGGAGTGGAGAGCCAGAGCAACAATTCGAACCATTTGTTTGCCAGACAACCATCGTTCAACATTGTACGATATCCCAATTTCGACCTTTGTTAGACACTATATGCTCAATGTCATTAGATACCTTGGGATGCAAATCGGGTTCAGAACCAAGGAAGCCCGGTGCAAGGCACCCTACTACCTATCAGCTGTCAAAACCTAGGAATATTAAGGTGAGAAAATTATCAAAGAGGCCTGGAAACCAACCAAGAACGACATGTAAGCAGAAAAGCAGAATACCACACAACCTTCATCATGTCAGAACTCAGAACACTGTAAATTCTGCATGGTCACCACCATACTGGTGACCCATCTTTAATCAAGAAGGTCACACATTGATATTGCAGATTTTGCCTATAATTCCACCATACTATGAATGTAATTTCCTAAGTGTTATTAGCACAAGGAAAGAATCGAGTTTAAACTCCTTTAAAATAGCCACCAACAAAACCAAAGAATCGAAGACAGAAGACACAAACACGCCCACCGCCCAATCATCTCCTAGCATCCACTTGCACAAAGAGGCAGGTATTGCTTCACACCATCCACTTCGATAGGGCACCTTGACACTACACTACCAGGGGTTACACCCAAAACAAAGCAGTTTTAATGAAAATATTTGTCACCTCTCCGCACCACCCGCAACTTCCATCCATGAAGGCACTTGGCATTGCTGCTATATGAGGAAAGATGTTTACTCTCAAACAAACTTGCTCACAGCAGGCTCATTCCACCATTCAATACCAGTACACAAAACCACACACCATCTCATCATGCATGGGAACTACAATTTTGTTATATGCCCATACTTATCAGGCGAGACCGCAAGTAACCAAAAACAAAGAGGTTGGAATATCTTCGTGCAAACTCAACCCGTTTGCACCTCGCTTTCACTCTCTGTCAATTCCACGACTTCAACCACGAAATAACACTCATGTTTGCTTACCAACACCGTTATGCCCGAACCAATTCTCATGGCCTCACACAAATCAATTTCCTCTTAGAGGTGCTACCACCCAGACGAGGATATTCTAGAGGCCAAGACATAATCAGATTTTCCGTGGACTCAATGATCAATTTTTTTCTTTCCAAAAAATGTTTAGACCTATTAACCTAGAAACCAATATACATATGCCATTGAATCTAAAGACTTTCCTCCGATCTCAAAGGTAGATTGGTTCAAAAATCCCATCCACACTGGCGTACTGAAGAAGGGAATATGTCAAATATTTCGCAACCATTAAGGTGAATATCTCAAGAAACTGGTGAAAAATAGAAGAAAATCGCTAGGTGCGTGATGGCCCTTACGTGTAAGGTGGTCACTTACACAAAATTGCTGAAGGCCATTGCAGTGACCTCTTCGCATGGGGATTATTCTGAAATACCAGTAGTCAACTACCATCGAGAATACCAGACATTTAGCACCGAATGCTGAAATAACAATGCACGAACAAAAACAATGCCAATTACACCCTTATTTAAGGCAAAGGAAATCAAGCAAGAAATGGAGAAGCTTCGCAAAGTCGGGTTCATCTACCCACCTGCGACACGTTGTGGGTTTCCAACCCCGTATCCGTCATGAAAAAAATAGGGCACCATCCGAGTCTCCGCACCGATTTCTCGAGACTTGAATAAATATTTTCCCAAGGACAATCAGTGTTAAAATTATACAAACAATATGATATCGTGATTCAATCCGTCCTATTAATTCTGGTTAGATACTGAATCGCTCTACAAATCAATTGGCGAAATTAAACATAATCACCAATCATGAAGCAAAGAAAGAATCAAATCAAACAACAACATGGGGACACCTCCCCGGAAAGCTTACCGCTCAAAAACCCTCTATTCTCTATTGTATATTAACCATGGAATCATGAAACAATTACAACGTACCTTCACAAGAGTCTCTCACACTTTGGTTAACCACACCGTCCCCTGACAAACCCATCAACACAACTCATTCTCTACCTTCTGGGTCAGGGTTGTGCCGTTCGCGGCACCTCGATGAATGGACCCTACGTGTTTTAGGTAATCAGCCTTCAAATACGCAAGGATCATGAAATCCATTGATGTCTTGTTGCATGTAAGAAACCTACTTAATCAATAATGGCAATCTATAGTTAACTCCTTTCACCTTTGTCTCAATCGGTCTCCATCGGACAAACATGCATGCAACTAATAATAGTAAATCATCGCCTGTATACAGATTGATCATTGTGAATTAAATAATATTTAATTCACTTGATCTCTCACTAGTGCACAAAAAATTACAACTATTTCAACCGACTCTAACCTGTTCAATCGTCATTAATCGTATTACAGCATTAAATTGACAAAACCAACTCCACTTCGAACTCCAACTATTAATAGAATTACTGTATGCATCACCAAATAAACTACATATCACCTTGATTTTCTCCGCATAATTTATTATTACATGTAGATATTTTTGTCCTTATGTCATTAATATGACACAAAATAACTTTGACAATGCCTTTCCGTTTTCACAAATACTTACCGTAATTGATTATTATGAAAATTTTTTTTGATTATATAAAAAATGCTTTGTATTATGAGTTGTACCATCTAACATTGTGTGTTCATATTATTATATACTAACAGTGATTATAAAAAAACACGTCGGAACTATGCATTTAGTGACTATGGAAAAAAAACATTAAAAATGATTGAAAGATGCATTTATTGACTATGGGACAAAAACATTGAAAAACAACATATTGTTTCACGTTTATAAGTATAAAATACCTGATTTTAAAGACATTGGAAACCACCTCAACTGAAATTCATGAGCTAAACTCAGCTATCACACCAAGTTAATTTAGTACAAAGTGATTATGAGATAAGATTATATTTTGTCATTCCATTTTTAATTAAGGGAAAATTAAATAGATATTGTGACTAAATTCTGTTTCTTACACACTAGTGTAGGTTTTTACTTGGACCTATTGGTCCCACACTAGTGTAGGTACGTGTTTTGTTGGAATTAACACTCCCTCTCAACAAGAAATGATTATCTTCCACCTCAATCTTGCTTTCTATGGTACTCGAAATTGTTTTGGTGAGCACTGTTTTGGGCCCCCTACATCTTGATCTTCCGTGGAACAAACACAATATAATGCACCAAGAACACAATCTTCCGGGTAGATGGGGGTACTTAGATGTCTACATGTGTGGTTGGACTGCATTGCGAACACTATATTAATGTATTTATCGTGAATTGCAAAGGTTATCATATATCACCTATATCCATCCAGAACCAAAACAACCAGGATCTTTCTATCCAGATGGCCTCACATGCACCTTGACTCTGTCGCTGCTACCAGTTCTCGCCCGCATCGAGTGCCACGATTGTGCCGCTTCCGCCGAGACCAAGAAACTTCTCCGTCGATCCTGCTGAATATCCCTCCGATGTGCTCTGGCCCCGTCCTGCGGACCGCCCGTCTGTTCAGCATCCAGAAGTCTTTAAAGCCACCTCCGTCCAGCCTCACTATAATCCATACTCCCAGTGCCACCAGATAAGGTCTCAAGAAATTTTCCCCCGCCTTCCAAAACAACTTGGTCGAACACCCATAGCTTGAATCAAATCGGTTAACTACGTAGCAATGTCCGGGGTCCCAGCACCACCAAGTACACCAGTTGAACTACCAGCCTCACAGACAAGAGTATGTCCGTTCACTTCCAAAATATACATTTTTCTCCAGTCTTCCAAGAGAAGGTGTTCATGGCTTATAGCTATCCATGTGAAACTTACTCACGATTTCCATATACTTCTGACACAAAAAGTTCAGCCATTCATTGCTTGATATTTCCAAACCCAAGAAATAGTGAAGGAGTCCCATGTCCTTCATTTCAGAATTCTTCAAAGATCCTCTCGGCAGTGTATCAATCGCTCATCACACTCAACAAAGTCTATATCATCGTGCTAAAAGTACGATAATCAAGAGAGCTTAGCCATTAATACAATTCCACATTTTTTCACCACCACTTTGGTGAAGCCTGTTCAATGAATAATCTGCTGACCATACCAAGTATCAGTTGAAGCCTGCCTCATATACACCTCTCTTGATATATGCGACCACCCAAAGATCTCTAAACCTTCCATGTTCTATGTATATCTCTTCCATTAAACCCATTATAACATAATTTCGTACACATATGATAAAGGCCACACACCCATCGTCCATGATATATGTGACAGGTTAGATCCAATGGAAGACAGTTCTCATCAGCAAGTCCTATCATATTCAGTCCCCTGGGTCTAGAATTTTGTTATGCACCAGTCTTTACTTACACAATCATGGGTCTGTTTATTTTACCTCAGATCCATCTTGACCCAACCATCGATTTTCTGGACTACCTTGGGACAATCCTCCCATGCCTGCTCTGATTTACGGAGTCATACTCTCACTATGTTACCAACTAAACTATTAAGTATTTTCCTAAAGAAGATGGTTAAAAGCAGACATTTTCATAAGAGCCATGTAATTAATAAACTGCCTGTTTACTTCCTGCTGTTGTAATAAAATAGGGTTTACTCTCTTACTCATCAAGCCCTGAATTATCTGTCATGATGCACTCTCTGTCATTTCTGTGATGGTCCCGTATATTTATTTAATAATCTTAATAATTATAAATGCCTATCCTTATGTTCATTCTTTGAACCAAGAGTTTTCAGTATGTAAATCAATTTCTCCAAGGGAGAACTAAATACTTTTCCTTATCAAATTTATCTCACCCACAAACATTCATTCTCATTGCTTAAAATACACATATGGTTGTGTATACATGTTCATAAAAATCCTAATCTGTTTCTGTCCATATTCTCCTAGTGTCTTTGGCTTCACGTGTACATATGATATAAAATCTTAAATGAAATAGCCAGTTTTTTAAATGTTAGCCCTTTCATGTCTGTTAAGTATCCCATAATCACACGTTTACAAATAAACGTGTTGCATGCTTCCGTCTACACGTATACCCACTTCCCACCAACATTGCTCGTGTTGCAACCATAATTGTTCTAATTTTTTCTTTGTCTCTGTCCGTTTCCAGAGTATGATGTACACTGTTCCCTCCTGTGACCACCCTTCTTTGATGGTAATACTTAGTTCAATTAGTGGGACCAGCCACCAGTTGCTTCCTAAGATCCTTTCCATAGCCTCGTGTATTTCTCCACCAAGATTTTTAATCCATAAATTTTGAGAATGCTCCATCTTTCCTGCATAACAGATGTATACTTTTAAAATTTAATGTCACATTACATATATTTATGCTTTTTATTGCCACGAGAATGGTCTGTTACGCTATGAACCCTCTTAAGTGATTTCCTGAGGCTGGCCCCTCCTTCTGCAGGCAGCTCGTATTTTCCCCACATGGCATCCTTGGCATCTGACCCAGCGAAGGCACTTGGGAAGACTCCGTATAAATCACGCATGAACTTTCAAGGCTCCGTGGTGAAGATGGCCTGGTCTCCGGGCAAGCAGCAGCCACCTCTGTCCCATCAAACACTCTTTTCCTCGCCCACCATCACTGCCAACACCTGCACTGTTTGGAGATATTAACTCTGGTCCCGCTGGCCGGAGTATTATTTTTTGTGTCATGAAAGATTTTCCTTCACATCAAAAATAACATCATAGCCATCCTTCCAATGAAACTAGAATGTTTTTTCTTCACATCTGTATGCATTAGTATATTTTACCAGTATTACTTCGATTAATTTTATGTAATGGTAGCAACCTGCAGAACTATACTGCCTTCACCATTTCGATATGAATTGGAGGTCCTTCTCTCCAAGCCATCAAAAGTTCTTTATCTCTTTATTATGTGAAAGGAAGCACCACGTACATACATACATTGGAACCCCACAATGACAGCCAGCATGCATTGAGGAAAATTCGTTTACCGTGGTGCTGTGCTCTCACTATTCAAACGCAGCCTTCTGTTTCGCTTTTTGTGGACACAGGCAGAGCTCATGCCTGGAAAATGAAAAAAGATTTCGTACCCTGATATGTTGCCTATATTTTATACTTAATTTTATTTTGGAATGGAATTTCTTCTTCTCTTCGCTGAACGAACAAACGATAATATTCTTCATCTTCATTCTTAGATGAATATCCAGCATCCTGTATTCTGACCCGAATTTTCTTGCAACAACCTAATGCTGTTCCAACTGGTAGATTTTACTCTCCATTGATGTAGTCCAGCATCTGGTGCCAACTTGAAGTCCTGAAGAGTTAGTCTGTCAAATCACTTGCTTGTTGTTGAACATTTCCTGCTCATCCAACATTGACAATTCTTTTGCCATTTCAAGTAGTTTCTTCCTTTCCATTTTGACCTTCCTGATGATCCTTCAATGCCATCTTTCAGGTGATCATCGTCTAATAGATCTTCAGAATATTTCCACATTGGCATATGGTGTCTTTTTTCCATATCCTGAGACAATGTACCCATTCTCCAGTATTATCCTCCTGCCTTTCAAACTTCTTTTTCAGTATTCAAGATTTTGTGATTCAGCTATGAATGGTTTGAGAAGTCACTGCCATTTAATATTTCAACTATTGCCAACCAGAATGCCTCATCTCATCTTTCCAAGCAATATAGTGACTTTCTCCTTAGGATATACCTTAATCCTTGCTGAATCATTTATCCTGATCACCCCTGAGCACCAAGAAAGTCCAGTGTTCAAATTTTAGCCTGGGCTACAAATCAGAACTTTCCAATATACTAATTTCTATACCTGACACACAGAAACTAAATGGAAACACATAATAATTATAGATCTTGTTCGATCTACAATGCAAAACAAAGTGATAATGAACGACATTCTACAAATTATTATAATTAAACACAACCGTTAATCAATAATGTAAAGAACCAAATCAAACCATATTATATATAGCCTCTAAAATATTGCTGCTTTCAACCTCTATTCTATTTATATTAAGCCATAATCATGAAACAATTACAATGAACTCTTCTCACAAGAGTCTCCTGAGTTTATGCTTGTCTCCTGCTTGTCTTGGACAAAGGCGAAACTAGCACTAGCCATGACTTGCCTTGCTTGTAATTCTTGATGAATATAATCCCTGTTGTTTAGGAATTTTGGCCTTCCTAAATTTGGCAAGGATAAATAGAAATCCCAGTGGATGTATGGGTTCATGCGAAGCAACCTACTAATCTTGTATGGTTAACTCCATTTCACCTTTTGTCTCAAGCTTGGGTCTCCGGAACTAACATGCATGTAGCTAATAGTAAATCATCACTTGCATGGCGAGATCAACGATTGTGAATTAAATAATATTTAATTCACTTTATCTTTCACTAGTGCAACAAACAATTACAACAAGTTCAGTGACTTTAACTCACCTAGCGAGTTAGTAGTTACACATGCATTAACTAATACACCAGCGCAATTCAAGCTCCATAACTAATAAATTACTACTGTGCCTCACAGCCACCTCAACAAATTCTTGTTCCTTGATTTTATCACACTCATTTAAGCTATTACAAGTGATTATGAGATAATATTACATTTATTGTCCATTTTAGGTAGGGAAAATTAAATAGACCTTTATTGCAAATTTAGCCCACACTAGTGTGGGTGTTGCTTGGAACTGGTCCCACTAGTGTAGGTCTTGTGTTCTTGTTGGACTTCAACAAACTACACTACCATAGTTATCGTCCGAGTCATTGATGCTTGCGCCAATCATGAGGCCTTGTCTTTCATGGATGGAATCTCGGTACAATCAAATCCAAATCTAACACATGATTGGTACAATACGACATTCACTACCCCTTGGGGCACATTTGCCTACGAGTTATGCCCTTCGGTCTTAAGCCGCTGAGCCACTTTCCAACGGGCCATGAATTATATCTTCTGTGATGCGCTTCTCATCTTGTCTCTTATTTGGACCACCTCCTTTGTACGATCAGCGAGGTGACCATCAGGATTTACGGTTGGTATTCCAATGGTGCCAACACCTGGCTATGCTTAGACCTCTAAATGCATCTTTTGTGTTAATGCGGGTAGACTATTAGGATTCATCATATCCAAGCAAGGGATCAAAGTGGACCCCCTCGATGTCTAGTCGATCAAATAGGTACCACCACCCAAAAATATCAAACAACTTCAAAGCTTGTGAGGAAAGCCAACTTCTTCGACACGTTGTCCCTAACTATGCCACTTATGCGCGAGGATTCTATACCTAATCCATCGGGGCATCCCATTTAAATACGTGTTCTGGCTCAACAATCATTTGAGGTCTTCAAAATACATTGTCTTCAACCCCTTTGAACAACCCACCAAATTATGACAAAGACTACACCTATACCTATCAACATCAAACAACGCCATAGTTGGGGTGTTAGTCCAAGACAAACCACATGGTAAAGAACACGAATATATTATGTCGGTAGAACTTATGCGGCCCTACTATAAAATATGAACCAGGAAAAACTTCCTAGCCTGTGGAGAGCGGTACAAAAATTCAACATTACATCATCATGTGGACTACAATAGTCATAGTAGCTATCAACCCATAGTTTGATGGACCACAAGTACTCGATGGGTAGTCATACTACGAAATTTGAACTACGGTTTAGCTCCCAAAGAGAAAAAATCTTTAATCTTAGGCGAGTTCATCAACGACCTACCAAGTACGACTAAAGGATCCCGATTAACGACTCCATACCGGATGTTATCTGTTTGGCGGCGACTCGGGGATCCTTGCGATGACATCCTCTGATGCTCTTCTGAGCCCAAAAGTTCAAGCCAAAGCTCATATGTGACGGCGAAGGTGCATATGCCACCGGGTCCCCCAATACCTCCTCATGGGGGACATCCTTTATCGAAGAGGCGTTGACACTTTTATGTCGATGCCTCACACACGACCAGGCGAGAAAGCCTAAATGATTGCCACGGTGGGGCTTGCGGTGACCACCTTTCGGGGATGGCTACCTCCCAAAAATTCCTATGGTGGATTATTTGGCCACCCTGTTCACGATTGCATTCGAAACGGTCAAACGGTGTGAGTGATGCCAACATTTTTCCCCTGAGGCAAGAGCACCTCTCGCTCCTCTACCCCGGTCATTGCGGTAGGTCCCTTTTGAAAATAGGGAATCAACTTTGTGACTTGAAACCTACGTCGTGTGGCAACTAAAAATACATTATTTTATGCATCGACTATTTCACCAAGTGGGCGGCCATGCCTACATGTGATAACACGATAGAAACCCTGAATTTCTCTTGATATGTCATCCCACGATTCGGTGTGCCTAAGGAATTAGTCTCACGATCATGAAAAGCATTTCAATGAAGACCTTGTGAGACACCACTGTTCCAGATTCATGGAGGTGAAGCAGTTATTATGATTTAAATATTATGAATAAGTATTGTTAACTTATAAAAATCACTAAAAGTATTTTTGTCTCCGTGGGTATATCGCACGTGCTGTGCCTCAACAGGATTCATGATCTTTCCATGTCATATGGGATTGAATCTCATTAATGCAAATTAACCACAGCAAACAAACCCCATGAGAACAACCTTTGTAGGCCTGCTAGTTGTTGGGTCCCACACTAATGAGCAAGAGCTTCCACAATACACATATAGTATGTGTGTGCACCACCCACACCAATATCTCTCTGTCTTTCATATATAGAGGGGTATCATCTCTGTTACATGCTGGTGCTGGGTTTTATGACCATGGGGTTCAAACCCTATGGAAAGGTCCGTATATTATAAAAAATTAAATCATATATATCCGACAGATTGTTGTGTATGCCTGTTGTCTTATTAATGTCTGTCTTTTAAAAAAATTTCAACTATATATAAGTCTTTGTATTTAGAGATCCATATGTATATACATAATTTTTTGAGATGACTACCATAAGTCCATCGAGACTTTGTTATAAAAAATCTTCAAAATACAGATGATCAGCCCCATCCATATCACATTTTGGATCTCACTGATGAGCCTCGTGACAACAAATCTGAGTAAGAATGTGGGCTACAGCAACATCCCACCGCCACTGTCTCTGTCAATGGAGTGTATAGGGACTCAACTGTCAAGGACCAAAGGTATTACAGGGAACAAAGGCTGAGCTGGCGCCCAACCGTGCATTCATCACCTTCATGTTTGTCCTTGATCTCACTAGTGGTATCGTGTCTCAAACCAAGACATTAAAACATGGAAACTTACACCTATTTAGAAGCACTACATGGCAAGAGATGAATAACAACACGCAGGATCACATTTAAATTTATATATAAAATAAAGAAATAAAATGGAACAGACTACATAGCCAACCATCTAGAATTGAATGTATCCTGGGGAGGAACCATCATCCATAAATAAGAACAAAATAATAGACCCATCATAAGCACAAATATAACCATAAACATCATTAGATTTTAAAAATACATATCGCATATATATCAAACATGTATGAGTCCTAATAAAGTCAACCACTACAATGTCAATAAAAAAATATATTCACATGTCATCAAAGTGAGAAGCACCTGCAATGTGTGCTTCGAACATACAAATATCCCCAGGATTGAGCTCTCACTCGGGTGGGTCCTTCCGGGACTCACTAAGCCAGACCCTATACGTAAAGGCGCAACAACCAAAATCGAAAGTGTCGCATGGTGCAAAGTCGACAATGCGCCCACAACTACCGCCGGCCCCGAGCCACATCGTCCACATCATCAAAATCCACAAGCAACATCAGCCATCCTTCTCTAACCGACTCCATGAGTCGGCTGGTGGAACAGCCTACGTGAACGCCGCAGCCTCGGCCCGAGCCCCTCCCCACCAACACCCCAAGGTTAGCAGCAACCAAATGCCCCCACCACCGAATACGTCTGTTCGCTCGCTGCCCCGTGTGCCCCTAGTCCGCCGAGAGACAAGATAAACTTCTCCCTCCGGAGCTTGCACATCGTCGCCCTCCTCGAAGGGCCCCCCAACACCTCTTCCTTGCCCCCTAATATGGCTTAATTGCACCTCACCAGGCCCTCTCATAAAATGATGTCTCACTGCGGGCAAAGAGAAGTTCGTTGAGCTCTTATATCCGTAAGAGAACAAAAATATTATCGTCGTCATAAAAGACACATAAATATATGTATGATAAAACTCAAAAAAATGCAGAAATACCTGCACCGGGGATCATTGGGCCCCATACATAATCGGGTAGGAAGACCCATATCCGATCCCCTGGTGGAGTTCATCGCGAGCATGGGTAGTAAGGTAGTGTACCGTGGCAGGTTCGACTCAAACGTTTCTCAACCGTTGCATCCCGCAATAACGACTCATTCTCTCCCTCTGTCTTCGAGGCATCAAGGGTGCTCTACCTCCGCATCCGAGACTGTGCCGAGGATCCACACCATACAAAAGGTATAAAAATCACCACCAATAATGATATCATTGAGGATGCTTAGTGACCTTATATGTCATGCCTTGCCTCATCAAGCCACCATGCCCGGACAAGCCCAAGTCACAGCGTAATCGTCTGCTCACAAGATTCTGGTTACAAGACCTTATTCCTCACTAAAAGAAAAGATGACCTTGTGATAATAACTATCATTTCAAGGCACCTTGTTGAAAATCATAGTCAAGAAACACCCAAATTATAATCCAAACAATGATGAGATATCATACACACCAGTGTGGCTCAGCCATGGTAGTGATGGGGTCCTAGCGATACACATTAGTGGAAGCCAATTTATTTAGCAATTGAGCCTAGTTCAACACCTAATTATCTCATTAAATTGGACACAAATTGTAATCTTACATTTGCCAATCACTACATAATCTATGAATAAACCCAAGCCATTTCTGCTACCTGAGTTGAGGGTGGTTGGTGAGTAAAAGCAAAGTAAAAGATGATTCTATATGCGATAGAGTCTTATTGTTAGCATTAACTTAATGGATGAGAAATCAATTAATTTGTTGTATGAGTTAAAGTCACTTAACTAGTTGAAATGTTTAACAATAATAGCCGCCCATGAACTAAAACCAGATTTAACTTAAACATAGTGATATATCATGTTATCGATGATTTACTATTAATATATGCATGCTGCTGCATTTATAGTTTTCCAACCTAATGAGACAAAGGAAGCATGAAGTTGATCAGCAATGGTATTTTGCAATCGCTCCAGACAATGCAATATTCATGATTTCCTATTATTGTTTTGTGCAACTTATGTAGCTGAAATTCCTACAATAGGAATGCATTCATGTGATTGCATGAGCAAGCAGCGCTCAAGACGTTGAGAATGGCTATGTTGGCTCACTATTCGAGATTAGTGAGACGGAATAGCAAAGTGAGACTCGTGAGAAGAGTGCAATTGTAATTGTTTCACATTCCTTGTCGACATACAATATAGATAGAGGGGTTTTTGTTTCTTTCCCCGTAAAACATCTCGTGTTGTGAGATTAATTTTACCTTGATTGGTGTGACGTCAGGTGATTGTGTATTTTTTCGCAATTTATCGTAAGATCTGGTTACTTTCTATATTGCATGATCAGATTATCCTTCCAGCCATATATATGTTTGGTACACTTACACCCTCCCACTAAAAAATGTCAACAGCTAATACAAACACATCCTCATATAATCGCACCCAAGACCACAAACATCCTGCCTGCTGATGATGTTCACTTCCCTAGTTTTTGAGTGGATGTGAAGAGCTTCTCCCCCAGGCAGACCGGCCGCGTGTGCTATCGTTCAGCCAGATGATATTTCGCCCGATACAAACACCAACATTTATCTCTCGTTCTGCAACAATGGATTGTGTATCGAAGTAGGCCATCCTGGCAGTGACCCCGCATGCTTTCCCTAAAACTGATGTCCCGATATATTGTGCCAAAACCCTATACCGGGTTCAGCCACAACAGCCCGAAAGATTGCTTACTCCTCTTACCGCCAAACATCCTCGTCACCAAAGAAAAACAAAAAATCGATGACTAAAGCCTAATGAGAGGAGGAAGTATATTTTTAAACTCGCCGTGTTTGCGGCAAACTCAAAGCGTACGACGATTCCATCGATACAGACGGCGCAATCAGCTCATAAAAATTCTTCACTAAAAAGTTATTATTTTTTGCGCGAGACCTGCAGGTCATCCTCTTGATCGCCACAAAATGGAGTAAAAGAAGTCTAAGTCCGTACACCGACATTTGTATGACCCGAAAGGCAAAGGAAATAAAGTGACAAACGAAAGCGAGAAGTTTAGGGACCTACCCCACACCGACGACACATATTAAAAGCACAAACCCACTCAGCAATGACAAGAAAGGCCGAGATCAAGGGCCTGCCAACCCCACCCCGCATCTCAAATGACAAATTATTGAAATGAGCCATATTGGCCCATATATCTCCCTTTTCCTCATTATTCGATGAATGTCACTTCTGTATCATAAAGCCCAATTTCAAACCGCATGAAATGCAAGACCAACATCATCATATCGAAGCCAGGCCTCATAAATTAACATGCTTCCCGTAAAAATCTAAATTTTTAGCCGCAAGCATGTATGTAAGCAGCCTCTTTTATTGTTTTAAGGTTCAAAGTTATTTCAAATATGTTTGAATGAAAAAAGAGGCTTTTACTCTAAGTGTCATTTATATTACAAACACGTTTAATCACCAAATTTCCCAAGCCGATAGTTGCACAGGAGCGCTATCATTCTATCCCTGCTATTAATAGCCTCAAATAAGCTTTACATATCCTAACAACATTTCTCCAAAGAGACCAAGAATGAAAGCAACCATAGGCTCATCTACCTAACCATGTTTATCACCACCGACCTCATGATGGAAGACTCTCGCAGGGCTTCCAGAGTCCGCCCTCCATGGCATCCGTCACTCATGTAGACCATACACCAAAGGTCTAGAGCCATGACCATAAAATCCAAGCCCGAGAAGTACTTAATGTTCATTCATCCATCATACATCAAGTCACGTTTTACGCATACTGTGTCAAACCCTTTCCCTGTGCCATAAGGCGCTCTCATAAGGTATAAAATGCCAACACAACAGCCCTCCCTACCTGGCCTATCACACCCCCACTGGCCAGAGCCTCCATCCGTGACACTTTTCATCCTCTTTCATGAATTTAATTTCAGACCAACTAACAGAGTCACCACCCTTAGCGAAACACATTCTCACAATTAACAGTGATTTGGTTATTTTCATGTTTATAGGGCACTGTTCTCCGTGTCAGGACATCCAAACTAATTCATTTTCGCAAGGTACAAATATTTTTTAGAGAAATCCCACCCATTCACATTTCTACCTAGAAACACCATAATCACCCTTGGTTAGAGCCACACATTCTTTACCACACCCACCAAGACACCATAACAACCACACACCCATCGTGGATGTCCCATCACCTGCCATCACCGTAAATTGTTATGACTACCGCCACTCACATTTACAACTCGACCTCGTGCCACTTAACTACCATCACTGCCAATACATTTGCCGCCATCATGCCTATGTTAACCTATCACACCATGTGCCCCACTACATCACAAACCTTAATCTTTCAATCAGTACTCATCTCACAGTTGATGCCTCCTAGGTGTCGACCACAAAAAACATTTTCCAAGAAGGAGGTAGCACCATGACTCCCTCACCTCATTAGGGCATCACAGATGAAAACAAGTGGAATGTACCATTGCCCATTGATTTCATTGATCCTCCCTACATTCAAATTCAAGATATGCTTTCATGTCAAGATGGTATCATACTTCATAACCGTTGCATCAGCCGAACTCATAGAAGATTCGTTAATTTCGATAACATCTCTTTCGTTAATGCTTACACTAGAAGGTCCCTGCCAGTATACACCCACAGACAAATAGATTTTTTTCATAACATGACATACCACACAGAGATAACATTCAACCTTTTTTCAAAGAAAAAACACCCCTTATAGGGAAATGAAACCACTGTCATCAACCAACAAGAAAGTCACTAAAAAGTGACATAAACAAGAATCACTATCTCATTACGTCAGAGTAAGCGAATTAGTCAAACATCAATGTATGGGACAGTACCGCCCATAGAAATATTTTATTCATTCTATCTTTGCTCTCTCTAACAGAGCACGGCGTCTTTTTTACTCACGACATATGGGGTTCCAACCTCGAAGCGCTATTCCTAGACTCCACACATTAGGGGAAATTTCAATACGTTAGAAATCGTACATGCAGCATGACACGAGAAAATTCCAAGCAAAAGTGTACAGAGTAAGATTATGTGAAGAACACACTATTAGAGATATAAAAATTTAAAATACATTTTTTAAGGTTAGAAGAAAATTTTTTGGACTCTGCAGACAGTAGCCACTAGCTCTCATGTGCATTGTGGTTTTTCCTTCGATAACCGCGCGATCCCCGGGATGCAGCATTGCCTGCCCGGGATCACTGGAAGACTTGGAGAAAACATTCTCACTTTACCTAACCAAGCACAATCACCTTTGGAGCTACCTGAGGCTTTTACATACATGTAGAACTATAATTTCCACTTGGGCTATCATCCATCTTGGACCAAGAGAGAGGAAAATTTAAAAACAAATATAAAGCTGATGTCATGAAGAGAAACAGATAGACACATTTTTTATGCTAGCCAAATTTCACTAGCAAAACCGGTATCCAGTGTTGTCAAGGCAAGAGGATTGGAAGGATTCATCTGGCTAGTCATCCAACACCCAACCGAAATAGGATTTCACCACATGTTCATCGATCTACCATCTCAAGAGAAGAGAGGCTTATTGAAAACTTATAAAGAGACCTCTTGTCTTGGAAATTGAGCTCCGTAGCCCAAGGATCTGTTCAGTAAGAGATTTAGCATTATATCTTCTACTACTACCAACACCTAATAAAGGGAGAAATCTCTCGATTGTTGAGTTATTAGTGTATTTTCTCTATTGACATGTTTTTTGCATGTTGTCTTTGTTTTTGTTTCATTGTTTATGTAGCATGCTATGTCGTGTTGTCTTGAGTTTATTACATGTTGAAATGGTTCACTAATTGTGCTGAAAACAATTTGAGTCAGAATTGCATGGTGTTGGCCCCACTAAGAAAAGTAAGCCACCCACCCATGCCGACACTATCACACTCATGTCAACTCAACTCCTCTATCTGGATCCTTTTGAAAATTCTTCACATACCCACTAGGATATACACTTCCCCTAAGACCGGAATACAGACCTATCTTCATATTTTCTGAATTATCATGCAACCTGAAAAAATTTATCCCAAGTGAATGTGCCTTACATCTTCTAGTTTCTTCATATTCCACCAAAAGTAGGAGTCTTGGATTTCTGAATTTCATCGGAAAATACCTGCTTCTTACTCCTCCTAAGTGATGATACAGAATGACAATGATCTCTCCGAACCATAACTAGAATGGAACCCATAAGTAATACCTCTCCTTTCAGTGTATCCAACCATCTACCACCTCTAATCGTAGCATCCTTTTCCAACTTGTATTCTCGATTGAGAGTGGCTACCATATGCCCCATTAGTCCTTTCCTCTTGCCCATGGATGATCCCCTCAATTGTCCCTGTCTCCCAATGATGATAAGCTCTAAAGGATGAATACATTAAATTATGATTACTTTTCTTGGAGATGTGGAAAGCTCTTCTTTGGTGACTCAATTAGGCCGTTATTATCTACCTTACAACTTCTACTTTTTGCCTTCAACCTTTGATGCAATATGCTAGATCAGAGAATGCTCATCTCTTTTCGTCGCTCACCTTCGATCAAGTATGAGGAGTCAACATGAACTAACCACGATTTTACCATATCATTCTAATACCATATCTTGCAAACATGTTGTTGATAAACCAAATATATATGATAGAACAAAATTATACTTTAAAAGTATTTCTAGATTATTCCGTTCGCACAATCAATTCAACATATATATATATATATATATATATATATATATATATATATATATATATATATATATATATATAATATATCAACAACGAACACCTATTATCTTATAAATAATATCATCATGATGACAATAACCCGAATAATAACCACATGCACATCTCAATTATTAGTCCATGTGTGTACACACATTTATCACACCACATGTGGCATATTGAAAACTATATGTGTATATAAAAATCAATAGACTATCTAGTCTCACTAAGTAAGTTGAACTCCAAGCTGACACCATCTTCGTTCGCTCACCTTAATACCTACCCGATAAGTTTATAGTATGAGATGGTGTCACTAATAATATGACCTATAAATTTCCAAGTTCATTTAAAGAAGGAAGACATCACAACTTAATACATTCCTATGGACTACAAACCACCATATTTCTAAACCACCCCAGCATCAGCCCTGAGCTAGAGTCCTTATGTGTGAAAAATCTCAACTGCAGGCAGTATTGCATCACACAGACAGTAATCCTACCCAACATAGAGTTTATTTCATGATTTTGACTCAGAAAATAATTAGAGATTTTTGTTGCTCAAACAGAGAGATTCTGTCGCTTAGTTAAACAGGCTGCATCGCCAAGAACTGCTTATATTTTCAGTAGAAAAAGATGCTAATACATAACTAATCAAAATCTTCAAACAATAATTTCTTAATTTTACAAGGTCTAGAAATCAGTGATATAAATTCCGCTGCATAGTATGTAAATGAAAACCAATTCATCCAATAATTTTCAAAACATGTCAAGAGCCAATATATCAAGAATGTAGGTTTGTATATATAACCACGTTAGTAAATACAGTTTAAACTTGTTAGAAAACTGTTTATAAAAATCAATAATGTATTAATAAATGTTCATAGATTGTTAAATATAGAAATATCCTATATTAATATGTAAATTGCCAACCGTTAGCACTCAACACCACCTACCATAGGTTGTATAAATTAAATATCTATTTCATCCGGGTCACTTCACCAGTATCTGCTTCCACCAGACCTGCGTGATTAAACCAAAACCAAACCAAGGCTTCAAAGGTCAAACCAATCGCTGTTCTCGTCCACATAGAGCTGCCGATATAACAGTCTCAAAAATCACTAATATCATCCAAATTCTCCAGCTTAAACGACCGTATCTTTAGTTATGTTCGAGGCTCCTTTTTTTTCATTTTCTCAATTTTCTCTATAATTTTCTCGTATATGTAAACATGTGTCTCTTCGTCTTCCTTTTCCCTATTTTCCTTTATTTTCATAATCAAATGCCAATTAATAGCCTTTTGCTCATCACTAACGGCTTTGCCACCATATCCTGAATAGAACCGCCAAACACGCTCAATGACATGTTTTTCCAAACATTAGGATGACATACGCATCCTGCGACCTCATTTTAATAATTTTATGCAGATAAATCAGTATCCAGTGATGCAGCCATTATAATGTCATTCTTATTTTCAATGACACATATAATAACAACAAAACATATTGCCCATGGAGCTTTATAACACAACCCATGGATACAATAAACAATCATGAAAACCATGATCAAATACGTGGGAACATATTATACATATTGCATGGATAATATGCTATAACACAACTCGGCGCAGTAATTTTTACACGACAAACATACATGGTTAATTTCTTTCCATATATATATATATATATATATATATACACCAAAACAACAGAATGCAACAACAACAAAAGGATATAATCCTCAAGAGATCCTGACCCGCCTCATTTAGCTCATTGAGCCAGGCGTTTCACCTGGATTTCAATCATTTATTAAGGCAGGGTGTTCCAGCATGAGATGTTTACGCGTGTTATACCGGTTGTATTAAAAATCATGTGGTTTCAACAAAGGCGACTAAACAATCCATATGCGACTGCAACCGTACACATCTCAGTAATGAAATATAAAACATCGCTAACTCAATTGTTTCAATGCATATTGGCAATTGCACACGAAGGTTCAACTTACACATGACCCGATCCTCACATATCCTCTTGAATATTATAAGCTAAACATACACACCCCAACTCAAAATCATCGAATTTTCATGATAAGTACATCCATAAGTGGTTGCTGTTCGCTTTCGCATCGTGATCTCCTGAATTCATCAACAATCACGATATCTGTCCTGAATAACACCACCAGCCAGATCATCAATTCAGGAGTTTTTATAACTTACCATAGAGCTGAATAATCATCTTCATGATTCCTGAGCACTCACGATAATCAACATCAGTAACACTTCTTCCCATTTCTTCCAGCTTAGCGGTGATGACATCCCCAACATATCCTCATAATTTAATAATTGTCGTCCCATATTTTCATAGTGATAAGTTGTATTAATAAGCACTTCATATCCAGCCTGGCAGCAAACTCTTTTTCCGTACCGGTGAGAATTGTATTCTTTAATTCCATATAATCTTTCTCGGTAAATCCATAAATCGATTATCTCCAGATAAGATTTGAGACATTTTCACCAGTGTCGCTAATTATTAGAATTTCATAAATGAAGTGATTACCTTCGTTCGATTTGTCAACCATGTTCGACAATCCAGAGAAGAAGACGTTCAGTATTGAAGAAGCCACGGAAAGGACTTCCATTTCATTAAGGGAATCGCGATAGTTACGCGGATAGACCAATGGATAACCAGATTCATCACCCGCGATAATATAACACCAATAAACTTCGTCCACCAGCTCTTCAAACGTCAAAGTGAGAACTTCAATATCTTCGGCAGTATTCTATAGATTTAAAATTTCACAAACTGAATAACATTCCAGATAATCTCTTCCGGAACCACTGAACACGTAATGTTAGATCTTATTTCAAACTGAATTAAGTCACATCTCCGCAGGTGACATCTTAATCTCACCACCTCACCCTGCTGCAACGCACTGGTTATCAATATCTTCCTTAACGCGCGTCTGATGTGATCTCTCTTTAAAATATGTTCAGTATAAAGACATCGAAGAGCATTAGCTCCAATTTCATGCACAAAATTTTCTCTTAGGAGAACATAAGTCCAAGGAGGCCACATCGAGGGAGAAAAATTAATTTTTAGTCGCATCACCATTTCTACACTTTTGAGCGACCGCAGGTAGAGTCACACTTGCCTGTTAATGCTCAAACAGTTACGCCTGCTGCACAACTGATACGCTTATCTTTGTTATAAATAAGGCTGCTCATAACTTTAAGCCAGGCCGCCTTCAGAGACTTTAGCGCATCACTATAATGACGTGGCACATGTACTTTTGATGAACCCAGAAGGCACACGACACCGTGAATGGCAAAGAACAATAATAAATCAATAATCGAACTTTTCACGCATGACAACTAATAATAATGATGTGCGTCATGGCTCTAAAGAAGTTAATTCCATCTCATACCATTATAAAAATAAAATGGCCGCTTCTTCGCTGAGTTAATGACATCACATCAAATATTAATCCTGAAGAACGACAGCTTTTTGTTGTATGTCTTTCAATTATAAACAATAAAAAATACTTTGTCTCTTATTTTAGACTGATATTTTAATCCATAATTGTAAGATGACTTTATGAATTAGAAGCAAATAAATACGCAACAGCTGATATCGAATACTGAAAGTAAAAGAAATAAGTCACCATTATTAACATTTACAATAAAGAGTAATGATGAAGAAACTTAATCACAATGAACCCATATGGAAAGAAAATAACTCGAGAAAGTTTATTCACAGAATGGTTTCTGTATACAGTATACATACAGCATCTTAATTAATTCATCCACGAATCAAGAAGAAGATAAACGCGTTATTTGATAATAGGACCCAACAAAGTTCACAGACACTCTGTTTCAGACGGCACTTCAAGAGTGTACAACCTGCTTCCCATTGCTAGGCTTGCTTGTTGTGACACATAGAATAACCTCTACAAAACATCAACAATACCACCACCATGAGGCCATAGCAATACTTCAGACGCGCTGTCTTTTTTCTTTAATCTCAGCATCCAATCTAATAAAGAGATTAAATATTCTCCATGACACCAACCTCTCCTTGTGGTATAATAATATCCGTCAATGGAATGAACAAACTATTATACGGTGATATTATTTTTCTTCAACTTGACTCAGCTCATCAAACGAAAGGTATATTATCCCTTTTCGAAAATCAATAATTGTGGCATTATTCACGTAACTCACATAAGAGCAATCTTTGGATATGAGTTGCAAATTAATGACGAATTAAAACAGCATCAACAAACCGGACAGGCCATCTTTCTGTGTCTTTGTTCATGAAATCATTAAAGAAACCCACCTCCTGAAGGCATATCATGGATCACCGTGAACTTTTTGTGGATTCAATAATGTTAATGGCCAGGATTATAGGTGCATGAACCATTCTCACCATCAAGAAGCTCACTGACGCTTAAATAACACACATAGTTCTTTGTCATATGTGAGATTAGTGTTGGCTTAGGGTTCTAAATCCGTGTTCGGAGTTAAGGTTTGCCAAAAAACCCCTATACTGCGACGCACAACGATGACCTACTCACGGGCCAAGGTTTCACCCAAAGTAGTATGGGAGGGTCTTGGAACCAAGTTTTTGCACCACAGGAGAGAAATGAGTAATTAAGGCAAACCTTCGTTGAATCTATCGAGGTTCGCACGGGAACAAACCTGTTAGCATGAATTTCAACGGAAGTCTCATCAACATGTAACCATAAAAAAGCTACTATCATTAACGGATCGAAGTTAATACATTCTCATCCACGTGCGCATCAACAATTATCACCATTGAACATTACAATCGCGACTAATTCATAGACAACAGCATTCGCAGCTTAAATAATATACAAAGGCATGAGTAATAAACACGATCGGTCCAAATATCATAAAAGATAACCCAAAACATATTACTGTATTCATTAGTATCCAAAAAACCAATTACAAACCCAAGAGGCAGCTCGTGCACATAGCTAGGCGGGTCCACACATAACGGGGTCGAGATCTCCACGCACATAGCTAGCAAGAGTCCTTACCCAAAACAACCCAAGGCAGTCTCAACGGTTCGTTCGCAGCCTTGATCACCAACTGCCGCCACTGGGCCAAATATCTATACATTTATATCATCGTAGCCTTTGCTATCATGGTCCACAAACCGTGGTTTTTCGGACCCCTAGGTCCACCCTTGACCCATTACGAAACATTGGGGCTTTGATGGCCCCAAAGCCCCTACGTGAATAAATATTACAAAATTATATAAAAAACATGGCTTAGGGAACACGATGCAACGAGGCCCCCAACACAATCTTGTGACTCATCTGAAGTCACACGGCGGCGCATGAGGTTTCATCTTCCCCTGAAGGGCGCGATTGCATCGACCGAGAGGGCGAGCCCTCGCTACGCATGGTAGCGTTTTGTGCAATATCCGCCAACACGCATGCCAGTGGTAAGTTACGCGCGCGGGTTACCGACTCTTTCTGTTGTACCAAATAATGCAGCCAAGGGCCATCCCCATAGTTAAGAAGTGAATGATATCTGACAAAGTGCACATCAACCACCTTAATAACAAGCAGCCTAACGCATCGGGTAGTCCTTCTTCTAGGTTGGTCGGTTCTTCACCACTCTTGATTCGGGACAAGTGGTCCAGCAATATTTAGTTTCACATTTGCATGATGATCTCGAAGTCATATTCTTGAAATAGTAGCTAGCCATCGGCAAATATTCCCCCCCTTACGGGCTTATTCACTAGGTACTTCAAAGTTGAGTGATCCATGAACATCTTGAAGTGCCCCCCACCAGATAATGCGGTATTTTACACGGTGTATACCATGGCCAACCTCGCGCTTGGTAATTGGAGTAGTTACGCTCTGGCAGAGAGTTTTCTGCGGTGCAACCCGGGTGGTCGATGTCCCTTCCCCAAGTGCATAAGGATAGCTCCCAGGGGCGATCACGAAGCATCTACATGGACATGGAGAAAACCCAGCCCGGTCGGAAATATGAGAATAGGTCAGAACCATCTTTTCCTTGAGTAGCTCAAAGCTCTTCGACCTTTCTGCATCAAAAAAAACAAAAACGCCTCCTTCTTTAGTAGCTTCTCCATTGGTATCGTGTTTAGTGCGTACCCTTGAATAAACTTCTTGTAGTAGCAGGTGTCTAAGGATAGCGCAACATTTCTCGGTTGTGGGGGCCCACAACTAGGTTAATGATAAGCGCTACCTTGGCGGGGTCAACCATCAATCTGATTGACAAACTATGTGACCTAACAAGATCCCAAAAGGTAGCAAAATATGCACTTATTAATATTTGAAATCTAGTGCTTTCTACAAGTGTCCAACATCATGCATATGTTTGAGACATGCTTCTTTACCTTAAATCATCGATCGTCAAAATATACCTCTAAAAACTTGTGGATGAACTCCTTGAATCTGTGACCACTACGTAAGAAAAGATGGTGAGGGCATTCTTGAGCCCAAATGGCATGACGATGTACGGAAGGATCCCAGTTTAGTGGCGAAGACATAGTTTTCTATTTGTGATCTTCAGGGTAGATCACGATATGATGGTAGCCAGCTCATTAGTGAACGAGTACGCTTCCTACCCTCCCGCCTCTCAAGTTTCGCCGGAGAATAGCGTGGGGAAGGATCATGTACCTGTGTCATTGAGTTCTGTGGTCAAACCTCGTTCTTACTCTCTCTGCAACTTTAGTCTTTTTATCTTGGACCACCATAGGCTGCAATTGGACCATTCTACATTCTCTTCGATGATACTGCTGACTATCATTTGTCTAATTCTTCTGATTTTCTACTTATACTTGGGGTTCAATCGGCAAAGGTTCTTCTGCTTAATAGAGGCTTGCATCTAGTTTAAAGTGATGGGAATGACCCCCTGAGTCCTATGTCTGTGAGTTCGAGAATTTTTGGAGAAATAGGTCGATCATTAAGGTGAGAAGCTCGCGACTTTCCAACATCATCATCATCTCGGTAGTCCCCAATTTTAGCTAGCTTAGGTTGTTCTTTGGTTCTAATGTTGGCTTCCCTTGGCTTAAGAGGCTTGGTCACATCAACGGTCCGCCGGTGGTGGTCCGGCAACGCACGTTCTCCCCTCGGTCTGGGATAGTGATATTTCGCGGTCTTCATCACATTCCTCCATTAGCAGTTGCAACGATTAACAATATCTTGCATACAACGTATCCCAATGCGGTGCCCCATACTTCACACGGGACGTGATTCATCAAATACTAGAGGCATCATATCCTGTGAGCCTCGTCCCCAATGCCTTGATTCACTTTATCAACAGAATGTCCCCACAAAATTGTCCTTCATGGTCTCCCGGTGGTGTGAGCCATTGGTGCACCGGTTGCATCCGAGATACCATGCGGTGGGAATTGGCCCCAAGGCATGAATAAATAAGGGTGACGGACCCATTCGTTCTGGTCCTTTCACACCATGCCTCCATCCATGCGGCTATGTGCTTAAGCGAGGTCTCGCAGCGAGAGAGAGTCTGTGCGTAGGTGAATAGGGGTTCGAACCATAGGATCATCATCTTGCGGCATTCCTCCCAATCTTTGGATTGTCCTTATAATTTTCCCACCACCACGCGGGGGTTGCACGCATAGCTAGGTTAGCGCCCACATTCTTCACTCCTTGGGACATGCCTTCAATTTTTCTCAAAAAATCCTTAATGACTATCAGAACCATCAAAGTAAGGCAGTTCTGTTACACCTCGAGGAGATACACGAAGGAAGCTCTTCGTGATCCTAAGACATCGTAGCGCGGATACATCATGTAAAACGATCACTTGAATTTTCAATCGTAGTGGAGAGGCATTCACTTTCATTCTCTGTAAACACCACAGTCGGTACATAGGATTAATCCAATCCTTGTCCGGGTGGTTAGTTTAAATATGGTCCACGTCATCTTCTTCGCGCACATGTTTTGGATACTCTCTCCTTCCATTGGGTCTAGAGGACTATCACTCTGCATTACCTTCATTATAAAAAACCATGTTCCTTTTCTTAATGTTGATAATGCCTCTCATGTATATCGCCCAATCCAATCCCAATAGTGCGGGATAAGGGTTTGCATCTTCCACAATCATATTACTTAATCTGTGCATACCTTAACCCTCGCACATTCACCATAATATTTGAGTAGTCTCCTCAATGGCATAGACACCTTCCCATGAAGGAGCTAAAATATGTCTGGGATAGCAGAATTGTCCAGCCAGGGTTCTCCTATCCACATGTTTTCAGGTGAAATTCACACTGACTCCATCATAATGACCTAATTCATCTCATAATTGCAAATCGTTTATTAGCCTTATTTCTGCCTGCATATGCTTAAGGTTGTAGTATTTTGTCATCCTTTTAAACTGTGATAGTTTATTTCTCTCCACCGTTCATTAGTGCCTATGATTTATTGCCTTCTGTTGCATGTTTCTGGTTTCAGAGAAATGGTTTAACCTCGTCGTTCACTCTTAGGCTTTGCTGGCCTTCACAGTGTTTCACCCAAAGCCTACAGCATCAATAAAAGTTTTTCCTTTAGCCCAAGCTTTCAATGATAGAAATTTCCAAATAAAGGGCTCATCCCACCCTCTCTGTCTCTGCAGCCATGTTGCACACACAGACACAGACACCAGTCCCCACTGCCAGCCTCCGCTTAACCCTTGCACATCTGCACAGTCTGTTTATTTATTTTTGTTATTTTAATTTAGTGCACATTGACTGTATGATCCAATGATTATGTAAGCTGATTTCCACAAGATTTTGCCTGTGTGTCTGCAGCTCTCAAGTAAAGGGTCCACTTTCCACAAGCAGAACTATCACGTCTTCCTCGTACTCGCTTCCACCTCTTCCTCCTTTATTTTGGCTGGAGAGCCTTTCCTATGGATAGGGTGAATAGCCAGTGCCTAGACTGCATGTTTCCTCAACACCGCTGTCACAGTTCCGACATTATGTTCATCGTGTCCCAAGAAGGAGCAAGAATTAATCACTTTCATGGAGCTGAACTTGAGAACATAAACAAGACAAACATCAGTATCAGTCGAGCCATGAAGGCCAACGCACCACACACTGCAGCCGCTTGGTCCCAAAGAACATCTGAAATGGGTCGGGCCCTGCCCACAGTCTGCCAGTGGGAGAAAACACAGCCTACACCTCACATCTTGCGGTGACCAGTGACGTTTGGGATAATTTTCTCAAAGTTTTCTGCCACGCGGATTTGAGGCATTGCCTCCATCTTTCCTTGACATGCTGTACCCCAAACTAGTACTGCCTCACATCCTCCAAATTCTTCATAGCAAATATCCAAGGCTTTCTGCATCTGTCTGCTGCTGTCCATAGGCTCAACACAGTAGGTAATAGTGGCTGTGATGAACCATTCTTTGTGTCATTTACTGTCATACTGGAATCTTCATCCATATTAATCTTCTTTAGTTTACATACCTACTCTTAAGCACCACTTAGTGGGGTCCTTGCTCAAAGTACCCTACCAACCACTAGTGCCAGAGGCAGGACTTAGGCTTCGGGAATCGTTTTTTTAAAGTGTTATTAATTTCTTTAATAGATGGACCGCATGCACGCTTTCCATACCCAGCAAATGTGTTCATGGCCCTCCTTCACAGAGGGACATGTTTCTTTTATATAAGGTAATCACTATCCACATTCTCATGGAAACTATACTGGACCCCGTCTTAAACCGTGTACTGGTCCATGTCTTCATCTTCCTACACTCCTTGGAAGGTGGTGTATTTCATGTGCAATGGTATAGCTCGTTAAAAGGAGGTGTGGATGTCTTGCCTTATGTCACCCAAAGTTATAACAGACATTTATTGCCACGCAACTCATCTTTACACGAACAAGAGATGTATCTGTCCTTCATTTGTTAAGTTAAGTAGTCAACACTTGTTGTACCGTCATCGAACAGGCTGTCTATCTCTGTGGCCTGACAGACTGCCTTTTCGTACAAGAATATTTTAACAAATAATGAAATGTTTTAAATAAATTACCTTAAATCTTTGAATAATCCTTCACTCATCCACCTAGAGAGACATGAATTGATCGACCAGAATCACTACAAACTTCTCATGCTTAGTATCCACCCAGGACTCATCAGTGTAGTGATTTTTGCTATAGTATCAACTTGTTGGGAATCAACGATGCGAGTCCATCACAGAACCCAACATTGTCTTTCCACACGTCCGGAATTCTACGAGCCTTTACAACTACTCCCCGATTCCAGTTTTCTGAACTACTTTCAGAGCCCTGAATTTCTTAGGGTCTCGAATACTTGGTGTGGCATTACCTAGAATTTTCCTGGAAATGTTTTGTTCCATGACATTGTAGTCTGTATTTGCTGGATTCTGCGGGGCCCTGACCAGGTTCTGAGTTATGTTTGCCAACAAACCTCAGGAATTAACGTCTTTTCTTATAATTTGTTCAACCCTGAGGCCAAGGTCTGTTCAGCATGGAGGGCTTCATGCTCCTGATTCCACCCCAGAGAGAGTAGGTTCAAGGTACCCAAAATTAATTTATTTATTTCGTAGATAAAGAAGTCATTATCAGCTAATAGTATAGACCAAGACAAATCATAAATAAAGTCATTAATATTAAAAAAGATTCGAATCAACAAGAATTATATCCACGTGGATTTATTCATTAAATAATTAGATTACCATTAATAGCTACAATCGCAATGTAATCAGTAGACCAAATATAATTTATGATTAATAATAATATACACTTTCAATAAAAAAAGACCACCAACGTATCATAAAGATACTAAAATAGATCTCATTCATTAGTATCCAAAACTCAATTACAAACGAAGATAATAACTCTAAATACACCGTAATTCCTGAAAGAAGAAAGATTCAGGACCTTCGTACACCAAAGAGAGTCTTACCAAAAACAATCAAGAAAGATCCCACAGTCATTAAAAGAAAATTTACTTCTTCTTACTACGAACTTTAATCATATCTATTCATTAATGGTTATAGCTTTTCATATCTTCAAGACTCTAGTTCAATTCTTCAATTCATTGAGGAAACATTAGCTAACGCCTAAAACCCCCACATGGGATGTTGAATTATAGTAAACCATATCAGCGCAGCTTAGGAACTTTATTCAAAAAATAATTTACAAATAATTACGATACTCTGTTTTAATTTGTTACGGTAGGCCTACTACGTCAGTATCCGCGCCCATGGCAGGTTCAGCCACACCGTTTTCCATCCTAGTTCATCGTCTTCAAATCAGTATCGTAAGATCTGAGTTGAACTTAATTAATCTTTAAAGCTCATAAAGATTTCAGTTGTTTGCCTCCCCATTGGAATCCTTTCTTCACACTTGTCACTCCATGCATAAGAGCTGTGATGGCAGAAAAGTTAGCAATAAAATTTCTCCAATACTGAGCTGCACCTAAGAAAATTCTTACCTTGGTTACTATTTTGGGTGTGGGCCAATTAAAAATGGCTTCCACTTTAGAAGGATCAATTCTCAACTCTCCTCCTCCTACAATGTGTTTCAAATAAACTAAATAAGTCTTTCCAAACTCACACTTTGACATCTTAAGAAAAAAATTCTCTTTCTTCAAAACATCTAGCAATCCATTCACATGCAAGACATGTTAGTCTCTTGTTTTGCTAAAAATCAATATGTCATCTAAGTACACAATCACAAATTCATCAAGGAATGGATGCAAAACACTATCCATAACACGCATGAAAGTTGCCGGTGCATTACACAAACCAAATGACATAACTAACCACTCAAAGAGTCCTTGTTTGGTTTTGAATGCAGTTTTCCATATGTCACTTTCTGCAATTCTTACTTGATGATATCCACTTCGTAAATCTAACTTAGTGAAAAAATTTGCTTCTTTCAGCTGATCAAGCAAATCATCTATCCTTGGGAGTGGGTAATGATTCTTTACCGTAATCTTGTTCAAAGCTCTGAAGTCTACACACATGCGCCAAGTCCCATCTTTCTTTGGAATCAAGACTATGGGTGAACTGCATGGCGAGGTGCTTGGCCTTATGATTCCTTTGTCCAACATCTCTTTTATTTGCCTCTTTATTTATGCATTCTCCATTATTGACATGCGATACATGCCAATGTTTGGAAGAGTACAACCTTGCTGCAATTGAATCTCATGTTGAATCTCTCTTTTGGAGGCAATCCTGTTGGCTCTTGAAACATCTCATGATGTGCATCAAATACATCATATAAATCTGATTTCAACTTAGGATCACATTCTTCAAATGATTCATGATTAACTTCAGCTTTAGGCTTAATCATTAGAAGAGAAAAATTCTTACTTGAATTCACCAGCCTCTTTACTTGTCCAACATTTACCATAGCAATGTTTGTCTTCTTGTGATGTGCTCTAATAATGTACTCCTTGCCATATTTGAATAGATGGTATTTGTTCTCATGGCGATGGAATATCGCTTTCCTGTCATACAAGTAAGGGATCCCCAACACGATACCTGTTATTTCAAGCGGAACCACATTTAATTCAACTGTGTCAACAAAATGTGCAGTGATTGCAAACCGCAATATACACTTCTTTGAAACCTGTAAATTTGCATCCTTACAAATCCAACCAAGTGGATATGGTTTTGGATGTGGTATGGTCTCAACCCTGTTAATTTTATTGAACAAGTCTTCAGAGATTAATTTTTCTTGTGACCCACTATCAAACAATGTGTCAATCTTAGTATGTTTGGATATGACCCTCACATGAAACAGTTCAATTCTCTCTTCTTCATTTGGAGCATGTATGTGACAGTTTGATGTAATAGTATTGGGTTTAGTTTCAATTTCTTTCCACTTCATGTTCTTCAATCCAATTGCTGTAATTTTAGATTCATCACCTGAATCCTCTCCTAAATCATGTTGAGTTGTAGCTGCAGTTTTCTATTTCGCTTTGTTGTTGTATTTCTTGGGCCTCATTTCATTATGTAATTTCCAACAATGAGTTTCATCATGGCCTTCTTTTGAACAATGTTTACAAACCAAATTTTCTCCCTCTTTCTTAATAGATGCATTCTTCTTGCTTCTACCTTTTGAGGTGTTCTCTTTGTTTTTACCCTTAAAAGGTTTCTTTCTACCCTCTTTAGAAATGTTCTTCCCTGTAGCTTCTAGATCTGTGGCTTGAACACATACTTCATCTAGACTCATGGGGTTAAACATGAGAATAGTATGTTTTAGGTAGCTATGTAAGCCTCCTATTTACTTGAACAAAGTATCTTGGCTCTGCAAATCTACCCCTAATAAGAGAGCTCTTCTCCTAAATTCTTGGGTGTATTCTTGCACATTCTGTCCCTTCAATTGCCTAAAGTTTTTCCAGTTCATTATGGCTTTCTGCATATGAGCTAATGGATGAAACTGTTTTTTTATTGTAGTAATCAAATTAGTCAATGATAGAATAATATTACCACGCTTCTTGATCTCCTCCTTTGTCTTGGCTTCCCACCAAACAAGTGCTGCACCTTCCATTCTCAATGAAGCTAATTAGATTTTGGTATCATCATCTTGAAGGTTCTGGATTCTAAAATAGACCTCCAATTTCCTAATCCAATTATCAAGATTTTCTTCATTGACTTCACCATTAAACATTGGCAATTCAAACTTAACATCAAGTTTTAAAAAAGGACCTTTACCAGTGTTCTTTGACTTGTGTGGTTGATGTACTGAAGATGAAGTAGAGGATGATGATGATGAGGGTGAGGATGATGGCTCTCCATTGACCTTATTTGACTTCTCTTAATCATTGTGACCTCCTAAAGATCCCTGTCCTTCCTTGTGAAGTTTGGATCCTTCTCCTTCCATTCTCTCATTCCTTTCTTGATAAATGATTCTGACCATCTTAGTCATGTCAAGGACTGCTTTCCTGAACACTCTTTCTTCCTCTTTGGGATCAACTTATTCATGGATTTCTCCTTCCTCATGAGGCATGCTTAAATTAGCTTTTGCTTCCTTAGGAGATGAACTAGGTGGTGGATATTGTGGAAATCTTGCTCTCCTTTTCTTTGGCTCTTCTTGAGACTCTTCTGCTCCCACCAATTTGTCTTCTCCTTTTTTGAGCTTGAGCCTAGTAAGCATCTAAGAACTTGCAAATAGTTAAAAAATTCCTTGCACAAATTAACACCAGAGAATAAACTTTAGTTATAATACCAATTTGATCTGAAAGGGCTATATTAGTTTTGCTGTGCTAAGTGTCTTTTCAGTTATAAAACATGTGCATACTTGTCTCTTTAGTTTGCTTGAGGATTGAGTATTTTAACCATGAATTGTAGATGATTTTAGTGAATTAGAAGAATGAAATGAGCACAAAATACATTGAACAATAGTGTGAAATAGAGAAATAAGTCACCACATAACATTTACACAACATGCATGATGAAGAAGTTCACCCCTCCTGGGCTACATCTGCTGGTCCAACTCCCAATGGTATGTCCATATTTCATTATGCTCAAAATTTTGCAAATACATGTAGTTTCAGGCCTCTAATGGCTATTTCTCTACACCAATGGCTCCAGAATGCTCCAATTAGTCTAGAATGACTCTTCCTTCACTCAGAATGGGCGAAAATTGAGTCTCCAACTCATTTTCCTAGTAACACCTAGAAAGCTCCACTAATTGTGGTGAACTCCACTTCACTGGAGTTAGTTTGGAAATTTCCACCATATAAAACGCACCTCCGAACCTCCCGCCAATCCTAACCATGATAATAAATTTTGCGGTTGGGGGTGGCCACATGCCAACCCCTAGAACCCGCGGCTACCATTATGGTGGAGCAGAACTTCGCTTAAACCTTGGGATAAGGTTTCAAAACTAGAGTTAAAGTCGCGATGTGTTAGCGGAACCGTCAGATGAACTAACCGTAACATGGAATGTGACAAGGCGTAGCAATAAATTGCGAAAATAGTTGTGGTTAAGCCATTGGTTATTACGTTTTATTGTTACATTTGTATGTTGTAATGTGACCAACCTCCATGGGGACCGCTGGCGGTCCCCAACCCCCACTCCACTATGCATCAAACTTCAAATACATCAGGTGCTATATATAGGTTAAGTCTCAATGCATAGCGTGGGCGGTGCAGTGGGTGGTTGCTCTACCAGAGGTTGCGGGGTCGAGCCCTGCAGACCCTCCATAAAATTTTAATTCATCACTCCGGGGACACATGGCAGCCTCAGGGTTGGCCGCGTGTCACCCTCCGATTGGATCTCATACCATAACGTACAACCATAACTCACCACTTGTCAGCCTAGGATTGGTTCTGAGGAAAGGAATATTTCTCAGAATATTCCTTTTGCTGACTGTGCACCCTCCATGTTGACTGGGCATCCCAGTCAACCCTGTCGCAAAATTTCACTGTTTGGGAATTCAATTAGAACGCGATATCTTCCTGATACGACATCGATTTTTTGAACTTCTCACGGTGCCAGAATCAGAAAGATGAGATCTACACAACCATTTTAGTTCCAAGCCAATCCTATAACTTTAAATTTTGAGAAAAATTTATGAACTTCTAATTAAACGGTGGCAGGGATGTGTCGCTATACCGACGGTGGCACGCATTCATCTCTCTTTCGACGAAGCCAGACACTCGTTGCTCTGCCGAATGTACCACGTTCGACGCTTAATGGCATCAGTATGCCGACGCTTCATTGGGGTAGAACAAAAAAAATGGCCTCTTACAAGACAACCCCTTTCTTAATCTAATATGTTTTACAAGTTATTTTATAAATATCAATGGGATTGCTAAGTTCATAATAGAAAATGAATATTGTGATTACACTATGTGTGGGCTTAGCATGTTGGAATCTATGAACCTTTACTTATACCTATGATAGGTGAATAAATTCCATTATGATGAAAAAGTATACTTATCACACCAGAAAAAGCAGTGAATCATTACACTAAGTAATCAGTCTTTATACGACATTTTATATCCCTAATCAATACAGTAATCATAACACTAGTAATATGAGACGTGTACACTATTCAAGCTCATACGTGTTTACTTGTACTATGAATATGAATATGTGCTTGGTCATTAGCTTATAACAATTACATAGTTTGAAGCTTCATGGAATCGTAGGATCTTGTGCTATAAGTTCATGGTTGTACTCGCCACATGACATCCTTTAGGGTTTTCCCACCTTATGTGATGTACCAAGTAAGCTAAATGCTAAAGTGTTAGAATTTAGAAAGGGAAAATTTGCAAGGTGGAGAACAATCCTCTGAACCCTTCTTTACAGTTTACACAACCAGTGTTTCAACATATTATTAGTAGGCCATCTATAGAAGACTGCAAGTTTTAGTGGAAGATCTATGAGGAGCTTCTTCTCTCAAGCACAACCCCATAGAGTAACCAGGATGGAAGGTTTTAAATTTTTCCTATGTCAGCTAGTGCTTCAACATATGATTAGTAAATCATGTATTGAAGACTGCAAGTTTCAATGGCATATCTACGGGGAGCTGCTTCTCTCAAGCACAACTCCACAGAGTAACCTGAATTGAGGGACTTAAACCTTACCTACAATTAGGTGTCATTTAAACCCTACCCTGCAGGAAATCATGTTCTTGAGCTACGATAGAAAGTAGTAAAATTTAGTGGGCTTTCGATGCCAGTGGCAGACCCAAGGTTCACACCTTTCCACAGGAGGATCAACCACTTTAATAAAGAATGATATTTCCATCATTCATACATTGTCAAATTATTTTATGGTCCACTTCAAACTCCAGTATGGGCATTTTTTTTTCCCCACTTATTAGGGCTTTTGAATGATTAGTTAATTAGTTAATGATTTTTTGTGGCCCTGGTCTAGTAAGACATGCATACACCAATTTAATACTCTAAGTCTTAGACTCTTAACTAACTCAAATATCTTAGTTGAGAGGAGAACGAAAATTAACTCCATATAGAGGGAAAAGGAAAAAGCTTAAGAGGATTCAATGGAGAGGTCGATGGATGTCCCATTAGCTAAGTGTTGTTGTGGGCAATGTCCCCTTCTTCAATAGTAGGGGTTCTCCTCAATGTAAAGTTCCAAGTAGACTTCACAACATTTGGAACATGGAAACTATCATGATTGCAACCTAGAAGCTGTTAGTATTGAATATGAGATGGGCTGTGAAATGCAGAATGCAAAATGATTTTAAAATTTATACAAAATGCTGTTCTATTCTACACTCTGTTGGAAAATTCTTTTAAACTTTATGTAGAATGCTGTTATATTCTACCTTGTGTTCCATTAGAGCTTTGGGCGCATACAATGGAGAGGTTTACATAAATTTCCATGATTATTTTGACAAATGAGTTTCTCTCCTATATATACAAGCCTCTCACAACAACAAGGGCTTCATAAGGGAACTCTAGACCACTGTCTCAAATGTTGGTTGTTGCCAAAGCCAAGAAACTTAAGTAAGAGTTAAATCAATTTTTTTAATACCAGGTGCGTTGGTGGATTTGGTGCATGTGTACCAATCCACACTTGCTTAAGAGGAGTGGTCGCTGCCTCTTAAGCTTTTGGTCACAGGCAGATAAACAAAAGAGTTAGCAGGTTAGTGAACATGCTATAAAATAAAACACACTAAATAATGATATAGTATGCACATGTAGAGAGAAAACAAGACTAAACTAAACAAAAACACGAAAGCTCATATAAAGTCAAACAAAACAATAATAGTAACGGTGGCATCAATGTCCCATCTTATTGTTCACTATTAAGGAGAAAGATAGTACGTTTACACACTTGCCAAGGGACCACTAGAAATATGGAGTTCTAAGGCCCGATGAAAGGACTTTTTTACCTTCTAGATGCTTCGTGCAAGGTGTCTCTCTCTACTCCAAAGGATTGGAGTTGTTGGATGGCTAAAAATTAAATCCCCTCTCTACTTCTGCTCCAGATTACACACTGCTGTATTGCTTCAAAGCAATTTTGGCCAGCATAACCATGTGCTCTCCATTTGTTCATCTCTTGGTGGCCTTTTATAGATGCATTCAAACTCTCCTTCCCTCTCTTGGTAGATTGATGGATGGTGACCCAAGAGAGGGGGTTGATTTCATTGTGTGCTCCCTTGAGGTCCCAAGGAGGCTTAGGCGGCCTCAAGTGTGGGATAATTTTCCTGGAGTGTGCCTTGTGGTCTTGGAAAGTGACTTCCGCCACTCTCAGGTCCGCAGGGATTTTTGAGGGAAAGCTACGCAAAGGCGCACCTATCGAAGAAAAATGTGTGCGAAGGTGCATTCTGCTAGTGCCTTGAGTGCACAATTTGATTTTTCCTCTGGACTTTAGAGATTTTTAAATTTTTTCATATTCTCTAAGGTGCCTCAACCCTGTAAATCCTTCTGCCTGACATTTAATAATGTCATATTTGCTTGTCCGATTTTCCAGTGACAACACTAGGGAGTTAAGAAAGCATATGAGGTGACTAGGACTAGCATAATTGACACAAGCCCTCAGGGAAGTGGTTAAGGTAGTGGAAATTACCAAGGTGCCCAAATCTCCCAAATTTGTCATGACAAAGTTGCTGTAATACAATGGAATTATTATATTTAAACGATAATAAGTTGCAGGCTTTCTCAAAGAGGGAAAATGACATAAACTTGTTCAGGGTTTCTGAGGAGATCCAATTCTCATTTAAACTTAGTCCCATACCATACCACATAACGATGTGGGTCTAGGGTATAGGTGTCAATAAACAAATCAATGTCATGGTTTCCTGATTAACATAATTTCAAACTCTTATCAACTCTCACTGAGCTACTGGTTTAAATAGTGGCATGGACCTTGATCTAAGCACCTAATTTCTTTAGAAAAAACATAAGTGAACCAATGTATAAAAGTTTAATATTACAATTTTGAAAAGTTCAAATCCAAGACTGCAAACAAATCAACCAAAAATAAAATCCAAAGAGCCATAATAAAGATAGTGCCATGACACCAAGACTTGTCCAAGAAAATACCTCAGAAAAAATGCAATAACCAAGTTGTACAAATAAAATTTGTAAAAAATACATACATGTAAAATTAAACCTAATGGAGAAAGGATATAAATTTGGAAGCACCATACTCTACAAATTCTTTCATTTTACCTTCTTTTATCATATGCTTGACATAAAAGTTAGACGAGAAAGTCAGCAAGAATTTCCTACACAGCTAAAGTAAAAGTCAGCAAAGAGAGTACTTACAAGTCGAGTAGCTACACCTTCATATAAGTGGCCAAGTTTTTATGAATTACACCCAATCCAAATATTTATCTATATAGGAAAAGAAAGTGATTTGTGCAATAATATTATATTTCAACGATGTCAATGTCTCCAAATGTTTGCGAGGAAACAGGTCTCGCAGGCAAGACCCAGGTTCACAGGTTGGGGCCAACAAGGGAATCCGCTGTAGTCTAGAACCACGCCGGCATTATCACCCTACTCTGGAGAGCAAAGAGTCTCACCCGAGGCGTGCCGCGACCACATGCAGAAGGGGAACAAATCAATAGCAGGGGACGGATCCGCAACTCATGATTAACATTGAATTGATTGCATAAACATAGTTATATACGCAGGAAATTCGGAGAGTAAACATGTATTAAGCAAATAAAATTTTAAATCATCAGAACCATCATGCATGCATATAAATCACATCGTAGGACAGCAACCTGCAATTGTATTTATATCTTCAGCCAAATCCATAAGTGCATAGCTTCCGCAAGGAGAGCTTACAAGTCTGATATAGACGCCTTGTGGAACAGAAAGGTAAGTAAGAGAAACCTAGGAACTACAGAGATATCATGCCCGATCTCCTTCAGTCACTCTGCATTCCTTCTCCTGTTGCATCCTCCTCTCTTTCGGCCGGGTGATTGCTATTTATTCACCCGCTATCGCAACTGTTAGTTCCTCTTTTCGTTCTTCTTCAGTTGCTTCCGGCTTCTCTCTTGTTGTCTGTGTGTTCTGATTTTTGTCTTCTGCTGTGCATTCTCTTCGTCTGTACTCATGCATCTGCTTTCTTTAGCTATGTACCTGTTCCCTCGCAACTTCGATAGCTCTGCTTCTTTCTGTAGTTGCGACTTGGTTGCGATTGCCATGTGTCTTCATCCCACAACCCAAAATCTTTCCTTTATTCAAAATTCAAAATATTCAAAATGAGTTTTCAAAACAAGGGCCCCAATAGGCCCCGACCACAGTTTCTTGACTCGTCCCCGAATCAATCACAAATTAAAGTCTCTATCTCCATCGTCTCGCTTGATCCCGTGCCCTCTTCGTGCTGTGTGCCTCCAGCTTGCTCCTGTTCTCGCTGTGCACCTTCATTCTATTGTTCAAACAGGGGCCCCAACTCCGGGACTGTACGGAATGCTATAGCTTTAAGCTCAGTGAAGTCCGACACAGCTTGCTGCCACCCTTGCAGTAGTGAATCTGTTTTTTCAGCAATCTTGGTGACAACGACCTCCTCTATGTGCGCCGGTACAGTCCTGAACATCGAGCTAATCTGGTTTTTGGCCTCGGCGGCTAGCTGTTGCATCGTTCTGGTGTTGCGTTGGAGGGACGGGCGAAGCTCACGAATGACCCATTTGGCCACGGCTGAATTGGCCTCTGTTTGCTGGATCTGTACTTCGAGATCGTCGGCTTGGGCATATAGCTGGTCCAACCTCACGGGGTCCGTGACCTCTTGAATTTCCCTCGAAACCTGCTGTAGCTGCGCTGAAATGGGCTGCGCTTTGACGGTAAGGGCCAGTGAGCATTCCTGAAGACCCTTCAGGAGTTCGTGAGCCTCGCGCGCCGCAGAGTGGAGATTTTCCTGCATGTGAGTGGCCTGGCCCTGCTTGGCTGCGACCTGTGCTGCATAGACAACCACTGGATCGGGCAGCTCTGGCCGTGCGGCTAACACTGCTTGAAGCTCCTGATTTTCCCTGTGGAGACCAGTGAATGCGATCCGGAGGTGGAAAGCATGTGCTACGACACTCGTCTCCGAGAAGTCGGAAGGCAGCGGAGTATAATGGGCCCTGACAGTTGGCCAGAACTCTGAAAACACCCGGGAGACATTGTTGATCTAATCTTTCAATTGTTCCTGTGCGGTGAGGAGTTGTTCGCGCTATTTAGTAAGCGTTGTAATCTGTTGCTGCTGCTCGTCACATCGCTGCTGGAGCTCGGAATGAAGCCTTTCGGCTTGCTGGGCCGCCCTTTGGATAAATAAGTACAACTGAGCTGTACCCCATGTTTCTAAGTTGGCACTCCCCGAAGTGCCCTGATCCAACCTCCTTTCTTGCAAAGGTTTCCCACTGGAAACTGATCGAGTCGAGTGCTCTGGAGGGGATGGCAGCGGGGTCTGTGGGTGCGCTGAGTCGACCATATTCAAATCCGGCCATTGCTGCTGATCGGCAGGGTCAGTTTGTGGAGGGACAATAGGCTCAGGCTGAGCCTCGGTTGAGTCGGCATTAATGTGAGCCATATGGGTAAATATAGTAGACAAAGAGACTTGGGGTTCTCCCACAGGGTCGACTGGTGGTACTGCTGCTGTAGTACTGGAGTCAACTTCAGCCCCGTGGTCCCCACCAAAGAGTTCCCGGATGAGTGGGTCAGACACGGTAGTAGATGAATTGGATGGAGCGGATGAGATGGTAGGTGGAGGTGGAACTGTGGCTGGAGGTGGAACTGTGGATGGAGGTGGAACTATGGATGGAGGTGGAACTGTGGATGGAGGTCGAATGTTAATGAACTATGAAGGGTCAATAAGGGGTTCTTCCTGTATCAGCGCCCCTGTATTTGGCGGCAATGGTGGATCATCCTCAATGAGGTCCACCCCTGGGTTTACTTCGGTGGTGCGGGCCCGCTTGGCCGGAGAAGGTTATAATTGATCTGGGGTCGGGCCTTCTCTCCCATCGGAGTGATGATTGGAATTGTAGAGGTAAACATGACAGTGGGGATGGGGGATGTGAGAGGAGTTGTATGGGGGTGCGAGGTGGAACGAACGAGCTGAAACTCAGAAAATAAAGGGAACAGAGTAGCACCGCTTGAAATAACCTGGGCCGCCACATTGAAATTGCATACCTGAGTGTTGAAGTGGCGGACAACGGGGACAAGCGGCTCTGGGAGTTCCTGTGGCGGCGCTGCCGCGTCCGTCTCGGCAGGCTGTTGCTGTGGCAACATCCGCTCGAAGTTGTACTTGGGTATCCCGTCGCGGATTTCCCTCGTGACCCCCGGCCACGAACAAAACTCGTTATGGAAGGCGGCATCTTCCAGCTAGAATTTCAACGGCGTCATGCGGAAGGTGTTTGCCAGCATGCAAGTGGGTCAGAGGTAAGTATGCCTGTGACTTACCCCGAACCACACTTGCTCACTATATTCATCTAACAGGTTTCTGGGCACCCGTTGCTGGCTGGTTACGACGTCCGTCATCAAACCGTACCAGGTCTGAAATGCTTCGGCATTCACCTGTTTAGTGCTCGGGTCAGCCGACACCTTCCATGGAACAAACTTCATTGCAAGAGGCTGGCCCTCTGGAATTTCCGCTGGTATCCTGACAAGAGGAGTGTGCCATTTCCACATGGCAAAAGCAACGATCAAGTATCCATAAATGAAGCTGGTAGCGCGCTTGTAATTCTCTTCTCATGCATCAAATAGCTCTTTCAACAGGAAGGAGCACCAGTTCAGCTTGGCGCCTTGAATGCAGTGCTATGCAATAGAGATAGTGTCCAGGGTGCATTCGCCCTTTGTGTAGTGCCTCATTGTCTTGCTGGCAATGAGGTAGCAGGAAAATTTAATCTCGAGCTTATTGATAAGCTCGATCTTGGCTCCCTTCCCTCCCCTCCGGGTGCCATATTTGATATATAGGTATGTGTCTCTTGACTTCCGCGCTCGCTTGGAGGTGGTCTGACATGCAGTCGAGACATCCGCACCATTCTGTGAAAGCCCAGTCAGACGATGGATGTCTTCAACATGAATGGGAATTTCCCTTTTCAGCCACAAGGATCCATTCTGAATGCGGCTGAGTAAGAAGCGAGTGCATTGCAGCACTGGTCCTGTGGTCCCGAAGACTGGAAAATTTCGTAAATTCATGAGGGAATATTGCTGAAGGCCCCGGAACGCTGGTAAAATTCTGTTGGCTGCGTGCCCGGCTGTGTTGTAGTAGTGCTCCATATACACCTGCCAATGGAGTGTCAGGAATTCGGTAGAGTCGGAAAGGTTGGCATCTATCATGGCTGCACTGTTGTATTTCCCAACCAGGGACTCTGTCTTGTGGATCCTTCTGTCGAGCTCTGGTTCGAGGATGGATGGGAGGGCCTTCGACATTTTTTCTCGGCGCTGATGGACGTGCAGAATGCGTCTCGGTGTCCTCTCTTGGTGCTGTGCGTCTGGATCGTTCTGCTGCTCTGGCTCTGCTGCAATTGCTAATTCTAACTGCTCCGGAATTCTCGTGCTTTTTCCCATGCAAGTTATGGAATTTCCTGGCACAAGTGAAGTTGATGAGACTCCATAACGAGTTAATCCGGCTGGCATTCTTCTCTGCGATAATCGTGCAATCAATCACGTGTCAATGTGTATTCTGACAGTTGCTGACAGTGGCATGGGGGAGTGGGCGGACGCGACGGCTGAGGTCACTGCGGATGATGGCGGAATGATTACGGTGAGGTTACTTCCAATTATGGTAATTTATGATTCAAATCTAGACGATCCTACGGACTGACACAAGTACTGACTGAAATGACCTGGTCTGACGCTAACACGTTTATTAATCCTACAGGGATGACACGCTGGACACGCCCCTCCCCGACCACAGTCGGTTGCGGTGCGGTCCCCGCAACAGAGCAGTGATTGACAACCTATGCAAAAAAGAAAAAGACTACCTACGCTCATCCCGGTTGCGGGAGAGTTATTCAACTACGCTACTCTACGGGTGCTCTTGGTTGCAAGAGTTATTGATGAAAATGGAAATAAACTTACTCCTATTAGGGTTTCAGGCGTGCGCCATTCACCCGCCCAGGTAAAACAACACCGTCTAGCTGAGCCAACCGAACGGCTCCCGAATCTTGAATCTCAATGACGAAGTAAGGTCCCAGCCAGTGCATCTGTAGCTTCTCTGGAAACGTTTGAAACCTGCTGTCATATAAGAGGACCTTTCCGCCAACCTAGAATGTTTTGTTCTTGATGTGGTGGTCGTGCCATGCTTTCTACCTGTCCTTCTGAACCTTCTGGTGAAATTCGGCCAGAAACCGGGACTCATCCAGTTCCTGTAATTCATGTAGGCGCTCCTCGAGCGAAGATTCTTTCGAGAAATTGAGAGACGTGGCAATTAAAAGACTGGGTACAGTGAACTCGGCGGGAATCACAGCTTCCTGGCCATACACCAACTGGAACGGTGTCTGATTGGTCAAGCGCTTTACCGTAGTCCAGTATGCCCAAAGTGCAGTTGGTAGCCGCTCATCCTAGTCATCCCGCTGGGCGTTGCAGATCTTTGTTAACCCCTTTTCAAGAATTTTATTAAACGCTTCAACAGTACCATTGGCCTGCGGGTGGTATGGGCTGCTCTTATGATGTTGAATCATAAATGTGTCCAGCAGTGACTTGACCATGTCATTAATGAAATGCGTACCCTGATCGCTGGTTACACTTCGTGGGCAACCAAACCTGCTGATGATGTGTTCAAAGAAGAACCGTGCTGCTGTATCCGTCGTGCAGTCACGTACCGCCGCTACCTCAGCCCACTTGGTGAGGTAGTCGGTTGCGGTAATGATGTAGCGGGCCATGGAGTGCCTGGAAACTAGGGCTATGGGACCTACGAAGTCAACAGCCCACTTCTCGAATGGCCGCAACACATGCACTGGGTGTAGCGGAAGCTCGTCCCTGTGAGAGGGCCTCCCCATTCACTGACAGACATCACATCACTTCACAAATGTCTTACAATCTGCATGGACCGTCGAACACCATAGTCCAGCCTGGATTACCTTCCTCGCAGTGGGTTTTGCTCCCACATGCCCTCCCGCAACACCACTGTGGCATTCCCACATCACAGCTTCGCGCTCGTGGTCAAGTACGCATCTGCGTAGTACCTCATCGAGGCCCAGTTTGTAGAGCTGCCCCGCAATCAGTTGGTATTCGGCGGCGCGGATGACCAAGTGTCATTTCTGGAGTAGGGTATAGTGCTGAGGGCACTACCCCGTGGTTAGATAGGTGGGAATGTTGGCCAAGTAGTCCGGTACAGCTTCGACTCGGAAGAGGTCAGCATCCGGTAGCTGATCATCAAGAGAGTCGTCGTTCTCCCTAGTCTCCAACCTGGATAAGTGATTAGGCCCGACATTCAACCTCTCGGGCTTGACAATCACCTCAAACGTGAATTCTTGGAAGATTAGAAGCCAGCGACAGATCCGTCCTTCCAACACAGGCTTATTCACCAAGTACTTCAAGGCAGAGTGGTCCATAAAGAACTTGAATTTGCCTCTGAGAAGGTAGTGGCGGAACTTCTGGAGCGAGTACACCATTTCCAGGGCCTCCCTCTCAGTAGTGGTGTATTTCTTTTTCGCATTAGATAATTTGCGGCTAGCGAAGTAGAATGGATGGTCCACTGTCGTCTCTCCGAGTTGTGCCAAAACAGCCCCAAGTGCAATACTGGAAGCATCAATATGCACATGGAACTGCTTGTCCCAGTCTGGGTGAACAAGCATAGGCACTGTTGCCAGATTTTCCTTCAGAGTGTCGAGGGCCATCTGACACTCCCTCGTCCACTGGAATACTTCAGACTTCCGCAATAGATTTTCTAAAGGGGCAGTAATCTTCGCATAATTTCGGATAAACCGCCTGTAATATCCCGTGTGCCCAAGCAGTGCCCGCAACTGCTTCACCGTTTCAGGGGCTTCCATGTGGACGATCACCGCTACTTTGGAGGGGTCAACGCAGACCCCATGCTTGCATACCACGTGTCCCAACAATGTGCCGAAAGGAACTACAAAAATACATTTCTTCAAGTTCAAGGAAATCTGCAACTGGCGACACCGTTCAGACATGATACGCAACATGGTGGCGTGTTTCTTCAGCAAACTATAGACGGTCCAATCATCCATGTAGACTTCTAGGAACTTGTGGATATACTCCCGGAAAGCAGTGATGACAATTCGGGAAAGCATGGCTGGGGCGTTCTTCAAGCCAAACGACATTACATGGTATGTGAACGATCCCCACTTGGTGGTGAACTTCGTCTTCGTCTTGTCTTCCTCCGCAATGCGCACCTGATGATAACCTAAAAAACCATCAGTGAAGGAGTAAGCTTCATTTCCCGCAACATGATCCAATACTTCTTCACTGAAAGGAGTGGGAAACGGATCATGGATGCAGGCATTGTTCAGACTCTGGTAGTCAACACAGACGCGTATCTCCGCCTTGTCCTTCTTATTCTGAATGACAATGGGACTCACCCAATCTGCTTCTTCCACCGGAAATATGAGACCTGCGGCCAGCATCTTGTCAATCTCCATCTTGACCTTTTCTTTGATCCGTGGGTTCAACCGGTAAGGTCGATGCTTTACGGGCCTGGCATCCGGTTTCAGCACAATACGCATTTCTCCGAGGTCACCTTTGATACCCTTCAAATCTGCAACCGACGAAGGGAATAAGTCTTCGTACTCCTGGAGGAGGCTGAAAATTTCCTTTTTCATCTCCTCGTCCTAGTAATCCCCAACTGTAGTCATCTTGGGCTTCTCCTTCGTACCCATGTTCAACTTCTTTGTCTTTAGCGGCTGCAAATGGATGCCTTCGGTAGTCGGTTCTTCATTGATATTCTGATCGCCTTCCTTCTCTTCGAAATATAGGTGCCTGAGGTCCTCCAGACTGTCATCGTTTGGATCGCCATCAATCCGTTGGCAAGCCAACTCGTGCCTGGCCTCTGGACGTGATGCAAACTTGCCCCCATCAGGCTCTGGGTCGCGGAGAAACAGTACCCCCTTGATAGCTTGTAGTGCCCGGGACACCAGCTCTGTCTCCCCTTCGAATGAGAAGCACCAAACAAACTTGTTCGTGACTTCCTGCCAGGAGCTGGTTCCTCTTTTCCACTCTTCCTCCAGGTACCAGGCCTGGGGGATGGTATCTAAGAGTGAATGAACTGATGTACCCACAGCTCTTGCAGGTATCCCAGACCTTGCCACTGCTCCTCACAGCTCTTCAGGTGGTCCCGCGGATCGGAAGTCCCTTTGTACCAGTGCTCGCTTTGAGGGCCTTCGTCTTCTTTGAACCGCGCCCGCAAAGCATCCGCCATGCAACTCCACTGCGACAGGGTGTTGCGGTGGTTCCTCCACCACCTCGCTGATGTGGACTGTAGGGCGACGTCCAAAAGTGGTATCCTGCTTCCTTCTGGTACCATGTCCTCCACCTTGGCAATAAAGGTATTGACAGCCTGCATGTTCGACAGGGTGGGGTATTTTCTGAATTCAGCCCCAATCCAGCGGACTTGGGTGATGGTAGCACATCGCCGCGTACTGGTCTCGTAACCACCCTGCTGCCAATCTTCCCAAGCGACTTCTGAGCCCAGCTCCAAGCTTTGGACACTGCGCCAGCTAATGGAGCTGGTTGCAATCGGGTTGATATAGTCCTCTCGCTTCCCGGTAGTCATATGATAAAGGTGGTCCATCATCTGAGCATCCTCCCAGTTGTCCATGGTTTCGGTATATCGCGGGCCTTGATATGGGTCAAGGGGCTGAGTGACCCGGACCTCTCCGTCCTCGAAGATCATCATCTCCTTTTTGAGGTCGATGACGGCGTAATTCTCAAAAGCCCAATCGATGCCTATCAGGGCAGGGTAAGGATCGTTGTCTCCCATAATATCAATAACCTCAAAATCCGTGTAAGTCTTCACCCCCGCAATGTCGACCTCGACCCCTTCGAGTCGTCTGATTGGCACAATGCAGTACTGATTTTCCATTCGAAGCTGGATCGGCGAGTATGTCAGCCGTGGCCTTCCCAAAGCCTCCCACGTCTTCCGCCGTAGGATGTTGACATCAGATCCTAAGTCAAGCATAGTGTCGCTGATCTGGAATCCTGCCACCTACGTATTAAGCCAGAACTCTTTTCCCGTACGTCGCTTGTTCTGCTTGACCCGCTGCACATACTGGGGTGCTGTGTCCACAGGTTCCCTCGGCCCGGTATTCCCCTGCAGTGCGTCCTACAGAGTACGCTTGAGCTGGTCCCGCATCGAAGCATTATCAACAATCTTGAGGAACAACTGAAGCCAATCCTCAATCAAGGTCCCCGTAGCGCTCTGTTCTTCGGAGCCCGTCGTCGGGGGTACCTCAAGGCCCCCAATTTCCCTCAGCTAAGCAAAAGCCTCCACCGCCTCCTGGAAATACTTCTTCTGTACGTCCGACCGGATCAGTTGCTTCGGGGAGGCGGGCCGAATAGCCCAGACTGGCTCCTTCCCATGAGCATCCTCTCTCGTCTTCTTGCTGCCCCGCATGACGATTACTACCTTCTGCATGGCCAGAGTCGCGGTTCCTAGTGGCTCGAAGCTTACCAAATTCGTGCCCCTCTGCCTTGCCTGTTCCTCCCACTTCTTGATGAGTTTTGGACAGTCCTCTGTTGCATGGGCATTCACACGGCACTGGGAACACCAAGGACGTCAGGGAAGGGGACATTCCTGAGCCACATGACCCTCCTGGTCACAGTTGTAACATTTCACTGGACCTCGTCCCCCTGTGCGGGCTCCGCGCATACTGCCGCCTCTGCCCCTGGAAGCCTCGTTCACCCTATAGGAAGGACGGTCCAACCGGTCCGTGAGTGCGTCGAGAGCTCTGCACTTCTCGGTGCTGTGAGTCATGGAAGCACAAAACTCACAGTATAAATTGTTTGGGATGTTTGAGTACTTCTGTATTATCGGGAAAATCCGAAGTGGATGCCCCATCGTCCGGAAAATCTCGCAGTATTCCGTGGCGGTGGGGTTTGGTTGAGATGGGAACCCTGCATAAGGCTGTTGCGGCTGGTATACCCCCTGTGGACTCAGCGCCGCACCACCCCCCGTGGGTGGACCCCCCTGGATTGCCGCAACAGAGGGTCCCACACCCGTTCCACGCAGCCGAGGACATTCGGTTGCGACGTGGCCTTCAACTAGGCAGTGAGTGCACCAAACGTTCGGCCTGGCTGGTCTTATAGGTTGCATTTCCTTGATATTTTTAGTCAGACTAGCGATCTGATGCTGTAGTCCCACCAAGGAAGGATCCTGCGGGGCCGGCCCTCCCCGATATTCCTGAGGGTAGCCCGCCATGGCCTCTATCTTCATGTCCAGTTCCAAAGCATCCTGCAAATTGTCAATCTTCTGCTGGGTGAGGGGGGTTCGCGTCAAGGGAAGCAGAGCCTTAATGAACCAATCCCTTTGATGGTTTGGATCGATAGGGTAGATGAGTTTCCTGATTGCGTCCTTGAATCACTGCATCAGCTCCCATGCAGTCTCTCCTTCTTTCTGCTTAATCTCCCAGAGCTCGGACAAACCCTGCTGGTCCGTCTGGGGAAGTTTAAATTCGTGGACAAAATCCCGCTTTATGTCCATGATTGCTGGATTCGGGTGGGCCTCATACCATTTGATAAACCATCGTAGGGCCCTCTCTCTAAGCATGGTTTGGAACTCTATTAGCTTCCCGGCGTCTGGCGTCTGCTGAGCCCTCCATATGGCTTCGCAAAGATACCAGTGTTGCTCTACATCATCGTTTCCCCAGCCATATTGACTTGCGAGGGGGTAACCAGGATAAACCCTCTGGGTCCTGGTTGCGTGACTGTACCGCTGGGAAATGCAGTACTGCTAGTGACGCTGCTGTTAATGTATGTCGCTGCTGACAATGAACTATTGTGCAACTGACTCAATGCTTGTATCTTAACGAAAATATTACTTAAAGGTTGATAGAGTACCAGGGGAAGGTATGGATCCTTGCCATGCAAATTTTTGGAAGTAGGGCTGCCTGGAGAGATGAATGCCGTCCGCTCTTGAAACAACCGCTGCATCACGACGTACCATTCGCCATCGGAACTTCCTTCGGGCTGCACACCTGCATCATCTTCATCAGTCGTCGTCTCCCCTTTTCTCTTGGCCAGGCTCCCATGAACCTGCCGTACTCCCACAACGGTCCCTTCCCTTTCTAGGGTATCTGCCTGAGTGCCCATAACTCCTATCCTCTGAGGCACCTCCTCTTGATTCTTCCAACCATTTTCCCGTCGTCTTAACTCCCGCATTACCCTTTCTCGCCACCTATCGACGATCTGCGCCTGCCGATGTGCACGTCGCTCCCTCAACCTCCTCGCAGCCTCAGCATCCATCCCCCACTCCCCTCTTCACACTTCACGTAGCATCGGTCCCTTCAGCCCTTCCCCCAGCACTGGGGGTTTACGCTTCCATGCTTGACTTTTGAAATTCCATCAGCCCTTCGTCCACTATCAGGGCCTTAATCCACAGTGGAATCTCCTTAAGCAGCTTCCCTCTTAACTCAAAACGGAAGATAGCTTCAGCCTTCGAGAAGGATTGGTATCACTCTGCCGCAAACTCCACAATGTATCCGTCCAGAGTGGTCTCTACCCAAAAATTCACCGCGCGGGTCAATTCAGTGTCCAACCGATGTAGAGCCACCAGATCCCCGTGCACCCACTTTCGGTTTATCTTTCGCGAGCTATCCCTAGGCACCTTTGTCTGTAACCTCTGCAACCAGTTATAGAGGTCACTAGGGAATTTTCCCCAGAGGATCTTGTAAGTATCACTAGCGGAATATGAGAAAAGAACGATATCCTTGAGCACGTTTTCCTTTCGATTCGTCAACTCCGCTTGCTGAGCAACAAACTGGTCCAGATGGTTATCCCACATCTCCGTATTTTGCCTTCGAAGATCCTCGACACCATGATCTAATTCCCCTCATAACATGCAGGTCCTGGCAACGGAACCATTTGTTGGCGAGGAAACAGGTCTCGCAGGCAAGACCCAGGTTCACAGGTTGAGGCCAACAAGGGAACCCGCTGTAGTCTAGAACCACGCCGACATTATCACCCTACTCTGGAGAGCAGAGAGTCTCACTCGAGGCGTGCCGCAACCACATGCCGAGGGGGAACAGATCGATAGCAGGGGAAGGATCCACAACTCATGATTAACATTGAATTGATTGCATAAACATAGTTATATACGCAGGAACATTCGGAGAGTAAAAAAGTATTAAGAAAATAAAATTTTAAATCATCAGAACCATCCTGCATGCATATAAATCACATCGTAGGACAACAACCTGCAATTGTGTTGATATCTTCAGCCAAATCCATAAGTACATAGCTTCTGCAAGGAGAGCTTACAAATCTGATACAGACGCCTTGTGGAACAAAAAGGTAAGTAAGAGAAACCTAGGAACTACAGAGATATCATGTCCGATCTCCTTCAGTCGCTCTGCATTCCTTCTCCTATCGCATCCTCCTCTCTTTCGGCCGGGTGACTGCTATTTATTCACCCGCTATCGCAATTGTTAGTTCCTCTTTTTGTTCTTCTTCAGCTGCTTCCGGCTTCTCTCTTATTGTCTGTGTGTTCTGCTTTCTGTCTTCTGTTGTGTATTCTCTTTGTCTGTACTCATGCATCTACTTTCTTCAGATATGTACCTGTTCCCTTGCAACTTCGGTAGCTCCGCTTCTTTCTGTAGTTGCGACTTGGTTGTGACTGCCATGTGTCTTCATCCCGCAACCAAAAATCTGTCCTTTATTCAAAATTAAAGATATTCAAAATGAGTTTTCAAAACAAGGGCCCCAACAATTGGTTCTACAACTACACAAAGTATGAAAACTTGCTAGGAACTTCCAGGGGTTGGGCCCAGACCACCAGAAGCTCTAGCGCAGTAAAAAATTCAAAAGATTATTGTTCAAAGCTCTATATTACATCCAATGATGTTACAAATATAAAATTAGACAGATTGGTTCTGATGTGTCGATTGTAGAATGAATTTCCTATCCTTTCTTCGACTCCTCTTCACGTCCGTCCTTCACCCTTTTAAATGCGATTTAAAAAATGAGAAAGTATTTCCCAAATGACAGCCCACTGCACATGGCTATCGTTTGAGTTCTTGGACTCGAATTCGTCTGTCTGCCTTCTGCTGGCTGCTGGGAGTTACCGAGATCTCATATGTTTGCGTCCGTTGGTTAGCTTCCGTTTCTTATTGGTCCAACCACTCTGCCTTCCTGCATGCGCAGATAAGAGAAGTCAATTTTTTGTTACAAAAACATCCTTTTCATCATTAGTCTAATTTTTCTCGTTTTCATAATATTTTTTTCTCTTTATTGTTAATATGAAGAGGAGTTATCCCAAAATTGTAACATAATTTGAAGTAATTACAGGGTGAGAATATACCTTAATTTGAGCCCAACATACTCCCCTGCTTACCTAATTGCATGTCCTCATGCAAAGAGATGATTGAGATGTAGTTGCGTTAAGGAGTACGCAGGGTAAACCTTTTCATTGTATGCTCTGGAGCTTTGTTTTAGTTTCATGAGTGCAAAGGCAATGCTTGTGGATCCTTCTGGTAATTCGTAATTGTGATTATAATCCTCGGGAGGATACCAGAGGAGAGGGATTTTGTATCTACATCCCAACCAGGTAGGCCCCATGCTGTAGACCAGGCTGTTGTGTGAGAGGAATTTGGAGGCAACAGCCTTGAAATTTCTATAGCTGAATGGCTCCCTATTCTTCACATTATTCATGGAGGACATCCATCTTTGCTTAGCTGTTGCTAAGGCCGCTTCATGAATGTCCCCAAAGTATTCTCGTGCATTTTCTATGATATATTTATGGATGGGCCCCAGCCTAGTCCTCACTCCTTGCCTTCTCATGAATTTTTTGTGTTGGATGATCAATTGCAGGGGTTTTGTAGGCTCCCCCCTAACCCATAAATCTAGGCTATGCTCTCCTTTTTGGAAGATGCCGTAGGCTTTGGCCCACCTGATCTGGTTTTTAGCAAATGAAAGGAAGGCTTGTAGCTGCACATCCCCTATAAAGGGGATAGGGTTGCTGTCCGTGTATTATTTTAAGAAGAAGTTATGCATGTAAAGTTCACATACGAGGCGCTGGACCTGCTCATCCTGATCATTACAACAATGGACAAATTCTTCTATGGTCCTGAAAGTAGTGGATTTTCCTGCCCTGACAGCTTTAACTTTCAAGATTAAATACCGTTATGTTAGGAACAAGGCATAGTTGGTTGCCGGAGCTCTGCATGATAGCGCATCATTGTATAGAGAGAAAATTGCAGAGATTTGCTTCTTAGCTTGCTCCACCTGCTCTTGTACCATTTTAACCTTTTCCTGTTCTCCTCTAAACTAGGAAAATGTTTCAACTTCAATGGAGGAGAGGTCAGTGAAATTTTTTAGCAGTTCCTGATATTCTTGTAATGGCATCACCTCCTTCCTACACTGTGTTAGCTCATGCCGCACTTGAACTAGTTCATTGCGTAATTTCTGGTTGGCAGCTTTCTCTACTAGATGGGCATAGACAGGGGCTTCCTCTGTCTGGATCCCCTTTTCTTCTGTAACCTTCTGCTTAGTTTGAGTAGAGGCTTCGATGGTGTTTTCTAGTTCTGTCTGCATTTCAGCCTTAGTGGTGTCTACTAAGTTGGTATGTACCCCAGCTTCTGTAGTAGTTATCAAATTCGTTTGTATTCCAGTTTCCATAGTGTCGGCTAAGTCAGTTTTCATTTTGCCTTCGAAAATATTTACTAGTTTTGTTTGGGTTCCTGCAATGGAGGTTTCTTTCTTAGGCTTCCGGGCCCTTCTTTCTTCATTTAGTTGTTTTCTCAGATATTTTACCAATTTCTTTAATCTCTTGCAGGTAATTCTTAGTTTCTCACTTCTCCTTTCATCTGAATCTTCACCTGTCCCGATTTCAGTAGGTGGTAGGGGAGCAGAATTCCCCTTTTTAGGGCTGGTGTCTAAAATGGTGTTTCTGATTACATCTTCAGAATTTAATTCAATGTGAGGGTCCTGACTAGGAGGAGCGATGCTACCTCCTAGTGACAAAGGGGATATCTCTGTGTGTGTGCTTTGCTCCACAAGGATAGTGTCACCTGACTGATCTTGTGATTCCATTCTATCCTCTGTCTGCCCATCACTATACACTTTATAATTATTAATAGGGGACATAGCCTCATCATCTTGTGGTTCCTCTTGGTCAAGTAGGACGTTAGTGTGACCAGAGCTACGGGGGGTGGCAGATTTATCAAAAATTTCCTCTTGCTCCCCTGCTCCAAATGGGTTTCTTGATTCATAGTATGTCCTTATTTGTCCTAGGACTTGAGCCATTTATTCCTTGAAATCTTGCAAGGGTGCATGGGATGGTCCTGCTTCCTCCATGAGGTTCGAGGTTCCTCAGAGTGTCTTGGACCATTTTTGCCTGCTTGGTTTTCAAGTTGAGGTTCAGGTCCTTTTTCTTCTTGGTGTATTTACCCTGGGGGGCTCAATTTCGGTTCCGTCAGGGCTTATTTATGGTTCTCGTGCCTCAGGGTTAATGAAATTATCCCAGGTTATCTGCTGCCTATCTAGCTCATGAATGGTGATTAGTTTTATTAACCCCTGGTGACTAACCACTGCTTGGGGATTTTTGGATTTCCTCAATCGAACAACAGTATCATGCAATACGAAATTCAAGAAGGCATGCAGATTAATTGAAATATTTTGTTTAAGTGCAGCTAAAAGTTTGAGTTGTCAAGGTTTTACCACATCCTGACATCCTTCGCATGTAATAAAATTTTTGATGAATGCCACCAACTCCTACCATGGTTGGTGTAGAGAGGCAGGGTTAATCCCTCTATTTTTTCGTTCCAACGGTTCCTCCGGGTCCTGGTATGCTGCTACTGCTTCTCTCAGAAGGAGATGCTTCTCTGCCCATCTTTCCCCTTGCGCTGGTATTCTAGAAACTTCTGCGATAATTCCCTCTGTAACTGGTATAATTTTACCTTTGACTCTGGTTTTCCCTTCCTGCAGATTTTGCAAAAACTCAATTGCAATTCTCATGTCGAATCCCTGTATTCGGTGTACATATGTCAGCCATCCAGCTCGCTGGAGGATGGCACTTGCTTCCTTTGAAATTGGAAAGTTTGCAGGCTCGCTTCAAAGGGTATTTCCTCCCATAGCTGATACACTCTTTTCCTCTGATTGTATTTCTTCTTGGCTCTGTTGTTTCAACTGGATGTTGTATGCAAGCAAAAAAGAGATTGTGGCTCTGCGTAGATAATCTTCATGCCTTAATTGTAGTGTTCCTCTGATCTTATCGATGCGTCTAACGAGATTTGTGCAGGGATTTCACATGCTTGCCGAATTAAGACCAATTACACCCCCTCCCTCGAAGAAAGGGTGCCAACGCCCTCAAGTACATGAGAGATTTGGTCGCTCATGAATGCAGACAGGCGAATGTAAACATTTGGTAATGATAATCTACGTGTGAAGGAGCGGGTAGTTGAGTAATTAATAACATATGCAGTATAAAGGTCAGATTTAGAAGTTTTCATAATTGTATCTTGTGCGGAAGTGGCCAGAAAGCGAGAGGAAATATCATAACCATTATTCCGATATGATGTCCTTGTACAAATGAAAAGTTATGACAGAAGCAAGACTGAGTCAAGTAATGATTGGCGTTGTCATCTCGAGGTTCAAAATATGTATGCATATCTTTGTTAGTTATTCTTATGGTAGGTCATAATTATTACTAATTCAAGTAATAGATTGTGGACAAAGAATGGAAGAAAAGGTGTATATAAAAGCAATTGGCTATTGAAGGAGCATAATTTCATACCACAAGCAGAGCCACTGCTACTAGCAGGCATTCATAGCCTCAACAGGGTTGCTATTTAACTCGAAAAATGAGCCAGGATCCTTATGTAATAATATTTATTTTTCCAATTTTATGGAGAGATCACCATGCTGGTATGGTGGCTAGATAACCATGGTGCCACTCACTAGAGTTGTAGCAAAGTGATCAGACCGACTCGTGATGAGACCTCCTGTCCTTCAGGTAGTTAAGAAGGTCATTACCTTGGTGTGGTGGCCATAGTGGGAATTTCACTTGCTACACTCTTATGAACGTGGTAGGCTGGCTCGTGATGAGACCCCCTATCCTTTCTTAAAATATACATGTAAGTGTAGTAATTCCTTTTGAATTGTAACATCTTGATCTATACGGAGGTCATTGTGCTGGTGTGGTAGCCAGATAGTCACAATGCCATTCACTAGAATTGTAACAGAGTGATTAGGTTGGCTCATGATGAGACGTCCTATCCTTTTAGTAGATGAGAAGTTCATTACCCTGGTATGGTAGCCATTGTGGGCATGTCACTTGTTAAATCCATATGATCACGGTAGGTTGGCTTGTAATGAGACCCCATATCCTCTTAAAGAGTTGCATGAACACATAATAATTGTTTTTTATACATAGAGGGAGGCTCATTAACTCCTTAAGAGTGAGGGATGGTGAAAGAAGCAGAAAAAAATGCCCATACCATTAATACCCCTTGTTCCATTCCTTCATGCTGTAGGGACATATTACTCGAATAGTGTAGAAATATATATCATCATAAGGTCATGTATTGTATGATATCATATTTGAACTGAGGGTGACTTAACCTTTCATTTCATGTGTGCATAATGTCATCTTCCTATTTAAGAATTATAGAGCCAAAGGGCCATCATATTTGTAAATTTACCATTTTCCCTCTCTTTCAACTGCCATTCCCTACTCAAGGTTACTCAATTTGAGAAAAACACAAAAAGAATGGCTTTTTAAGTTGGTCAGACAGCAGGGTTTCAGAGATTGAGCAACAACTGTTCACAGATTTATCGACACAATTAAAAAACGCTCAAAAATGGCTGTTCAATTCGAGTGAACAGTAGCTGTTCAAATATCGAACAACAGTTGTCCCCGAATTGAACAACAAAAATAAAAACACAGTAATGAACAACTGTTCAGTTTGACCGAACAACAACCGTTCAAGGAGTGAAAAACAGCTGTTCAAGAATTGAACAACAAAGTTAAAAACATGAAAACGACAGTTCAATTTTGGTTGAATCAGCAACCATTCAAAGACTGAAAAGTAGTTTCCTAAGAATTGAACAACAAAAATAAAAACACAAAAAATGGCTATTCAATTCGACTGAACAGCAGCAGTTCAAAGATTGAACAACAGCTGTCCACGAATTGAACAACAAAAATAAAAACACAGCAAATGGTTGTTCAATTTGGTTGAACCGTAGCCATTCAAAGATTGAACAACAATTGTTCTCGAATTGAACAGCAAAAAAAAACACATCCATGACTATTCAATTTGATTGAACCGCAACCGTTCAAAGATTGAACAACAACTGTTCTCGAATTGAACATCAAAAATAAAAAAAACACCTACGAATAGCTGCTCAGTTCGACTGGACAACAATCGTTCAAGGATTGAACAACAACTATTCACGAATTGAACAACAAAGTTAAAAACGTGAAAATGGCTGTTCAATTTTGGTTGAATTAGCAGTCGTTCAAAGACTGAACAACAATTTTCCATGAATTGAACAACAAAAATAAAAACACCACAAATGGTTGTTCAATTGAGCAGTAGTCGTTCAGAGATTGAACAACAATTGTCAATGAATTGAACAACAAAAATAAAAACAGAGCAAATGGCTATTCAATTCGACTGAACAACATCCCTTCAAAGACTAAACAACAGTTGTCCATGAATTGAACAACAAAAATAAAAACTCAAATGGACAGATGTTCAATTCGACTGAACAACAGCTATTCAAAGATCGAACATCAGCTGTCCCCGAATTGAACAACAATAAAAACAAAATCTTACAAGGAAAATAAATTGCAAATGTGAAGAATGTACAACAAGACAAGACAATTATATACATTATTTACAAGTAATGCTGGCAAACCTCTCATGTACTTGAGTTTGTGGGGTTATCACCCCCTTGCACCACAACTTGGATGGTGGGATCATTTCGTACCTGTTAACAGAAAGATTCTTTCGTGAGAGGTTTGCGATAGAGGCATACTTTGTGTCCGTTAACTCGAAATGTTGAACCATACCCATCTATGGTGGTCAATTTGAGGGTACCATTGCTATGTACTTCCCGAATCTCATATGGACCGAGCCACCTTATTTGCAGTTTTCCTGGAAAGTCTTGGAATTTGGAGTCATAGAGGAGTGCCCAATCTCCTTTTTGAAATACCTTTTTCTTTATTAGGTTGTCGTGCCACTTATCTCGCTGTTGTTGAATGATCATTGTGCGTTGCAGGGCTAGCAGTCGAATTTCGTCTAGTTCATTTATTTGTTGGAGTCTCCTAGCTTGAGCCTCTGTTAAGTCAAATCCCACTTCCTGGGCTGTTCTCAGAGTTTTAATTTCAAATTCAATAGGGAAGATAGGTTCTCTCCCAAATACTAGCTGATATGGTGAATATCCAGTGGTATTTTTTCAGTTTGTACGATAAGCCCATAAAGATTCTGGTAGTCTAGTGGTCCAGTCCCGGCGATGTGTTGGTATCGTCTTGGTAAGGATTGCCTCCAGGACTTTGTTGGTGCTTTCGACTTTCCCATTAGCCTGCGGGTGGTAAGGAGATGTAACTCTGTGGATGATATGGTGATTTCTTAAAGTAGATGTGATCTTATTTCCTGTGAATTGTGCCCCTCCATTGGTTATCACTTCCCTTGGAAAGCCGTACCGCACGAATAGTTCAAAGAGAAACTTAATTACTGATTCTTCCATGGCTCTTGACAAGGCCACTGCTTCTACCCATTTGGTTACATAATCCGTGGCAACTAATATGTGGGCTTTCTGGTTTGATGGCGGGTTAAATGGCCCAACGAAGTCCAACACCCATCGTTCGAATGGTTCCACCACCAATTGTGGTTGTAGTGGCATTTCATCAGCTTGGTCTGAGCGGCCCATTCTTTGGCAGCTATCGCAGGCCTGGACATATTTCTTTACGTCTCTAAAAATCGTAGGCCAATAATAGCCTAATTGCAACACTTTATGCCCTATCCTGCATTCTGTGAAATGGCCACCACAGGGTTCATCGTGACAGGCTCGTAAGATGTCATAGATTTTGTCTTCCATTATGCATCTGCGTATGTGCATATCAGTCCCTGTATGGAATAGGTATCCCCCAATCCAAGAGAATCTTGCACTGCGCTATACAATCAGTTTCCGTTCTCTCGATGTTAAGTGTCTGGGTAGCTTCCCTACTGCCAGATAACTTTCCACATCTACATACCATGGTGTTTTTACTGCTACAACAAACAGGTGTTCGTCAGGGAATTGATCATCAATTGTTAGCATGTCGTCTATCTTGGGGACCCTGGACAGGAAGTCTATGACCACATTTTCCTTCTCTGGACGGTCTTTGATTGATATATTGAATTCCTGCAACAACAGTAACCAATGTGTTATTCTCCCATTCGTGATTGGTTTATTAGCTAAATATCTAATAGCAGAGTGGTCAATATACAGGAACATTTGATATCCACTTATATAGTGTCTGAATTTATTGATAGCATAAATGACAACTAGGTATTCCTTTTCGGTCATGGTAAAATTTAATTCGGTAGGGGTAATGTTTTTGCTAATATAATAAATAGAATAAGGCTTTCAATCTTATTTTTGGCCAAGGACTACTCCTATTGCTGTATCAGATGCATCAAAAGATATGTGAAAGGGTAGTTTCTAGTTAGGACCTCGCAAGATTGGTGTTGTTGAGACCGGTCTCTTTAAGTCTGTAAAAGCAGTGTCACATTTTTCAGTCCAATGAAATTCAACATTTCCAGTCAATGCATACAGAGGTGCAGCTATCTGTGAGATTTTTTTTATAAATCTGTGATAATATCCTGCATATCCCAGAAAACTGTGCACCGCTGTCTGTGTAAAAGGTGTGGTCAACAGAAGGATTACCTCTATCTTAGCCGGATCTACCTGTATTCCAGCCACAAAAATGTAGTGACCTGGGATTACCCCTTCAGTCATCATCATGTGGAATTTTTGTTGCTTAGACATAATCTAGTAGCAATACATCATTCTAACACTTTTTCTAGCATTTCTAGAGTTTGATCAAAGTCTTCCCCATAGGGTGTAAAATCATCCATATAGATTTCAAGTCCTTCATTTATTAAGTCATAAAACATGCTAATTATGGCTCTTTGAAATGTTGCTGGGGCATTACATAATCCAAACGGTAAAACTCTGTAAGAAAAAGTGCCCCATGGGCAGGTAAAGGTTGTCTTATCTTGGTCTTCGAGAGCTATTTGGATTTTATTGTAACCGCCGAATCCATCAAGAAAGGAGAAGAACCGTTTCCCAGCCAATGTATCAAGGACTTGGTCAATGAAGGGGATGGGGAAATGGTCTTTCTGCGTTGCCTTATTTAATTATTTGTAAACTTCACAGATTCTCCACTTCCCATTATTTTTAGGGACGACTAGTAGAGGGGAGACCCATTTTCTATCTGAAATAGGATAAATAAAATTTACATCTAACAGTTTTTGCAGCTGCTCTTTTACAATATCTTTTAAGTGTGGGTTTAATCTTCGTTGGGGTTGTCTAATGGGGCGTGTTTCCCTATCGATATAGATATGGTGAGTGCATAGCTGTGGGTCTAAACCCTTCATGTCTTGGTAATCCCACGCAAATGCACCTTGGTGCTTCTGGAGGACTTTTATGAGTTTTTGTTTTTGGTCGTCATCCAAAATTCCATTAATATTCAGAACCTTTCCTAGCTCAATTTCAATAGGTATGCTGTTACGAATAGTGGTTGTGGAGATATGTTGAGTCTCGAAGTCTATCACATGATCCTCTTGATCTTCATGTTCAAGGACTGTTTTCAACATTTGGCATTTTAGATTTTCAAGCGTGGGTGACTGATTCATAAAATTATTGATTACATCATCTTCAGTTTGATCCTTTAATTCGAGAGCTTCTACTAGTGTCAGAGGTGGACGAATGTTTTTCTCCCAATATGTATTTGGATGTTTGTGAATTTTTACCGTGGGTAAGCTTATTTTAGCAGGTGGATAAATAATGATATTTTTTATAGAATCTCCTCGAGTGATAGTCATGCTACCTGCTCGACAGCCTATGTAAGCATCTGCTGTGGCCAGCCAAGGTTGCCAAAGAATCAATGGGTGCCCTTCCATCCTGTTTTTTGGATTAATGAATAAAAGATCGGCTGGGTATTCCCATGAGTCCACAAAGACCATGATGTCTTGCACTATACCTTCTGGTATGATAACAGACCTATCAGCTAGTTCCAGAAGTTTGGTCGTAGGTTCTAAAGTTGATATGCCCAGTTTTTCACAAGCTCCAGAAGTTAGGATGTTAATGGCTACCCCCAGGTCAACCAATGTGTTTGGAAATGAGTGGCCAAATATTTTCATAGTTACAATGGGGTTTCCTGGGTCTTCATATTTCACAGGTGATTCCCTACCTAACAATAAGTCAGATAGCATTCCTACCACATGAACGGTGGGTGCAGTCTTTGTTTTCTTGACTTGGTTTTTTCCACATAATTCTTTGATTGTCTTTGCATAGATGGAAATGTCTTGGATGGCCAGGAGAAGAGGAATTTTGATACAAAGGTTTCTTAATTCCTTCAGGATGTCAAAATCTAGAGTGATTATAGGCCTGGGCAGATTTAATCTTTCAAGAAATGGAGGTGGAGTCACCCTAAGTTCTTCAAGTCTTTGTTGATCAGTCGTTTCCTTATCTTTACCTGTTTCTGTTGAGGTTTCAATTCAGGATTGAGGTGGAGTTGTGGCTTCTATAGGAAAGATGGCATGTCCTGATCTTAACCTCAGTTCGTTGCACTGTTTTTGTTTGGAATTGGGTTTTGGATTTTCTAGGAATTGAATTAGTTGTACCGGTTTGTTATTGGGATTAGGATTGGGTTGGGTTGGCAATTGAGGGCGTATGACAGGCTGCTGGTTATGCTGAACTGAGTAGGGAGCTAGCAATGTAGGCTGACTTTGGGTCCCTGCTCCTATCGGCAGATTGGCTATTGCCATGGGTCACTTCCAATTCCAATTGGTGTTTTGAGTAGGGGGGTTTGGCCATTGGATTTGATACGGGACGTTCTTCCAATAAGGAGGAGAGCAAGGAAAGTTATCCCAATTATTCCCTGATGGAGGTTGTGTAGGCCAGGGTGGCATAGGAAATGCTTGGTTTGGCCTGGTTGGGAAAGAGTTTTGAGTCTACCAAGTTTTTGCAGAGTTTTGCTGGCTAAACTGCAGTGAAGGAAAGTATTGGGGCAGGTCTTGTGGTATGCCAGGTCGTGCTTGCCATTGCTGACGCTGATTCATTAAATAGACTGGCTCTATTTATTCCTCTGCTTCCTTGTAGATGAATTTAAAACCAGGAAGTGAAGGACGTTGGTCCGTGGTATGATCCTTAGTGCAGATAGCACAAGTCTGAACCATGTCTAAAGGAAATTCCCTCTAGCTGTGCTTCTTCAAACATCTTGGGAAAAAGATGGCCAGGTTTTGTTCTATTATAGCTTGTTTCTGTTTGGCTTGTAAAAAATCAAGTTGTGTTGTCAAAGTACCCAGGATGTCAGTTTTGAAATTTTCTAACAGATTTCCAAATTCTGCTCTGGTTACATTGCCATTGTTCTGCTTAAGGTCTTTCTTCTTAGAATCACGCCCCACAGGCCTATTGCATGAGCTACCCCGAGAGAATCTAATACATAAGGAAATAATCTCGTTGTATTATTCCTGGTAAATATCTCCCTTCCCCATTATGTTAAGAATATCAACCCATTCTTTCTTCATCCCTTTAAGCATCATGGCTTTTAAAATGTCCTTGGATAGCGTGGTATATGTGGATCTTTGTAAATTGTATTGAAATATTTCTACGTATTCCTCTAATGTTTCATTGTCTTTTGAAGACATGTTAAATATTTCATCTTTTAGATCTTGGGTTCTGCAATAGTTTTGGTATTTGGTAAGAAAAATATTCTTCATTTGGTCCCAGTTGTTTATAGTTCCCCCACCTAATCCCATGAACCAACGTAGCACAGTTCCTTTTAAGGTAGAGGGAAACAATTTTAGTTTCTGGGGATCGGTGGTGTAGTCATTGTTGAGCATTGGAAAAGGTATGAATTCATCATGTATTTTCTCATATGTTTCCTTTAAACATAATTCTTTTTATCCTAGAAAGATGATTTATTGGAGGATTATGATATAATTACAAAGACTCGTGTTTATTGTGAAAATTGACTAAAAATTTCCTTTTGTTCTAAAAACGGGGAAAAATGAAGAAAACCATCATTCGAGCAGCAGAGCTAAAACAGGTTTAACTTCTGTTCCTCCAGAAAAATACTGTATCCAGACAATAAGAAGGAAATCCGAGCGTATAGCTAAAGGAAAACAGGGAACAACACGTTTACAACCTAAGAAGACCAAGCGCTAGCCAAAAAGATAAAATAAGCGAATCCCTCAGGATCTTTTGATCCTGAGGGATCGCTGTTCAATCTTATCATGTTTCTTGTTTTATTCGTCGAACTGTTATAAAAATCAGTGCCTTTAGAAATCAAGGAACATAATGATTTTATGAAAAAACACTGCTTTTGTAACTCTGTAATTTCTTAACTCTCGTGATCAGAGAGCAACTGTTGTAAACGCTATTGATGTTTTGATTAATACAAGATCTTGTTGCCGTTCTATTTCTTAACTCTGGAGTAAATCTCAGCGGCGTTTCACTAGTGGTTAAGGGCCCAGCCCTGGTGGATCGATCTGCTGTTTGTATCATTACCTTTTAGTTATTGTTGTGTGATAGTTCATGTTCGCTTTTATTACAGTTCGTAAGTTAATTGGTTTACTGTGTAATTTCTTATTGATATTGGTGCGTTACGTTGATGAATTGCATTGCTATTCCGTTCTAACAAGAATCTTAATCCCTGTATCATTTACCTTGCTATGATTTACAGAGCTTTGCTGTTCAGCATTTGATTCCATTTTCTGCTCTGTTTGATTGTTGTTCTTTTCAGATTGTTGCTTAACAAAGTTTTCTGTCGACAAGGTTTGTTGTTCAATAGAATTCGCTATTTGATTCCATCAGATAGGAATTGCTGTTTGAATTCATTAAATAGAATTCTCTTTTCAATTCTTCTAGTTACAATGCTGTTCATTTACATTGATGTTCAATTCCAGTTTGCTGTTCATTTCCGATTCATTAGTTTATAGATTGCAAAGAGTTCGCTTTTAGAGTGCTTGCATAGTTTACTTTCATTAACAACATTTAGTTCAAATTCTATTTTCATTTAATTACTTTAAAGCAGGATTATCAACTGTAAAGAATACTGGTTATTTCTCCTACATTCTCAGATTGGTTATCTTGTTTTTAGTTGATTTTATCAGTTTCTAAAGGAAAGAGTTATCATTACTGTATCCTTGACTGATACTTGCTGAGTGAATGATTGAATTTTCAAGCAATTAAGTTCATGTTATTGTATTTAGATTTCTTTTCCAAGCATCCGTTTACTCTTGTATTTAGAACACTATACTACATATTGCAAAGCATTACTCTTAGATTGAATTGCAACCTCAGATTGAGTACACTCTTGAAACAAAAATTTGTTCCCAGATTGATAATTAATGTAGGATAAATAGGCGTTAAAAAAGACACCTTTTATATCTCAACATTTTGGCGCCGTTTCCAGGGAGCGTGTAGCCATTTACAGAGAGTGATGCATATTTGATTTTTTTCTACTAGCGAAGAATTGGGTATTAAAAACGTAAGGTAAGAACCTGCCTACTGAGCAAGGAACATACTTTTTCATTGGCCCGCTTCACAACAGAATTGGGTAAAAATTTTAGGTAGGAATGAATGAATGAATAGAAAAGCTAAACAGAACAAAATTCCTCCTAAACCCGAAAAACCTAAGGGACCAGTGACCCTTGGGCGAACAAATTTCATTTACGAAATCCTTAAGAAAACTGAATCTTAGCCATCAGTAGGACCTAGGAAAGTTATTTCTAGAGAACCTACTAGTTCCCTTCAGACCACGGAATCACCATCTGTAGCCTTTGCTGAGGTACATAGTCAAACTGAAGGAATTGAGCAAGATTCCTAAGAAATTGAGAATTCTCGCCTAATTTCTCTACAAGAAGGAAACTCTAGTAATCTCCACGAAGGAGAAGGGGAAACAGGGGAAACAAAAGAACCAAAATCTCCTCTTGAAGTAATCCAAACAGTGAGCAGCCCAGATAAGGGAAGTGCTGTCAACATCATTCAAAACAAAGGGCCTGAATCTCCTCAGATAGTAGGCCAGCAGAGAACACTTATTATTCCGGATCAAGGGAGTGCTGTCGAGATCATTCCTATTCCTTCTAGTCAGCCTAGAAATTCCCTTGAAATCCCAGAAGGATATTGGCACATATTTGATCAAATGGCCCAGAACCAAAACTAGCAAACACCTCAACAAACTTCCACACTGCAATATCCCATTGTGGACACTGCAGTTAATGCACCTATGAAGGCCATTCCTCTTCAGCATATTCCTACATTCCATGGCTTAACATCGGAAGATCCAGATGCATTTCTGTTTGAATTCGATGTATTATGCAGGGTGTATGACTATACCACCAATCCCCAAAAATTAAAATTATTTCCTTCCACATTAAAAGGAGCAGATTTATGATGGTTTATGGGGTTAGGTGGAGGTGTTATAAATGATTGGGATCAGATGAAAGCTGCGTTTCTAAAGAAATATCAGGATTATTGTAGGTCCAGGGAATTAAAATATGAAATATTTCAGATGACAGAAAAACCTAATGAAACACTGGAGGAATATGTAGAATGCTTTCAGTACAACCTCCAGAGATCACCTTATGCATCTTTACCCTTACCTAATAAAGTGTTGAAAACTACATTACTTAAAGGGATGAAGGAACAATGGGTTGAAACATTAAACATTATGGGAAAAGGTGATATATATAAGGAAAATTTTGCTGACATTATTGATTTATGTATCAGGAGTTCGAGAGGCAGCACAAGGCTAAAGTCAGTAGAACGTGATATGATCACAAGAGATAGTAAGATCTCTGGTGAAAGTGTAACCCATGCAGAAATTGGCAATCTAATAGAAGATTTTAAAACAGATATTCTAGGGACTTTGACAATGCAGTTCGACATTATGCAAGCCAAACAAAGCAAGCAGAAGCAGAACAAAATATGGAAATATTATGCCCTAAATGCAGAAAGAAACACAACCATAAAGAGTGCCCATTGGATATAGTCAAAGTCTATGCTATCTGCACAAAATATCACTCCACAGAAGGATGCCCCTCGCTCCTTGGATTGAAAGAAGTTTACAAGGAGGCGGAAGAAGAATAAGAATTAGTGTGACTACTCAATCAGCGCCGACAATTGCAGCCACGACAAACAGGTATGCCAATTGATCCATCCTCTTCTTTTCAGTTTCCTCAGTATAATGCTCAGCAATATAATGGAATGTGGAAAAATCAGCCACCTTTCCCCAATTGGTCACAATAGCCATTCCCTACATCACCATGGCCAAATCAAACAAATCAAACCAATTGGCCCAACTTTCCCTATTGTCCACCATTTTGGAAAAACAATGCTTATCCAACGCAATGGTCCCCCTCCACCTCATAGAGTCAGATATGGCATACAAACTGGAAAAGACCTACAAATTAGCCAGCTGGAACAATCCCTCTCCCCCAACCTACACTGCCATCCCCCTATACATTGCCACAAAATCCCCAGACCAATTTGAGACTGCAACACCCGGCCCAACCCAACCCAAACCCCAATAATAGGATAGCTTAGTCTGTTCAAATAATGGAACCACTAGAACTAGAAACTGAAATAAGGGAGTGTAATGACCTTCAACTAAGATCTGGGCGCATAGTAGAAACAGAGGGAGACAAAAATTTTCAAATTGAAGACCCGTTACCCGCAGAACAAATAATGCACAAGGAGAATGTGGTTAAACAACAAACCCAGGAACAAGTAGCCACCTCTTATCCATCGTTCCCAGAGCAATTAATCATACCTCGCCCAATAGAATATCCTGATTTTTATCTTCTGGGAGAATTAAAAAATTTGTGCATAAAAATCCCTCTCCTCCAAGCTATCCAAGACATTCCTATTTATGCAAAAACCATCAAAGAACTATGTATAAGGAAGCCCAAGAGGAGAACAAAAACTAACCCAACTATCCAAGTAGTCGACACTCTATCTGATTTATTATCAGGAATGGAAACACCTATCAAGTATGAGGACCGAGGAAATCCTATAGTGATGGTACAAATCAATGGGCAATCATTTCCAAATTCCCTATTTGATTTGGGAGCTGCAATTAATATCCTAACAACCACCACTTGTCAAAAACTTGGCATTACATCATTAGATCCAACAACAACCTTGTTAGAATTGGATGGCCGATCGGTAGTCAAACCAGAAGGTACATTACATGATGTAATGGTATCAGTAGATTCTTGGGAGTACCTTGCTGACTTCCTGATTATCAATCCCAAAAATCAGCTAGATGGACACCCTTTGATCCTAGGTAGACCTTGGTTGGCAACTGCCGATGCTTACATTAGCTGCCGACAAGGCAACATGACTATAACAAGGGGAAACTATGTCAAGAATTTAGCTTTATATCCCCCAGCCCAACCAAGCCTATCGATAATAAAAACAAGGAAAAAACCTGTATCATATCTCATGGAAAACATTAGATCACCACTAACCTTAGAAGATGCCCTCGACTTTAAATATCAAACATAGGATGACATTATTAACAGTTTCATCAATAAACCAAAAATCAGATCCCATTTTCAATGTCACATGATCAAGGCAGCATTTGATAATAAAGAAGAAGAAGATCTCCTAAATGACATACATGATCAATCAATACCCACTACCTCTTTTTACAATAGCAAAATTGTGGAAATTGAACTGGGAAAAACTCTAAAAATTAACAAAAACCTGACTGCTGAACAAGAAGAGAAGTTGGTCCAATTACTATGAAAATATAAGGGAGCCTTTGCATGGGATTATCCAGACATGAAGGGAATTGACCCCCAGTTATGTACACACCACATCTATACAGAAAAAGATGCTAGACCCATTCGCCAACCCCAACGAAGATTAAACCCTCATCTTAAAGATATTGTGAAAAATGAACTACAAAAACTGTTGGATGTCAACTTTATATACCCAATATCTGATAGCAAGTGGGTCTCTCCATTAGTAGTGGTGCCAAAGAAGAATGGGAAGTGAAGGATATGTGTCGACTACCATGAACTAAACAAAGCAACCCAAAAGACCGCTTTCCCCTTCCCTTCATTGACCAGGTATTAGACACATTAGCAGGAAAGAAATTCTTTTCTTTCCTAGATGGCTTCAATAGATACAATCAAATTCAGATTACCCCTGAAGACCAAGACAAAACCACTTTTACCTGCCCTTGGGGGACATTTTCCTATCGAGTTTTACCCTTTGGCCTATGCAATGCCCCTGCTACATTTCAAAGGCCCATTCTTAACATCTTTTCAGATTTAATAAATGAAGGGCTCGAAGTATACATGGATGACTTCACACCTTATAGAGATGATTTTGAGCCAGCATTAGAAAACTTAGAAAAGGTGTTGCAAAGATGTATTGACACTAGGCTTTGTTTAAGCCATGAAAAGTGTCACATGATGATGACTGAAGGACTCATCTTAGGTCATTATATCTCAGCAGCTGGAATTCAGGCAGATCCAGCTAAAATTCAGATACTTTTGTTAATACCTACTCCTACCACACAAACAGAGGTACATAGCTTTCTCAGATTTTCTGGTTATTATAGAATATTTATAGAACATTATTCTCGAGTAGTTGCACCTTTATATGCATTAACAAGAAATGTTGATTTCATTTGGATAGACAAATGCGACCATGCTTTCAAGGATCTGAAAAAGTTTGTATCAACAGCCCCAGTGCTGAGGGGCCCAAACTAGGATTTTCCATTCCAAATTTCATCTGATGCCTCAGACACAGCTATTGGAGCAGTTCTTGGGCAGGAAGAGGATAAGAAACCATATGAAATCTATTATATTAGAAAAAATCTATCTCCTACTGAATTAAACTATATTGTGACCGACATTTTTTTTTATTATTATTTTTATTTATTTTTAATATTTTTTTTATATTTTTTCTGAATTTGTCTACTCCTATATTGATACAATTTTTTTTTAAAAAGAGGCTGTGGCCTCAAGAAGTCTAGCCCAGAGATGCGACATTAGCCATTACATAACTGAAAACTGACCAAAAGAACTTCAAAGACCATGACAGTGTCTAGCCCAGAGATGCGGCATTCGCCCACAACAAAACTGAAAACTAACCAGAGGAACTTCAAAGACCATGACAGTATGACTAGACCCATAAAAAATAGCAGGTATGTGCCGCCCATTACAAAACTGTAATCTATCCCGTTAAATTTCAGTAACCATAACAGAAACCCAAACAAACAAGTAGATGAGTGCTGCCCACGCAGGGGAAACCGACAATTGAACCTTAGAGTAAAAGTCTGAGCATGAGAACTGATGAGCATATGATGTCTGTAAAACAAAAGGGAATTGAGCCCATTCAAGCAACAGGGAATCAAAAACCTTTGAACGCAGACCTGATTAAGATTCATGAGAGGTGGGAGGCGACTCTTCAATGATGCAGCATGCATATTTGTAGGGGTCTTCTTCCTCAGCAAGATTTCCCTCCTTGACTGTTAAACCGCCACTAGTGGGGACGCTCGGACCAGCCTGAAAGATCACGTCTTGGGGATCAATGCCACTAGGATCCTTACTCTGTTTTTTGTCAGCTAGAGTTGTGCCATGCCTATCTTCCTCCCTCGTCTCTAGAGTCACCCCTGGTGTCACGGCAACCAGACCCGAAGAGTCCTCTTGAAGCACAATGGTAACAATTGCTATGAAAGAGGAACGTCTGAAGGTGCAGGGGAACTGAATTTTAGGAGTATGAGACTGCGAGGGGGAGGAATGGTGAGAGAACACCATAGAATTATGCTGCCCACGACCCCGTCCATGACCACTCCTGGTGTTGGGATAGCGGTCAGTGCAGAAATCCGAGGAGTAGGACGAGGAGTCAGATGTTGAGGAGGAGGGCTGGTGGACCACATGCCCACGAGAACTAACCTTCCTACAACGCATTATATGGCGCAATCGGGGCATGATGTGAAGAAGAGGTAGCGCAAAACAGTCAGCAAAACTGTGGAGGCAGGGGAGGGTAGCGGGGGGCCGAGCTTTAGCCCACAAAGGAGCACTGGAGATGACAGAGGACGAGAGGCGACTAAGTTTGCAGAAAGGACTTTGTGAAACATGAAAACCCGGTAGAAAATCGATGCAACATTCCAGAGCGCAGTGTTTCCCAGTGCTGGTCCGAGAGCGAGGCTCTGCGGCAGCAAGGGAACAACTCAAGCGTAGGGGAGGAGCGTGAATGAAACCATGGGGAGGCACCATGGAAGATGAACTTGCGAGCTGGTATGGAGGGACGAGCTGCATTAACGCAGCATTGAAGATGGATGTAGATAGATTAATGACAAACATCACGCAAGGCCGGATGGCGGTGGTAATAAGCCACGCGCCAACCCACCACGCCGCCCACGTACTGATCGCCAAGCTAAACACCAACATCTAGGAGAGATTGATATTGTTGCACCAGAAGAGTGAAATCTCGTTTGAGTTGTGCATCATTAGAACTGATTAGAGGACTAGAGAATAAGGGGAGCTGTTGATCGACGCCTTGATTTTCCAGTCGGTCTGCAACCTTGTTAGCTGTACGCCAGATGTGCTTGAAGGAAATGCTGCGGGGAGCACTGAGCCAATCTTCAATTTGTTCCAATTTGCTAAGAAGCCACCAACTCGAAGCGATATTTGCTACTGAAGTACCTGAGTGAATCCGAATAGCTGCCTCTATTAGAATTTGAGAATCCCCTTCAACCTCTAGAGGAAATTTTTTTTCTATTTCTGCTATACAAATTCCCTTCCATAAACCTTCAAGTTAAGCATAATTGTTGGAGTCTCTGCCAAGTGAACCATGATATATGTGTAGAGCAGAGCCTACAACATCTCTGAAAATACCACCAAAACCAGCCAACCCAGGGTTTCCCTTAGCAGCTCCGTCGAAATTCAGTTTGTAAGAGTGAGTTGCAGGAGGAGACCAAGAGTGGGGAGAATTAGGATGGATGGAGGAGCTAGAATTGACTTGAGCTGAAAGTGTGAGATCAAGATTCCAGTTCTTTAGAATGAGGCGTTCCTGGGGGGATGCGGGCAAATCCGAGTCTTGCCAGTGCCTTAGAGCTAGAGTTTCTTGAAGATTTTGTTTGAGATGCAGCCACAGGATGTCAAGGGGTGTGCTTTGATTTTTGAAGATCCTTTTATTTCTCTCCTTCCAGATGATCCAATAGACAAAGCCCGGTATGAGGTTCCAGAGGGAGTTGAGTAATAGACTTTGGAAAGGTTGCCAAGGCCAGTTCCTGATGGTATTTACAATGTCTCCCACACGTCCGCCAGTTCTTCTGTTGCATTGAGAAGTTCTCTCCTAGAGAAGAGCGACTAATGGGAAAGTGTCCAAGAGATGTGAAGTGGTTTCTGTGTGAAGATTGCAGTTGGGACATCTAGAAGGCCCAGTGAATCCTCGTTTTTGTAAATTTTCCCAAGTGAGGATCTGTTGTTTGCTTAGAAGCCAAAGGAACGTGGGGACCTTAGGCCAGATGCTTGGTTTCCAAACCTGAGCCCATAGCTGATCCTTTATAATCTGCGTGGGTTGATAGAGAAGTTGGTATGCTTCCTTGGTAGTGAATATGCCTTTGGGTGTATATCCCCATCGCACTTTGTCCTTTTGATCAGAGATTTTGATTCTTCTGAGTTTGAGCTCTTGATTGATCTCATCATAAGTTTCCTCCTGCTAGTTGGCCTGCCAGGTGCTAGCTGATCTCCAAAGTTGAAAACTTTGAGAAGAATGCTGTTGCCAAAAATGATGGACGTGGTTTTGATCATTTTGCTACAGAGTGGCTTGCCACTTTGGTTTGTGGAAGAGAGAGGCTAGTTTGGGGAGTTGCTGCCAAGAGTCCTCCCAAAATCTGGTCGTGGTACCCGAGTGGATTTCCCAGAAGCTGTGCGCTTGAATAAAGGCACTATGTTGCTTGGCAACATTCCAAATCAACGAGCCAGGGGTGGTCATGCTGATGTGGATGACATCCTCCTGCGGTCTGCCTGGAGCATATTTGGCATGCCATAGACGTGCCCAAGGAGTATGCGGTTTGGAGATCCAGTGCCACCAGATGCGGGCACCCATGGTGTTGTTGCTGTGGAGGGGATCCCTAAGACCAAGCCCACTAACCGACTTCGGAAGATAGAGTTTAGTCCATTTGACAAGAGCCCACTTTTTGTTGAGGCCTAAGGAACCCCAAAGAAAGTTTCTTTGAAGATTGTGATTTTTTTTTAAAAACCATTTAGGGGCTGCCAATATAGAGAATAGGTACAGAGGCATGGCTTGGAGAACGGATTTGATAAGGATGAGCCTGCTTGCAATTTTGAGTGAGCGGTAGGTCCAAGAAGAGAGTCTGGTTTCTAAATTGTCAAGGAGAGTTCTCCAGGAAGAATGTTTGATGACAGAGTCAAAGAGGGGAGCTCCAAGATATTTCGAAGGAAGCACATCTATAGGAAAGCCCAGAATCCTGGTGATATTTCGCTGGGTGAGGATGGGAGTGTGGAAGAAGAAAAGCTGGGATTTGGAGGCATTGATGGTGGTGCTAGAGGCTTCTGAAAAGATATTAAGCAGGGACTTGAAGGCAAAGGCCTCTTGAACTGACAGATGACCGAAAATCATATTATCATCAAAAAACTGTTGGTGAGAAATGGGGGGTCAGCCATGAAGTGAAATTCCCTTTAAGCAGTTTGAAGAGACATCATGATGAAGGAGGCGACTAAGGCCTTCGGCCATGAGAACAAAAAGGAATGGGGAAAGAGGGTCACCTTGACGTATGCCCCGGGAGGGACGAAAGGGCGTGGAAGGAGAACCATTAAGGAGGATGGAGAAATAGGGGGAGGAGATAAGGTTCATAAGCCATCGAGTCCAAGTAGCACAGAAACCAAATGCTAATAGCATTTGATTAATGTAGGTCCAACTAAGTTTATCGAAATCTTTAGAAAGATCTAACTTGAGAATCATACCTGGTTTTTTTAGAATCTTGAGAGAGTGGATCACTTCATGCGAGAGGATGATACCGTCTAGAATCTTGCGCCCTTCTACATAGCATGTTTGCTCCGGCGAAATAAGGAGAGGGAGAAGAGGTTTAAGCCTATTCTCCAGGACTTTGGAGATGAGTTTGTAGATTACATTGCATAGTGCGATGGGCCTATATTTATCAGGAGTGATGGATTCTTCTATTTTAGGTACGAGCGGTATGAAGGTCGTATTCAGGGAAGGTAGGATCCAATGCATTGATCTTGACTCTTCCACAAGCTCCCAGACCTCTGTTTTGATCTGCTCCCAAAAAGCATGAAAGAAATTGGCTGTAAAGCCGTCGGGACTAGGCGCTTTTCCATCCTTAAGTTGAGCCATAGCGTCCTCCACCTCCTGCAATAAGATAGGCAGGAGAAGCATGTTGTTGTGGTCCACTGTGATGATTTTTGGAATGTGCTGCGTGATAGATCGAATGGCATGATTTCTGCAGCCTGGAGGCTCTCGAAGAATGTCCTGAAAATACTCTTTGAATTCATGTTCCATTTCTTCATGCGTCTCCAGTCGATTTATTAATGAAGGCGATGTTATTGTGCATTCTCCTTTGAATAGTAGACCTGTGGAAAAATTTGGTGTTTTTCTCCCCATCTTTGAGCCATCTGACCCTGGATTTTTGATGCCACATGGTCTCTTCTTGTTGCCTCCGGGCTTCAATCTTGGACAAGAGTGCCTGCTCCTATTGTGCATAGTTTTCCGTTCTTCCCTCAGAGATAATAAACTGTTGCAATGTATTCATTTACTGCTCTAGCTCTTTCTGATGGCCGAAAATGTTACCAAACTGTGTGTGATTTCAAGATTTGAGAACGTATTTGAGGTGTTTTAGCTTTTGTTGAAACTGAAACATCTTGGCTCCATCTGGGGGAGTGAAGGATTTCTAGGCATCGTTAACTACTTCTTTGAAGTTTGGATGTGAAAACCAAAATGATTCGAAGTGGAAAGGTCTATTACACCTAGAGCCAGGACGCGACCACTGCACCATTATGGGCCAGTGATCAGAACCCACTTGAGGCAGGATAGAGGCATGAAAGTCCCCACCAAGGTGAATTGCGTTGTTCGACATAAGGAATCAATCCAGCCTGGAGGATATGTGCTGTGGGCCCCTTCTTTTATTGGTCCATGTATACATGCCATTTGAAGTCTGAAGGTCCATTAACTGATTTCTGTGGATGAAGTCTTTGAAGATGGTGTTGTCCCCTTCCAACCTCGTTCTTCCTCCCATTTTTTCCTCCAAAGCTGTGATTATGTTGAAGTCACCTCTGCAAATCCATAGGGGAAAGCTCCTGGAAGAGATGAGAGCTGTGAGAGTATCCAGTAGATCCAACTTTTTTTGTAAATCTTGTGGGAAATACACATTAGAGAGGTGACCATGGATTTTGGTCCCTATTAGGTGGAAATTTTTCTGAATAATATAGTGTGAGGTGTTAAAATCATAGAGGGAGAGAACTTGGGGGTTCCAAATGATTGTTAGCCCTCCTGACACTCCCGAGGCATCCACTGAGACTGAACGACATCCAGACCAGGCTTTATTTAGGATCTTTTCCAGAGCAGTGCTGTTACATTTTGTTTCTTGTAGATAGACTATTGAAGGCTTATCTTGCTAAATCATGTTTTTTAACATTCTGTGTTTAGCAGGGCTGTTGAGCCCTCTCACGTTCCATTAAATGAGCTTCATGAGGAACAATGGGGGAGGGTTTTGAAAAACTTGGTCAGCTTGGGGAATCTTCCATATTCCACCAGCATTTCTCCAATAATAATGGTCCTCTGCAGATCCGTTTTACGCCCACGTTTCTTTGATTCTTTCAGTATTTTTTTCCCATCCCAAGGACTGCCTGCCTGAATACCAAGAAATTTGTTTTGATGTGCTCTGGTTAAAACCACTTCAAGACTTTCTATTTGTCGGGGGAGTATAACACTGAATTCTTTCTGTCGGCACGCTGTTTCCAGGCTGAGTATGTCCAGATCTCCCAGATCTATAATCTCTGGTTCCTCATCCATGTGTATCGGCATGTTCTGTTCTTCATTGTTTAGCTTTTGATGGGTGCTGAGAGCTAGAGCTGCATCTATCTCCATACTAGAAGTTTTAAGGACTGGAACTTGATCTATATTATCTGAGGAGGTAGAAGCTGGGGAGATGGTGTTGACGGAGGCAAAGGGCGGAGCAGATGATTTAGGAAGAGGGATGGAAGAATTAGGAGGTAGATTTGATGAAGATGGGATAGAATGATGATCCTCCAAGTTATTTTGAGAGGTCAGTATTTCGAAGCTGTTTCATATTTCAAGTTTCTGGAGATTGTCTAGGGAGACAGGAGTTTTCTTGGCATGCTTCCTTCTACTAGTGACTTTTGTAAATCCCTCAGCATCTTTGCTAATCTCAGAGACAGGGGCTTTAGGCTATTGATTCAGAGGGAAATCTCGAAAAAGGTGGCCATGTTCATGGCATTTCCTGCAACGAAAGGGAACATGCTCATAGTATATTGTTTGAACCCATTCAAAATCGTCATGAAATAGACTTACCGAGTCCGTGAGTGCTTTGGCCAGGTGCATGTGAACACAGATCCTGGCATAAGAGGTGTATCTTCGGTGTTTAGTTTCCTCGGCAACTTTGATAAAAACTCCCAGGCCATTGCCTATATCCTTTAAGGTCTCCTTGTCCCAGTATTCCAGAGGAAGTGAGTACATACAGATCCATACTGGAGCCCAATTGAAATATTCTTTGTCTGGATTGAATCTCTCTATCCAGTCCCGAAGGTACAGGCCTGCAGAGTTGAAGAAGTATAGGCCTCCCTCAAAGATACGAGTTCTATCCTCCAGACAGTTGAAGATAGCTGTGAAGAAGACTTTGGGACCAAGCTGTAGGGTGACTTGTCCTTTAGGCTTCCATTTGGAAACTATCCAACCTTGCAAGGCCTTTTATGTTGGCCATAGACCTAAGAAATTTCCTATGAGGGCATGATGCCTCATATATTGGATTTGGCCGTTGATTCGATGACTGGGGAGATCTATTTTTGTTCTTTTTGATGTCTTTCGGATGTAGGTTGCAGAGGATGCCTTTGGCTGAGACGTCGAGACATTCTGCTCTATTCCTTTGTCTTTAGCGGCCTCAGAGCCTGAAGCGATGTTACCAGCATTGTCTGTAGCAGAATTAATAACAGAGGCGGCCAGGGGGGTGGAGCCAGGACTGGAATTTTTGTCTGCGCCTGTAGAGTTGTCAGAAGAGGGACCGTTGAGTGGAGGGGGGGTCGTGCCCGCCCCTCTAGAGGGCGGATTCATGGAAGAAGAATCAACAGAGAAGCTAGGGGGCGCCGAGCTTCTTTATGGAGTGCACAGAGGATTAGAGCATCAGAGTTTGCACAGGAGTGGAAGAAACCCTAGCAGGAGCAACATTATTTTCAAAATCATAAGTTACACTTATTAAAAAAACCTCTATCGACCGAGAAAGAATTTTTAGCTGTGATACATGTTGTAAATAAATTTAGACATTATATAACTGGGTATCCTATATTTTTATATACAGATCACTCTGCCATAAATTTTTTAGCAAATAAACTTGTTACAAATGGTAGAGTAACAAGATGGTTGATTTTATGTAGGAATTCGATATCACAATAAAAGATCGACCTGGAAAAGAGAACCCTATAGCCGATTTCCTGTCACGAATGCAAAAACCAACAGATGCAGCAGCAGTCGAAGATCACTTCCCAGATGAACATTTGTTCGCTTTTATTGCTAGAACCCCATGGTATGCTAATATTCCAAATTATTTAGAAATAGGTAAATTACCTAAGAATCTAACGCCCAATGAATGAAAACAGATAATACAGCGTAGTACCCGATTCTCTTGGATTGGGGGCTACCTATTCCATACAGGATCAGATATGCACATCATGAGGTGCATCCAAGAGGACGAAATATTTGGTATTCTGAAAGCATGCCACGACAGGCCGTGTGGCAGACATTTTTTAGATCGTAGGACTGGACACAAGGTTTTACAGACAGGCTATTACTGGCCTACAATTTTTAAAGATGCTAAAAAATTTGTACAGGCTTCTAATAGTTGCCAAAGGGCGGGTCGCCCTGGACAGTCTGACGAAATTCCCTTGAACCCACAGTTAGTAATCGAGCCATTTGAACGTTGGGCACTCGACTTTATTGGTCCTATTAACCCACCATCAAATCAGAAAACATACATCCTAGTCGCAATAAAGTATGTTACTAAATGGGTTGAAGTAGAGGCACTTTCGAGAGCTACAAAGGACTCTGTAATAAAATTCCTTTTCCAAATATTTGTCCAATACGGCCTCTCAAGGGACATAATTAAATATGAAGGACCGCAATTTGTAGGTAACAAAATTGCTGCAACGTTAGAAAATTACCACATCCAGCACAAAATCACAACTCCATACCACTCGCAGGCAAATGGCCAGGTAGAGAGCACGAATAAAGTGATCGAGTCTATACTGACAAAAACAGTTGCATCACACAGACGTGACTGGGCTTACAGATTGCCAGAATCCTTGTGGGCATATCAAACAACATGGAGAAGTACCACGGGGTATTCACCATACCAATTAGTATTTGGAAAAGAACCCATCTTTCCAATAGAATATGTAATTCAGACATTAAGAATAGCCCAGGAGGTGGGTTTACATTTAAATGAAGCCCAGGTCAGAAGATTACAACAAATCAATGAGTTAGGTGAAATTAGGCTCTCTGCTCTTCAGCACACTGCATTAATTCAACAGCAGAGAGCAAAATTGCACGACACACTCATCAAAGAGAAAATCTTCCACGAAGGGGATTGGGCACTCCTATATGAATCTAGGTTTTAGGATTTCCCAGGAAAACTCCAGACACGATGGCTTGGACCCTACGAAATACAAAAAGTGCATGATAATGGCACCATCACATTAACCACCATTGATGGATCTGGACATTCGTTCAAACTAAATGGTTATCGAGTGCGACTTTACCATAAACCGCTTAATCGGGAGTCCTTTTACCAGCAATTACAGGAAGATTCTACCATGCAGATTATGGCTGAGGGAGACAACTCCTCCTCAGCACCCATTCACTGAATAATTTCTTTCATTTTGAAACTTGTACATAAAGCTTTTCCTTTTATCTTGCTTGTTTTTTTTCTATAGATTTTATTTCTTAAGCTGCTCCTTTTTAAGGAAAAACAACAGTTTCTCTCAAGAAACAGCGTGTTTGAGTGTTGTTGTTTGCTATTCCTTTCTGAGAGGAACAACAATTTTGCTGTTCCTTTCAAAAGGAACAACAATTTTTTGTTGCGTCTTGTTTTCTGTTCCTTTCCAAAGGAACAATAGTTTTTGCTATTCCTTTCAAAAGGAACAATAGTTTTGATAGCAATTTTTTGCTATTCCACGGTGTTTTTGTTGTTCCTTTCGAAAGGAAAAACATTTTTGTAGATTTTTTTTGTTGTTCCTTCCCAAAGGAACAACACTTTTTGAGTGCATTTTTCTTGTTTTAGAACAACATTTTGAGGATTTTTGTGAATTATTCATGACTCTCCTAAAGGAAAACATACAATTTATGCAAGGTTACACAAATTAAAGGTTACTGGAATCATCAAATCAAGAGAAATTTTCATTTTTAAAGAAATTGTTTTGTAGTGATAAGAAAAAGGAAAGGACACAACCATTTATATTACTTTGTTGTCTTTTTTTCATTAAAATTAATATGATCGGTTATCTTTATTATGTTGGTTCTTCCCTAAATTTTCATAACTCTATTTTTATTTATTGAATAAGAATAAAGGAATATTTTCTCTATTGAGATGTTCATACTTCTTCCACCATCCCTACTCTTAAGGAGTGTTGAGCCATCCTCTATATATAAGTAGGAAAGTGTTATATGAAAAAAGGAAAAGAAAAAGAAAAGAAAAATCTCTATATAATTACTAACAAATTCTATGATGTGCCAGATGGAGGATAAGGGGTATCATCAAGAGCCAACCTACAATGATCATAAGGAATCAGTGAAGTGGCATTCCCATTATGGCCACCACACTAGGGACATGATCCAATGGATAATTCAAAAAATAAAATAAAATAAAAATAAACAGTCCTTGGAACATGAGGTCTCATCACGAGCCGATCTGTCCAATTTTCACTCCTTCCTGGTGAATGGCATTGTGAAACATCTGGTTCCCAAGCCAGCACAGTGGCCTCCATCATGAAATCACAATGGCACTTCCCTAGGCATAAATAAAGGATAATGGTTCCAAGGGTGAAAAAGCAACTTTGTCAAGGTTATAGACACTTGTGGGAAACAGAGCTCTGCTGATGGTATTGGAGTCACACTTTTCAAATCAATAGTAATAATAAAACCTTTTCTTATATCTCTATCTATTATCAAATGAAAGTATGCTCCTAAACCCTTGGTTTTGAACCTATTATGCATGTAATTTATTCATAAATCGATCATAATAGTTTGAGTGGGTAATGACCACATAAGTACTTGTTTTCACATCAGTTGTCCCTTTCCCTTATCTTTGAATCATTACATAAACGTTTCTATATTTATTTACAATTTAATCATACGCATTGATTTTAGTAATGCAATAATTTGATTGATCGTATCATAGGTATGTATGCTTTTTCTTGCTGTACAACTACTGTGCAGTACCTTTCTCTTCTATTTGACGGTCGAGGACGACCTATCATCCTTAGTGGGGGGCGCGGATGCCTTTTAATGACTGCATGCAGGTCAAGTCCCTATATTTTATGCATGCATGCGAATCAAATCCATATATTCTCGGTAATAATAAAAACTTAATAGTATTATTCCGATATACTATGCTGTGCTGTTCCATTACATTACTGTGCATTTGTGAAGAATTAACAGTGTGCAGATAAGATGGGAGGACGAACAATTCGTAGTGAGCCACAGGTGCTAGCTGTTTCTAATGCTGCACGGGAAATTATGGAGAGAATAGGATGGATTACCTACCTCACAAGGCTGCAAAAACCTCATGAAATGGTAGCCATTGAATTTTTACAAAATATTCAGGAGGGTTACTCCATGGTTAGAGGTATGCAGATAGCAGTAACAGAATCAATAATTTCCGAGGTGTCTGGTTTTCCAGCGGAAGGAACCATATGGACCCATAAGAAAGTGAGGCTTCAAGAAGCCATGAAAATTTTACGAGATGAAGGGCAGACCCTAGTCGTCAAAGGGAAAGGAGTTCAACCATCATCGTTGGGAGAACCATGAATGGAATTGGAAAAATTAGTACAGGGCTACATAACATGTGATGGAAGAAAAGATGTGGTAAGAACTCGCCACCTTAAGTTATTGGCAGTATTAAAGCAAAAATGTACTATAAACCTGCCTGCATTTTTAAATTTCATGTTGCATGATGTCGCTCGAAGTATAAGAAAGTATCGTCATACAGAAATGGTGGTAAGCCACCATTGCTTCATCAGATTGATAGTGAGTTATAATCTTGCCCAACAATGGACTAGTTGGGAAGAACTGATATTCTCAATTGACGGAGGAATAGCCCTGCCTGCCCCAAAACGCAAAAGAATTACTAGCACAGTAGCAGAACCATCAAAACACAGAAAATTCTCCAGGCTAAGGAGAAGTAGGGGAATTATAGAAGGTTTTCAGGGTAGCTTTAGCCAACCCCTAGAATTTCCCAGCTCGGAAGATGAAAAACCCCCACAACTCGAAGAAGGAAGTCATCATACCGAGGAGGAAGAAGGAAATGAAGAGGAAGAAGGAAATGAGGAAGAAGAAGAGAGTCACCACACTGGTGAAGAAGAAGAGAGTCACCACACTGGTGAAGAAGAAGAAAGTCACCACACCAGTGGAGAAGAAGAAAGTCACTATACCGATGAGGAGGAAGGAAGTTATCTCCCCTGTGAAGAGGAAGGAAGCAATGAAGATGAAAGAAAGGGAGAAAAACCTCCCAAAACCACCATTACAAGTCCACCTCAAAGCTCGTCGCAGGAGGACCAATTGGCCCAAATTTTGGCCAACATGAGCGAATACATACAACCCCACATCCCACTAAACTTCAACATTGAGATAAACCAATTGCAGGGACAAGCTGTTACTGGTGAAGATATGGCCGAGGGGATACCCGATGAAATAGAAGAAGACAACCCTCAGGGAACAACAGAACTATCTGGGGTTACTTCCCAAGAGAAATGCAGCCAGGAAGGCATGAACACTGAAGAAGTGTTCCAAACGGAAGATCCTCAGGGAACAACAGAACCAGTTAAGGTTACTACCCCTCAAGAACGTAGCCAGGAGCATATGAACACTGAAGAAGTGTTCCAAGAATAAAATAAAGAAGCAAGCCTGAGTGAAGGACCGGCTATTGAAAAGCAAACCCTACCTGAGAAATTAAGTACATAGAAAGGGACAGTTGTTCCTCCCAGGAGGAAAAAGAAAGTAACCAAACTTGAGAAGCTGCGGAGGGAACGACAGAAGCTTCAAAAGCTAGTGGAACAACTCAGACAAAGTATTACGGTTCTCAGAATGAAGACAACCCCCAAACAAACTCCAAAATAGAGGAACATAGCCACCAAACGAACCCCAAAGAAAAGGAAAGTAGCCACCAAAGCAAAGCCCCTGAGTGCAGAGACTATGGAAATCCAAGCTGAGTCCAATCAAGAAAGCATGGAACAACAGGCAGTTGTTCTAGAGACAACTGCCCCAACTGAAATCACATAGGCCTACAGTCAAAACATTTTTATTGACCCTACTATAGCAGAACTCCAAAAGGAGCTGGCACAGGCTCGACAGGCAAGAGAAAATCTTGAGGAAGAGACTGTCCCTAAAAAGAAATATCAACAACTACAACATCAACTAAAGGACATCAGTGCATCAGAGGCTGAAGCCTATGATAAGTGTCAGAAGCTAGAAGAGAAAGCTGAAAAAGGTAAGGAATGAATTAAAAATGGCCCGAAATCAAATGGATACTCTCTGCTCCTTATACACAGATGTTCTAGCATGTATATGTCCTGCCAAGAATTATGCCTTGTTTTTATTAGAAAGATATTTACAGTTGAAAATTAAAGCAGTTAGGGTAGGAAAGTATATAGAATTAAACATTGTAGATGATTTTGTAAAATGCTACAAACTCTATGGGGTTAAAGTCCAGTGTCTGCTATGTGAGTTCTATTTGCACAATCTCATATTGGAAAATTATATTGAGATAAATCCTAGCCGTTTTGTGGGTGACATCCAATATCAAGCGTTTATTTCGTTTGCTATCAATCAGTTGAAATGCCTCAAGGTCTATAATACTTTTCAGAGCCAAGAAAATGGGTTAGACCTTTGGGTTAAGGGTGAACCAAAACAACCATTACAACTATGGGCTAGGCAGAAGAGTCTAATGACAAAGGAGGGTGTGATCTAAGCATTGGGACCTGTCCACAAAGCAATTGTCTTGGATGGGGTAGAATATTTTCTCTCCCTTAGAAACCAGGCCTATACAACAGCTAAAGTCTGATGGAAGATTTCCAATCAGAATATTCACAACCGAGAGCCATTTATATAGAAATTTTGGATTAGCTGCTGACCACCTGGTTCTCTATAGCAACCTCATCTTGAGGGAAGGCCCATTCTGACTAGGTTGTAGGTTTCGAAGTCCCATTGTATGGTATCCTGTAACAGACTATAAAGCCATTTATGAGCTACCTGAGGGACAGACAGGGCATATCTTTGAAGCTTTAGCTGCAAATCATGGTTTTAAACCTCTTACTGAAAAACCTTCTCCAGCCTATTCTCTAACTGCTTTACATGTAAAATATGGTTTTCATGAGGACATGAAAAAGGGTAAGCAGGGGGGTATGTTGAGCATTGGAAAAGGTATGAATTCATCATGTATTTTCTCATCTTTTTCCTTTAAACATAATTCTTTTTATCCTAGAAAGATGATTTATTGGAGGATTATGATAGAATTACAAAGACTCATGTCTATTGTGAAAATTGACTAAAAATTGCCTTTTGTTATAAAAACAGGGAACAAATGAAGAAAACCATCATTCAATCAGCAGAGCTAAAAGAGGAGTAATCGTTGTTCCTCCAAAAAAAGACCGTATCCAGAAAATAAGAAGGAAATCCGAGCGTATAGCTAAAGGAAAACAGGGAACAACACATTTACAACCTAAGAAGACCAAGCGCTAGCCAAAAAGAGAAAAGAAGTGAATCCCTCAGGATCTTTTGATCCTGAGGGATCGTTGTTCAATCTTATCATGTTTCTTGTTTTATCCGTCGATCTATTATAAAAAGCAGTGCATTTAGAAATCAAGGAATGGAATGATTTTATGAAAAAACATTGATTTTGTAACTCTGTAATTTCTTAACTCTCGTGATCAGAAAGCAACTGTTGTAAATGCTATTGATGTTTTGATTAATACAAGATCTTGTTGCCATTCTATTTATTAACTCTGGAGTAAAGCTCAACGGTGTTTCACTAGTGATTAAGGGCCCGACCTTGGTGGATCGATCTGGTGTTTGTATCATTACCTTTTAGTTATTGTTGTGTGATAGTTCATGTTCGATTTTATTACAGTTCATAAGTTAATTGGTTTACTGTGTAATTGCTTATTGATATTGGTGCATTACGTTGATGAATTACATTGCTATTTCGTTCTAACAAGAATCTTAATCCCTGTATCATTTACCTTGTGATGCTTTACAGAGCTTTGTTGTTTAGCATTTGATTCCATTTGCTGCTCTGTTTGATTGCTGTTCATTTAAGATTGCTGCTTAACAAAGTTTGCTGTCGACAGGGTTTGCTGTTCAATAGAATTCGCTATTTGATTCCATCAGATAGGAATTGCTGTTTAAATTCATTAAATAGAATTTGCTGTTCAATTCTTCTAGTTACAGTGTTGTTCATTTACATTGCTATTCAATTCCAGTTTGTTGTTCATTTTTGATTCATTAGTTTACAGATTTCAAAGAGTTCGCTTTTAGAGTGCTTGCATAGTTTACTTTCATTAGCAGCATTTAGTTCAAATTCTATTTTCATTTAATTACTTTAAAGCAGGATTATCAACTGTAAAGAATAATGGTTATTTCTCCCACGTTCTTAGATTGGTTATCTTGTTCTTAGTTGATTTTATCAGTTTCTAAAGGAAAGAGTTATCATTACTGTATCCTTGACTGATACTTGCTGAGTAAATGATTGATTTTTCAAGCATTTAAGTTCATGTTATTGTAGTTAGATTTCTTTTCCAAGCATTTGTTTACTCTTGTATTTAGAACACTATACTACATATTGCAAAACATTACTCTTAGATTGAATTTCAGCCTTAGACTGAGTACACTCTTGAAACAAAAAGTCGTTCTCGGATTGATAATTAATGTAGGATAAATAGGCATTAAAAAAGACACCTTTTATACCTCAACAGTCATATCCTCTACATAAGACATCAAATTCAAATAGGAATGCGTCAGGATCTTCTGTGGTTAATCCATGAAAGGTGGGAATGTTGTGCAAGGGAATGGCTTTCATAGGGGCATTGACAGCATGATCAACAACAGGGTATTCTAATGTTGATGTCTGCCTCTGATTCTGATTTTGATTATTTTCCCTTTGATCAAAGAGGTGCCAGAAATATTCGGGAACTTCTTGATCTTTAGGAGTGATTCTAATAGGCTTGGGAGGTGAATGCGGTGGGGGTTTTACAACACTTCCCTGATATGGGATCCTAAGTACTTCTATTTCAATTACTTCTTTAGGGGACTTAGGTTTTGATATTTCTATGTGAATTCCTCCACTAGTTTCTCCCCCTCCTTCTTGTAGGTTGCAAGAGCCTCCCTCTTTTGGAGGGTCAGTGCCTATATGAACGGAAATCTGCAGGCTTTTCTTAGACCCCTCTGTCTCACAGTGAATCTCGGCGTAGGCTACAGATGGTGAGGCCACCGCCTGAGGGAGTGTATTAGGAATTTGAATGGAAACAGTTCTGGGTCCTATAGATGCCTGAGATTTAGCTTTCTTAATGATTTCGTCTATATATGTTGTTCTTCCAAGGATCACCAGTCCTTTGGATTGTGAGGATGGTTGTGAATGATTTCAGATTGTTTCTATCTTTTTCTTCCTAGACATAAAACAAGAGCACCTATCCTATGGTTCTTTACATGACTTGCTGGTAAGTGAGCTAGAGGGAAAGCATGTTGCTTGCCGGTACACAGGTTCTTACCTATCGTTTTCAATACCCAATTATTCACAGCAATGGAGAAATATGAATAAAGGAGATGACTCTTAACACTATCCCCGACAACGACGCAAAAATGTTGGTGCTCACAGAGGTGGCTTATTATTGAAAACTCTAGTGCTTTCTCATTTAATTATCAACCCAGGGTAAGTCTTCTTATTTCAAGAGTGTTGGCACAATATATGCGAGTCAGTTCATCTAATAGTTACTCCTTGTCACTTATGAGGAAGAATTTGCTAACTTTTTAAGTTCACTTGACCTAATGAGGGGTGGCTTGGATTGATTTTTAACCTAAGGTTGAGCAGCTATCGAATTGAATTAAACAACAATCTAACTGAACTGAACAACAATCTAGAGAAATCAATCAGCATCTAAATTGAATTAAACAACAGTCTAAATAAACTAAACAGTAATGGAATTGAATTGAATCAACAGTCTAGCTAATTGAGCAGTAATGGAACAACAGTATAATTAACTGAGCAGTAATGGAACAACAGTATAACTAACTGAGCAGTAATGGAACAACAGTATAACTGAAGCAATTTAAATGAATTTTACATCAATTATTTAAGTAATTTTGCAATGGAATTCTCTTTATGAATTAATTAATCGACATTTATCGATGATTGAATGCTTCGTTGTGCTAAAAGAAGAATGAAATTCATAAAGATAGATAACATCGAAATCAACTTATTCTACGATCTGAAACTCAAATGCAATGATATTGAAAGAATTGGAACTATCTACTGATAATGGAACATTGCCATAAGTTGGAAAATACGATTGCGATTATCCTAATTCAAGAACGTGATTTCTAACAATCCTGAAGAAAGAGAACTGTAACTTTATTGAATGGAAATATACTTTACAACTACATCAGATACTTAAGCATTGGTTCTGCAACTACACAGAGTATGAAAACTTGCGAAGAACTTCCAGGGGTTGGGCCCAGACCACCAGAAGCTCTAGTGCAGTAAAAAATTCAAAAGATTATTGTTTAAAGCTCTATATTACATCTAGTGATGTTACAAAAATACAATTAGACAAATTGGTTTTGATGCATCGATTTCAGAATGAATTTCTTATCCTTTCTCCGACTCCTCTTCCCATCCTTCCTTTGCCCTTTTAAAGGTGATTTCTAAAATGCGAAAGTATTTCCCAAACGACAGCCCGTTGTGCATGGCTTTCATTTGAGTTCTTGGACTCGAATTCGTCTGTCTACCTTCTGCCGGCCGTTGGGAGTTACTGAGATCTCATATGTTTGCATCTGTTAGTTAGCTTCCATTTCCTATTGGTCCAACCACTTTTCCTTCCTGCATGTGGAGATAAGAGAAGTCAATTTTCTGTTACAAAAACATCATTTCCATCATTAGTATAATTTTTCTCATTTTCATAATCGTTTTTTCTCTTTATTTTTAATATGAAGAGGAATTCTCCCAAAATTGTAACATAATTTGAAGTAATTACAGGGTGAGAACATACCTTAATTTGGGCCCAACAGTGAGTGTCGGGCCAAACAGTCACTGGCGGTGGAGCTGAAGGCTTCCGAATCAAATGCATGTTCCAACTCTTAGTAAGAACCTGAAAAGGGGAATGAAAAAAGGGAAGAATATTATCAATGCAGAGCCCAATGCTACCGTTGCCACCACCAAGATCCAGAAGGAAGAATCCAAAGATCCAGAGGAGGGGGAGCGCCTCTTCCATTCCCAGATGCGGGTGAAGGGTTCCCCACTACAATTCATTGTCTACAACAGGAGCCAAAAGAAACTCATTTCAACAGAGATCGTGAAGCGGCTGGGCCTCCCGATCACAACAAACCCACAACCATACACCATCGAGTGCCTTGACCAAGCACATGATCTCTGCGTCAGCCAGGAGTGTCACCTTACCTATAGTATAAAGCCCTTCACAGATGAGGTATTATGTGATGTTGATCCTCTTGAATTTTGTGATGTATTATTAGGCCAACCATACTTGTGGAAGTGACATGTTTTGTATGAGTCTCGACCTCACATTGTTATTGTTACTTTGGGTAATAATTTGGACAGGATATCAGAGGTAGCATCGCCTACTGCCATCTCTTTGATCACTGCGAAGAAATGTAGTAAGTTCATTTCCCAAACCGAGAATTTTTTTTTTGATTATCATCCCTCAGGGCAAGAAGAATATTGTGGCCATGACCTCTAGACAGGGCTCCTCTACACAAAAACAACATATGGACAAGGTTGTGGAGGAGTACAGGGAAATCTTCACCTCACCCGTAGGGGTGCCTCTGCACTGTCAGGTCAAGCACTCCATCGATCTGAACCTAGGAACACTGCTACTAAATGGAACAATATATCAGCTCTCTGTTCTAGAGAACGACGAAATAAAGAGGAATATCGAGGAGTTGTTGCAGAAAGGTCACATTTAGCCGAGTTCATCACACCGTGGGTGCTCGATCATGTTGGTGCAGAAGAAGGATGTGACTTGGAGAATCTGTATTGACTATCAGATGCTGAACAAGATCACTATCTAGAATAGATATCCGATCCCATAAATTTATGACCTTCTCGACCAAATCAAGGGGGCCAAAAATTTCAACAAGATTGACTTGAAGTCTGAGTATTTCGATTGTGGAAGATTTCCTTCAAGGCCAAGGAGGGCCTTTTTTAATGGCTGGTCATGCCTTTCAAGTTGAATAATGCTCCTGCAACCTTCATGAGGTTGATGGATGACATCTTGTGACCATTCACTAACTCATTACTGGTGGTGTATTTGGATGACATCCTGATCTTCAACCAGAGTTTGGAAGAGCACCTCCACCACATTCGATAGGTCCTCCAAACAATGTGACAACACAAGTTGTGTGCCAATTTGGAGAAATTCACTTTTGGCATGACCTGGGTTTAATATTTTGGGTACATTATTGATGAGTGGGGGGTGCATGTGGACCTAGCTAAGATCCAGGTCATTCGAGATTGGCGAGCCCCAACCATTCTAATAAAGCTCTGCAAATTTCTGGGTCTTGCCAATTTCTACCGCAGGTTTGTGTTGGGGTTATCTCATATCACTTGGAATTTTAGTCAAGTCACCAAAGGAGGAGCGAAAGAAAAAATATTTTGGCATGGATCTCAACAGAAGGCATTCCCAGAGTTGAAGCATCGCCTCTACTCTGCACCAATGCTCACATTACCAAACTTGCAACAACTTTGTGAGATTGAGACATATGCCTTTGACTATGCTATTGGGGAAATACTTACTTAGTAGGGTCATCAAGTGGCATATCACAGCGAGACACTTTCAGACACATTATAACAGTATCCGACCTATGACAATGAGATGTATCCACATATATCACCGACCTTTACAGTTCATACAGAAACAAGGGAAGTTGCAGAATGATCCCCATCATAAAAGGGCCACATACCTGCAACAGTTCCATTTGAAGATAAAGTACGAGAAGGTAAACACCAATAGTGTTTCAAAATTCCTTAGCCGACCATCGATCGTGGCATTAACCACTGTGCTCGACTCTTATGGGCACAAGAATTCAGGTTGGACGCATCTCTACAAAAGTGATCCAGAATTAGGCAACACATATTAGACGCTCCTGAAGGGTAGGAAAGTTATAAAATTTCACCTCCAAGATGCATTATTATGCCATCTAGGACACCTCTGTGTTACTTCAAGCAAGCATGCCAAGATTATTTTGGAAGCACACTATAGTCAGATCACTGGACATTTCAGGATTGAGAAAATAATGGCAGTGCTGCAAAAGTATTTATATTGGCCGAACCTTCAACATGATGTAGGGAAGTACATCAGATCCTACACTTCCTGCCCAATTTCCAAACTGACCATCAAGAATCAAGGCCTATATACTCTACTTCCTACCCCTAGTTGGCCATGGGAAACCATCTCCATGGATTACATGTCAAGCCTTCCTTCTACCAAGCATGGAAACGACTGTGTTTTTGTGGTCTTTGATAGATTCTCCAAGATGGCCATTATGGTGGTCTGAAAGAAGAATATCACATGAGAAGCCACTGCTAAACTCTTCTTTGAGTGAGTGTGGGTACACTTTGGTATCCCACAATATAGTATCTCAGATTGGGATAGCAGGTTCCTTAGTACATTTTGGTCAAGTCTCTGGTTTGTTAGAATTAAGCACAACGGAAAACAAAGCAAATCACACACAACAATAAATGAAGACAACAACTTAACGTGGTTCACCCAACCAATCTGGGCTACATCCACCAAACAGAGGTATCAACATTCTTATTCTTCAACAGGAGATTACAATAGCAGATGTCTCACATCTGCACTTCATCTTCGTCACACCTCATTCTCATATGTTCTGCCTCTACAGGCTTACAATTTATAGACGTAGAGAAGAAACTAAATAATAAATTATATTCCATCCTATCACAACCAAATAGGATATAATATCTCCTCTTTCTGATTTGATGCCATCAGTTTTGCAACAAAACCTATTGTTGGCATTATCCAAGAGATTTGTGCCAAAATAATATGGAAAATCTCAACAATCTCCACCTTGACAACAATTATCCTGATACCTTGTTTCTTTATTATATTCATTTTTTCTGCAAGCCAAGAGAAGCTAGACACCATCATAGCTTCTCTAATAAAACTGGTTTCGTGAAGATGTTTGCACATTTTCCCTTTGTATGCACTTTTTCAAGAGAGACTCCCCGTTCAGTGATAACCTATCTTACAAAATGGTACTTTATAGGTATATGCTTTGATTTACTATGATAGGCCGGATTTTTAGCCAAGTGAATTGCACTTTGAATATCACAAAATAAATTAATGTTGTCTTGCAACCTACCAAACTCACCAAAAACCTTTCAACCAAACCGTTTCTTTGCAAGCATGTGAAGCAACTATGTATTCTGATTTTGTAGTGGATAAAGCAACAATGTTTTGTAGCTTTGACATCTAGCTAATAGCTCCACCTGGAAGAGTAAAGACATATCCTGAAGTTGAATTTCTCTTATCCAAATCACCTGCAAAATCGGAATCAACATATCCGCAAACAAATTCACTACTTCTGTTATAAGTGATACAATAATCACTTGTGCCTCTCAAATACCGAAGCACCCATTTCACTGCTGCCCAGTGTTCTTTCCCTGGATTTTCCATATACCTACTGACAAGCCCAACTGTATGTCAAATATCTGGTTGTGTAAAAACCATCACATACATCAAACTTCCTACTACATTAGCATATGGTATTCAAGACATATATTCCTTTTCCTTATTTGTGTTAGGACATAAACTTGAAGAAAGCTTAAAATGGGAAGCTAAAGGGATTGAAAATGGTTTCACATTGTTCATACCAAACCTTAAGAGTATTTTGTCAATATACTTATGTTGTGATAACCACAGCTTACCATTGCTCCTGTCTCTGAAAATATCCATGCCCAAAATATGTCTTGCTACTCCTAGATCTTTCATATCAAACGTCCTAGCCATCTGAGCCTTTAACCTGTTGATCTCAGTTATGCTTTTGCTTGCTAAAATCATATCATCAACATATAATACTAAGATAATGAATATGTCATTACTTAATTTCTTAAAGTAAACACAATGATCATATTCACTTCTTATATAATTTTGACTCATCATGAAAGAATAAAATTTCTTGTACCATTGTCTCAGCGACTGCTTCAGACCATACAATGATTTCTTGAGCCTGCAGACAAATTTCTTGTTGCGATTTTGAAAAAACCCTTCAGGTTGTTCCATATAAATCTCTTCATATAAATCTCCATGTAAGAATGCAGTCTTAACCTCTAGTTGTTGTAATTCTAATTAATCAAGTAAAGCAACTAATGCTAAGACAATCCGAATTGAAACAATTTTGACAACTAGTGAAAATATCTCATGAAAGTCAATTCCTGCTTTCTGAGAAAAACCTTTCGCAACCAGCCTCGCTTTGTACCTATCTTCTTTATCATCTACACCCCTTTTCAATTTCTAAACCCATTTACATCCTACAATTTTTTTGTCATTATGAATTTCTACCAGGTCCCATGTGGCATTCTTGTTTAATGCCTTCATCTCATCCTTCATAGCTTCTTTCCACTTATCACTGTTAGAACCTTCTACAGCTTCCTGATAGCATAAAGGTTCATCATCATTAGTGGTTAAAGAAACTAAAGTAACATAATCATCATACCTTTTAGGAGGATGTCTGATTTTGGTGGACCTTCTTAAAGATGTTTCTCGTTCTTCCACAATTTGCTGATTATTATCTGTAGGAACTTCTTCATGATCTTCATCTAAAACTTGTTCATCTTTACTATCATCAGTATTTGAACTAGTTTCAAACTAAATATGTTGAAACTTAGGTACATTTTCCTGTTTCAATTTAATATCTTCATTTGGATTATCAAGTGAAGATTCATTGAATTTAACATCTCTATTAATGATGATGTTGTGAGTAGTAGGATCCCACAACCTGTATCCCTTAATCCCATCACCATATCCAACAAAGATATATATTTTTGATTTAGGATCTAATTTAGAATGCGGATTTTTTGGAATTAGAGCATATGCATCACAACCAAAAACTTTCAGTTTAGAATAATCACAAGGATGACCCTTCCATACCTCTTGAGGAATTTTGCATCCTATTGCAGTTGATGGTGATCGATTTATCAAATAGCAAGCCGTAGATACTACTTCTGTCCATAATTCCTCCTGCAAATTTGCATTACTAGCACACTTCTTGCTCTTTCTAAGAGAGTCATGTTCATGCATTCAACCACTCCATTTTGCTGAGGAATATAAGTAGTAGTTCTATGTCTTTCAATCCCAAATTCCTTGTAATAATTATCAAATGCCTTTGAAGTAAACTCACCACCATTGTGAGTTCTTAAACATTTAATGGTTCTTCCAGTGATGTTTTCTACTAATGCTCTAAACTGCTTGAAAACTATGAATACATCAGACTTTATTTTTAACATGTAGACCCATACTTTCCTAGAGAAATCATCTATAAAAGATACAAAATATGATGATCCTCCATATGAGGTTGTAGAAGACGGACCCCAAACATCAGAATGGATATAATCAAGGATTCCTTTGCTAGTATGTTTTCCAGTTTTAAATTTCTGCTTGCTTTGTTTCCCATAAATACAATGTTTGCAGAAATCTAACTTAGAATATTTTAAACTAGGAAGTAACATACGATCAGATAAGATTTTTAATCCTCTTTTTCTCATATGGCCCAACCATTGATGCCATAGTCGAATAGAATCACTGTCATTTTTCAGATACAGTTGAAGCATAATCTGACTCTGTTCTTCCTTCTAACTGGAAAATATTTCCAATCTTCTTTGCTTTCATTACTAATAGGATTAATTTGTAAATTTTTATTACTCCACCTTGAATTAAAGTTTTATATCCATTTTTTTCTAACACTCCTAGAGAAATAATATTTTTTCTTAGTTCAAGCACATGTCTTACATCAGTTAAGATTTTATTTGTCCCATCAAACATTTTAATCTGGATGCTTCCAATTCCAACAACATTACATGAGACATCATTGCCCATGTAAACTACTCCATCATTAATTGACTTATAATATTTAAACCACTGTTTATGGATGCACATGTGATTGGATGCACTAGAATCTAATAGCCAATGTTGATCATGAATTGCAAAATTAACTGATAAAACTTCATCACTTATACCTGAACCGGATGTTGAACTTGAACCTGTATCTGTAGTGTTTGCTTCTTTATTTTCTATTGAAGAGTCTCCTTTGGATGTTTTTTGCCTCTTCCAATAGTCCTTCTTCAAATGTCCCAATTTGCTGCAAAACCAGCATTTTAGCTTACTCTTCTTCCCTTTTGATTTTGACCGAGAGTTGTTTTTTTGACTGAAGAGTTTTTCTTTAGATCGAACTCTAACCATCATTACTTCTAATGTAGAGGTTTCTAAATTTGACCTTTTCCTGGTTTCTTCAGACAGCATAGCTCGAACAACATCATCAAATTCAAGGGTTTCTCATGAACTAAGACTTATAGAAATATCAAAATGATCCCATGACTCAGGAAAAGAGCATAATAAAGTTACAACTTTATCTTCTGAATCAAATTTTACTTCTATGCTATCTAACTGCACCAAGAGAGTATTAAAGGTATTCAAATGATCAGTTATTGTCGTACCTTCCTTCATGCACAAGCTGTACAACTGTCTTTTCAGAAGAATCCTATTTGTTAAGGATTTTTTCATGTACAATTTTTCTAGCTTTTTCCATAGTCCAACGACTGTTTTCTCTGACACGATGTTAAATAAAACATCATTTTCCAAACACATTCGTATTTTTCTCAGTGCTCTGTCATCGATGTCATTCCATTCGTCATCTGTCATGGCAAGAGGTTGTTTGGATTTTCCCAAAAGTGCCTTTGCCACACCTTGTTGTACGAGTAAATCGTGCATCTTGACTTTCTAGATTTCGAAGTTATTTTTCCCATTAAACTTCTCGATCTCAAATCGAGCACTTTGAGTTTTTGACATTTTTAATTCAACCTCTTCTCTATGGATCCTTAATTTCCTTTTAAGTCAAATTAACAATTTTATAAAATCCCCTTTTCAAACACGCAATTATTAATAATTGAATACCATGTTCAGGCTTCTCCACCATGATGCAATGGCAGCCGGAGGAATATTGATCAACACCGATCTACTCACGCCTCCTCACGCAAGATTCTACTCCTGATTGATGTAGAGCATAAATCAAATATAGCCGCTGAACTTTGAAGACGAGAGTGCCCTCCTTTCTGATTCTCAAAGAACTTTAGATTTATATTTCCTTTAAATTTGAAAAACCAGTGTTACGAATCTGAACTAGATGGGAACCTCATAAATTAATTGAAAAGAAATGGGATCAAGAATCAATTAAAAAAAAACAAGAAAAACATTCTCAATTAAAAACCAATGATCCTCTTATATTTTGGTCATTTGCTACTATTCCATTATGCTAATGGCTATTTCTTTCACATCACAGCTGAGTCTGCAACCCGCTGCCTTTCCAGTAAATGTTGTATTCTGAGTTTCGTCCTCAACCTTTAATAGTATGGGCTTCATGTAGCAATTTCCAGCTTGAGAGATTGCACGGAAAGTTCAAATAAACAAAAGTTATGTACTATAGCCACTTCAGCCCATTGAACTGAATTCACCCTATGGAATCGATAGTGAATTTTTCCCATGGGAACCTTTGACTCAATACACCCTTATGAATTCTAGTCCCCTTTCCAAAATTTTGAAACCGACATAAATTTGGCACATACGAATCTTCAACCCAATCCACCCACGTCAAGCTACTTCAGTCTTAACACAAGCTCAATCTGCAAGCAGTATTAATGCAAGCTCAATGACAGTCTTCACGCCTCGAAATCACACCCTCCTTAGCATGCCAGTCAAGCTCAACGACAATGGCTCCTCTCAAGTTATGCAGGCTCTGATACCAATTGTCCGAATTAAGCACAGCGGAAACAAAATAAATCACACACAACAATAAATGAAGACAACAATTTAACGTGGTTCAACCAAACAATCTGGGCTACATCCACCAAACAGAGGTATCCACATTATTATTCTTCAACAGGAGATTGCAACAACATATGTCTCACATCTGCACTTCATCTTCCTCACACCTCATTCTCATATGTTCTGCCTATACAGGATTACAATTTGTAGATGTAGAGAAGAAACTGAATAATAAATTCTATTCCATCCTATCACAACAAAATAGGATATAATATCTCCTCTTGCTGATTTGATGCCATCAGTTTTGCAACAAAAAGGATTGTTGGCATTATCCAAGAGATTTGTGCCAAAATAATATGGAAAATCTCAACATGGTCGATGTTGGACACCAAGCTCACTAAGTCCACAAATTTCCACCCCCCAACTAATGGCCAAACAAATTTTGTCAACAAGATGATCATAAAAATTTTGCGCATGTATAACTTGAAGCATCCACACACATGGGATGAAAGCCACCCTATATCCAGCACAACTATAATCGGGCTCTCCACAACTAAAATAGACACAACCCCTTTCAGGTGGGCTTGGGATTCCAACCACTATGTTCCATTGATGTGGCCATACCATTTTCAACTACTCAGGCATATTCAGCTCATGTCCATTCTGAATACCACAAGGTGTACAACTTCATTGAGTGAATTAAACACATTCGCCAACAGGTCCATAACATATTGGACAAAGCCAATTCTAATTACAAATAGTGACATGATCAACATCAGGTGCCACACAAGTTTCAAGTGGGTGACAAATTTTGGTTGCATTTGCAGAAAGAATGCCTAATTGAAGCTCGTCGGAAGTGTGATCACTCATTAAGTTTTAAAACTTTCATTGATAAGGTCATGCGGGTTATTCACCAAAATTGATGTGGTCTCCTAAGTCATTTTTTGAGATAGCTGAATTTTTTTTGCATTGATGAAGTCTACCCTAAGTTTAAAACCCATACCAAACCATGTCATATCATGTGAAATCAACCTAATCTCATATAGTTGTCATTCTCATGCCTTTTTACCACAAAACATTCCACTAGTCAGTTTTTCGTATTTTCGCAGCGATTTATAAAGGAAATCTACAGATTTCGCTACGAAACTGCCTAATAGTTTCATAGTGAATCTGTCATAAGCCTAACTGTCTTTGCTATGAATTTTTTTTTTCAACCAAAGGGTCAAAGTGGTGTGAGGTGTCACTTTTTGATTAGATAGGTGAAATATGAGATCACCTAGTGGGTTATGACAGTCATCCAAATGTGAAATCATAAGGGTTTGTCATCATTCCACCTTCATCACTCCATTTGAAATTTCCCTCTCATACTTGAATTTCATTTTTTCAAAAACAGATCACCCAAGATCCTCTCTGTCATTAACCATCCAGCCTTTGCATGTAAAACATCTCAGTTTCATCCTTGAAGAGTTTAGCTTTGTGGCAAACAACTTACTATCAAATTTGTCTTTACAAGTGTCACATTTTTAAGAGGGAAACTTGGTTATAAAGGGAGATGGCCATGAAGGAGAAAGCATAAATATGAGGCTCTATGGTTAGTTAGAATATAATGGACCTTAATATATTCATGGAGTAACCTATTTTTGTTGAAGCATTCACCAATTCAGGTTACTTGAATTTCTACTGGAGCTAACAAGGAATTTGTTGTGTTTTGGATTGTGTGAGCAGTCAATTTCAAGCGAATATTATGGATAAAAAAGGAGAATTATGAAATAGTGAGAGAGGTTATTGTCAATAACATAACAAGGAAAAATAACCTCCCTCACTTTTCTTAGAAGTGCTACCAGTTTGGAGATTCAAATATGTTTCTGGGACCTATTTTCAGAATCTAGAATTTTCCTGTTTTATACATATTTTTCTAATACAGATTATGGATAGCTGGAGATGGTTTTAAAAAAACCAAGAGAGGTTTTTATTCAAAACATACTGATCTACAAAAACCTCCTTCAGCTATCAAGGATAGGGACATAAGAGCTCATCTCTGAATCCTATTTTTTTCAGAAAAAAACAAAGTCATTTTATTAATAAATAAACTTGCTTAAGGTGAAAATGATGTTTTTTGAAGAGGGTAAGAGGAAATTTTGTCTTATCATAGTTCATTATATCACTTTTCAGACCTACAGGTGAAATTTGGAAGAAAAAGGAGGATTTTGAATTTTCTCCATAATTAGGTAGTTCCGTAGCGTGCTCCAGGCTTGAAGCCAGAAAAACGCTACGAAATTTGTGAAGATGCTATTTTGCTTTAAAGGGTGGTTAAAATTGAAATTAAAGCTTTGGAAAATTTTGTGTTAACTCGTTAAACATATCAAACAGATCCATAAGAGAAAAGAGAGTTAAGAGGTGGTGGAAATGGGTAAATTAAATTTGCTACCAAAAGTTGCTACGAAACTGCCTTGTTTTCCCCTGTTTTGGCAGCAAGTTAAATTTTGAAGAAATTTCGGTTTGAAAGGTTGCATTAAAGGTTAGTTGATCATATGGAGAGGTCAAAGATAGTCAGAAGAATATTTTCATATAGGTTTGGTCCACAGAGTTGTCTAGCTCATCTTCAAATTACTATTCATTATGGAGGTACTTCATTATGTGAGATGAGAACAACTCCTGAAAAATAGGAAGAACAGTTTCATGAAGACAATGAGGATATTTATGTTTGATTGTGATCAATGTGCTTAAAGCACATGTTTCTTTTCAAGGTAGTTGGATTATCCTTTAAGATAAAGATGTAATAAATAGGTGGTTGAGTTATGTTAGGACTCTAACTCCTAAGTTAGTAGGTGCCATTTTCTAGTTCCAAATATTTAGTTTATGGTTAGATTAGGTGTCAAAAGAAGCATTAAAAAGCTCATCTTTGTTGAGAGGATCAATGTAAAGATACCTAACTCTATTTATAGACAGAAAGTGGAAGGAAAAAGGGGTTGGGGGATGGTTACTTGACACTACCATTGTTGTAATATTTTGATACAAAAAATATATAGTTTTAGCATGCCTATTTCAGACCTGAGATTATTCTATGTATTCTTATGTAAGTTTTTTATATCATTCTTTTACTTTCTCTCCAATTTTCTAGTTGTATAATCACTTGGAATTCATGATTACATGCTCCAACTTCCTGTTTACACCTAGTCTGCTATTTTGCCAATATTTATTAGTTTTCTTATGTATAATCACTTGGAATTCATGGTGACATGCTCCAAATTCCTGTATGCATATAGTTGGTTTTTCTGTGCTTCATGTGTGGTTTAATAAGAATACAATTTCCTCAGCTTCCATGAGATAGGCTAACTTGTTACTTAGTTTTGATATTGACTCCATGCCCAATTGTAGTTAGTGGTTTACATCTTTCACCTACACAAAAACATCACATTCAATACAATTCAGAGTTAGCCATCTAGTAGAGTTTTCATTGCAAATCCTTTGATAAATTGAGACAGCCCTCTCAGGCTCAAGAGGCTAATATTCAGTCAAAAGATGGTTTGAAATAGTTACTCCAAGTTGACCATTACAGTAGCCCAACAAGACTCAATTTGGTGATAACATTTTGGCGCCGTTGCCGGGGATGTGAAGGTGTAATTTTTCTTCGGGCAGAACAACAAGGTTCAAATTTGACTTTTGATGGTGAACGAAAGCCAAACATGTGAAGGTTGTACCATTCAACTAGAAACTCCATTGGTGAAGATCCCGAGCTTCAAAGTTCAGAGCGACTTCACTGGGAAGAATCCAAATTTCAGAACATTCATGGTGACCCAAGATGATAGGGTATGTGGCAAACCATTTATATGATGAAATGTTACAAAGTGTAAGGGATGAGTTAGAATAATTTTAGATAGATGAACATTTCTCCAAAATATTATTTTGTGGTTTGAAATCTAGTCGACTCACACCCGAAAATAAAATTTGTTTTCTTGGTTTAGATGTGAAATTTTAGAGAATGAAATTGAACTATTGGATGTTAAAATTGGATCATATTATTTCCAAGATCCTAAAAAGTTATTGGAAGGTCTTCCTCCTCCAGAAAAGGAGGAAATTTTTATACCATTTGATTTGCAGATAGAGGAAGAATATGGTTATGATCTTGATATTGTAGAGTTGGAATCAAGGTTAAGCCTTGATGAAGAAAATGAAAAGGATATCCATGACCAATTTGTCATTGAGAGCTTAAAAGGGATATCAATAAATTGTGTCTTCTATGATCCCATAGATGATTACATGGAAGAGTTCTACAGTCCAAATACTAAATTATTTTCACTATGAAAAACAGATCCATCTTCTCTTACCTTTATCATTTCATAATACAATTTTATTTTGGTTCAAGTGCAGTCAAAGGATTCAAGTATCATATCAGCTCATTGACTAGATTTATTGGAGGTTTCATGTTGCTTGAATAAAAAATGAAGATTGCAAAAGTTAGGGTAGGTAGGAGTGTGTGCGAATAAGCTCAAAGTAGACTGAGCATATTTTCAGTACGTACAAATTTGGCTTTTCAACAGTAATCATCAAGTTTGAGCCCGAGGTGAAGGCCATAAGAGTTTGAAGAAGGCTTGGAAAATTTCAGAAGTTTATTTCCAAAAAGATGGATGGCACTGGAACTACAAGTTCTTTGGTGTACCACAGGGGCACACAATCCCAAGTGGAGCCACTATTATCACTCATTAAGTTTTAAAACTTTCATCGATAGGGTTATGCAGGTTATTCACCAAAATTGATGTGGTCTCCTAAGTCATTTTTTGAGATAGCTGAATTTTTTTTGCATTTGATGAAGTCTACCCTAAGTTTAAAACCCATCCCAAACCATGTCATATCATGTCAAATCAACCTAATCTCATCTAGTTTTCATTCTCATACCTTTTTACCACAAAGCATTCCACTAGTCAGTTTTTCAGATTTTCGTAGCGATTTACAAAGGAAATATGTAGATTTCACTATGAAACTGCCTAATGGTTTCGTAGCGAAACTGTTAGAAGCCTAATTGTCTTCGCTACGAAAATGTGTTTTTTCAGCCAAAGGGCTAAAGTGGCGTGAGGTGTCACTTTTTGATTATATAGGTGAAAGATAAGATCACCTAGTAGGTTATGACAATCATCCAAATGAGAAATCATAAGGGTTTGTCATCATTCCTCCTTCATCACTCCATTTGAGATTTTCCCTCTCATACTTGAATTTCATTTTTTTTAAAACAGATCACCCAAGTTCCTCTCTGTCATTAGCCCTTCAGCCTTTGCATGTAAAAAATCTCAGTGTCATCCTTGAATATTTTAGCTTTGTGGCAAATAACTTGATGTCAAATTTGTCTTTACAAGTGTCACCTTTTTAAGAGGGCAACTTGGTTATAAAAGGGAGATGGCCATGAAGGAGAAAGAATAAAAAGGAGGCTTTGTGGTTAGATAGAAGCTCATGGAACTTAATATATTCATGGGGGAACCTAGTTTTTTTGAAGCAATCACCAATTCAGGTTGCTTGAATTTCTCCTGGAGCTAACAAGGAATTTGTTGTGTTTTGGACTGTGTGAGCAATCAATTTCAAGAGAATATTATGGATGAATAGAGATGAATTATGCAATACTGAGAGAGGTTATTGTCAAGAAAAGAACAAGGAAAAATAAACTCCTTCACTTTTCTCACAGGTGCTGCCAGTCTGGAGATTCAAAGATGTCTCTCGGACCTATTTTCAAAATCCAGAATTTTCTTGTTTTATATATATTTTTCTAATGCAGATTATGGAAAACTGGAGATGGTTTTCAAAAAACCAAGAGAGGTTTTTCTTTAGAACATACTAACCTACAAAAAAATCCTTCAGTTTTGAAATATATATCAAGTATAGGGAGATAAGAGCTCATCTCTGAACCCTATTTTTTTTCCAGAAAAAAACAGTCATTTTATTGATAAATGAACTTGCTTAAGGTGAAAATGATGTTGTTTGGAGAGGGTAAGAGGAAAGTTTGTCTTATAATAGTTAATTATATCACTTTTCAGACCTATAGGTGAAATTTGGAAGAAAAAGGAAGATTTTGAATTTTCTCCATAATTAGGTAGTTTCGTAGTGTGCTCCAGGCTTGAAGCCAGAAAAAACGCTACGAAATTTGTGAAGATGCTATTTTGGTTTAAATGGTGGTTAAAATTGAAATTAAAGCTTGGGAAAATTTTGTATTAACTCTTTAAACATATCAAATAGATCCATGAAAGAAAAGAGAGCTAAGAGGTGGTGGAAATGGGTAGATTAAATTTTCTACCAAAAGTTGCTACGAAATCGCCTTGTTTTCCCCTTTTTTGGCAGCAAATTAAATTTTGAAGAAATTTCGGTTTGAAAGGTTGCATTAAAGGTAATTTGATCATATGGAGAAGTAAAATATGGTCAAAATAATATTTTCATACAGGTTTGGTCCATGGATTTGTCCATCTCATCTTCAAATTACTATTCATTATGGAGGTACTTCATTATGTGAGATGGAAACAACTCTTGAAAAATAGGAAGAACAGTTTCATGAAGACAATGGGGATATTTATGTTTTATTGTGATCAATGTGGTTAAAGCACATGTTTATTTTCAATGTAGTTGGATTATCCTCTAAGATAAAGATGTAATAAATAGGTGGTTGAGTTATGTTAGGACTCTAACTCTTAAGTTATTAGGTGTCAGTTTCTAGTTCCAAATATCTAGTTTACGGTTAGATTAGGTGCCAAAAGAAGCATTCAAAGGCTCATATTTGTTGAGAGGATCAATGTAAACATACCTAAGTCTATTTATAGACATAAGGTGGAAGGAAAAAGGGGTTGGGAGATGGTTACTTGACACTACCACTATTGTAATATTTTGATATCAGAAATATACAGTTGCAGCATGCCTATTTCAGACCTGAGATTATTCTCTATATTCTTATGTAAGTTTGTTATATCAGTCTTTTAATTTCTCTCAAGTGTTCTAGTTGTATAATCACTTGGAATTCATGATTACATGCTCCAACTTCCTGTTTACACCTAGTACGTTGTTTTGCCAAGATTTATTAGTTTGCTTATGTATAATCACTTGGAATTCATGGTGACATGCTCCAACTTCCTGTATGCATATAGCTAATTGTTATTTCCTTCATGTGTGGTTTAATAATAATACAATTGCCTCAGCTTGCATGAGATATGTTAACTTGTGACTTAGTTTTCATATTGACTCCATGCCCAATGGTAGTTAATGGTTTACATCTTTCACCTACAAAAAACATCACATTCAATACAATTTAGGGTTAGCCATCTATTAGAGTTTTCATTACAAATACTTTGATAAATTGAGAGAGCCCTCTCAGGTTGAAGAGGCTAATCTTCAGCCAAAAGCTAGTTTGAAATAGTTACTCCAAGTTGACCATTGCAACAACCCAACATGACTCAATTTGGTGATAATAGGAAGCTCATACAACTTTGATATGGGCCTTACACCATTATCAAGGTTGTGGGAGACAATGTGTTTGAGCTCAACGTTCCCCCATTGGTTGGCTTGCACCCAATGTTCAATGTGTACCACCTTAGACCATACTTTCCACCATTACCGAACACATCAGATATTGCAGAACAACTCACACCAACATAGCTAAACCCCAAATGCATGGAACAAGTCACAACTGATCAAATCATGGACACAAAGATAAAGAACACTCACCAGTAGAAGATCCAGTTGTATCGGGTTGTCAAAGTTGGACAATTCCTGCACCAAGGCAAGTGGCTCACTAGGGATCAAGTTCAAAAGAAGTTTCCTCATCTCATGGAGGAACTCAACATAATGGGAAACATTGCTTCCTAAGGGGGGAGGACAGACCTAGGTATATATTTGTGGCCACCCGCTTATTCCACTTAGACCCCCACCATTGCATCTTTCAGTTTTCAGTTTCCTTAATTGTTGCACAATTTACTATTTTTGGTAGTTTTTCAGGTCTTAAACTTCCAGAGCTATTTTGAGGCCCTAAACGACGTGTTTTGGGAAAAACAGGACCAACATGAGTCATAAAATAGTTTTGGTCACTCGAAAGTTGTAGTCCTTAGATAGATATTTATAACGAGGTATTATGCACTTTAAATGAATATCGTATGCCAAAGTTATGTCCCTAGGAAGTTGATGTACCAATTTACCCAAACAAGGCCAATAGTTTTAGCGCTTCATCTCCTAGGGTTAGGTTTTTGGATCTTTATAGTTTTCCCATGTTGTTAAATAATAAAAAGGCCCTTGATCCCACTGTAACACATTTAAGAGGCATGTAGCCACCACATCTCTTCTTAGAGATAAGCTACCATCACTTGAGCTAGTTTATTTCCATTCTGCCTGTAAGCTTATTTCAATTATTTGATATTAGTGAAATGAAATATATTTTATGCTACATCTCTATGTTTATGTTTATTTTTGTATTTTATTGCGTTCCAGCACAAATCCAGATCATCTGGGCGGAACAATTTTGTAACACCTTGAGAGTCGACATAGCTGAAGGATCTTGGACCAGATCCTCAACTTTGTTATAATTCTGCGCAGCTCTCGCACAAGGGTTGAATGCATATTTGTGGATAACGCCCTTTGGAGGTTTGATTTTCAATTCAGTAGGAACCATATTGGGAGTAGGATTCGTAGTAGATGAGGTAGAACTGATAGGTTGATCAATAACCTTTTCAGTCGAGGGATTTGGATTATCGTAGTCCTTATTCCTGGTTGCCACCATAACTTCAGTTTTCAGCTTGGTGGAAGAAAACATCATTACCGAGGAAGAGGGATTACGATCAAAAGAAAGCATGTTAGTCTCATGATTAGGAAGGGATATTTAGTACAACAGGTGCAACATATGACTTAAGAAATTTATTTACCTTTTCCCGATGTGGACAGTCACAAGTGAAATGTTTCTCATTATAGATTAAACATGGATAGATAGGTTTCCTCTTTTCTTCAAAAGATTGACTATTTTTTTTTCTTTTTTCGGAGGGTTGTTTTTATTCATCTTACCTTTTCATTTCTTCTTAATTCCTAGTTGCTGAGATTTTCCCTTTGTGGATTGAACGACAATGATATTGGAAGTAGAAGCCACAGGAGTAGTAGTAGACATGTTTGTGGCGACCACAACAAAAGTTGAACCAAATGGTTTACTCACAGAATGTTGGCCAGAAAAACTAATCATGCTGTCAATGACATGTGATTCTTTACCAGGTGGTTGCAGAACAATATGTGTAGGCTACAGAGAATTTGATATTTTATCATAAAGTGTTCTAGATTAAGTATAAGCAAGATCTATATATTGGGCACGAGAACTTACTTTCTCTTAGGTCACAACTCTACCCTTAGCAACATCCTCAATAATAAGTGCCAATAAATACTTGGTAAACCATTCAACTAAGAGCTGATCAGGAACATAGGCCTTAACCAAACGATGATGACATCGGAAGTCATGAATGTGATCACATATGTGAGTGGAATAAAATTGTTTGAAATTGGTCAAGAGTTCAGTTCTAGTCTCATACTGAATGGGTAACTGAAAATGTGTTAAGAATGTAGTAGCTAATGAACTGAAATGTTGAATGAAGCTCGTGGTAATTCAATATACCATTTTGTTGTCATACAAGTAAGTGTGAAATGGAAAAAGACATAAATGGATAGAGTCATCATTTAAAGAGTTCGAAGAACACCGTAAATGATACATCATGACATGTATATATGAGTATTCTATATTATTTCTATTGAAATTTGGGATATCATTGGGAAATTTCGTAGGAATAACGGGGCACCATGGAGAGTGACAAATGGGATAATTTGTAAGATGCGTAAGATCTGGAAATTCAAGGGTTGCCACAAATGTCAACTTCCTGTTGAAATCTGGTGGAGGGTATCCTGGGTAATATGGAATTTCCTGAGCAACGGGAATTTGTGCTCTGAGATAGGGAGGATTTTGATGACCTGGATAATGTAAGGTCCCACCTTACCCACCATCAGTAAGATAGAGAAGTAGATGTCACATAATCACTAATACTCATTTGCACAAAATCCTAAAGAATTTAGCACTGTAAAATTGTTTCCAACAAAAAGCCTTTTTTTTTTTAAAGCTTTAGATAATACAAGAAACAATTGTCTTATTCACACTTCAGCAAATTATTAAATTTGTTTTCACATTCATACCAAAAACTTGCAGACATAGGAAGCTACACCCATTAAATAGTTTATTTATAATTAATAGTAACATAAAAACAACAGTGCTAAAAAATTTACACTAACAATTTATATGCACAAAAGCTACAACCATTCAAGATTTTTGACAAACACTTTGCAGACATGCACTCTACACTCTTTGAGCCCTTATGACAAACACTTTGCAAGCATGAAATTAAAAGTCATTGAGGCATTTTGTCAAACACTTAGCAACAATGAATTTAAGATTATTCTTCAACATATTTATCTCATAAAATTCAGAATTGAAACTTAAAATGTTTCCATCTTAAAACAGGGACTAAATAATCTTAGTCTTTCATCAAAGACTCAACAACAGGTGCACATAACTCACAACAACAATCTGCCAAATCGCACAGATTTCCGATCTAGGTTCTGAAAAGTATTTTTTTGGAATGAAATCAGGGGTTACATGACCATAAGGCACAGATACCCCCTGACGTTGGGCTGAATCGAATTAAAAACGCCCAGGAATGTGATTCTTGAAAACAACAAAATTTATAGCCTAAATGTTTCATTTATGACTTTTGTCAAACATATGGAATGAAAACTTACAACTACACCTCTACATGAGGAAAAACAACCCAAAGTTATGCTACTAAGATATGCTCATTGAAATCACACATTTCTAAATCCACCATATGAGTTCTTGAAACATTTTACCACCCACAAGCTAATTCATTTGACATGATTGACAAGCTTTTTGCACCAATTTCTACAATTTAACAAACATATGGCAGCCCTGAATGCTACAACCACTAAGGCTTTCTGTCAAAATTCTAATAGTACTATTACAACAACTTGAATAACAAAACATTGAATTATTGATAAGAATATGAAACATAAGCCATAACTGAAATTTATCTCCAACTTACCTCAAGCATTTGATCTTCCAAACCATATTTTAGTTTCCATTATTTTTGCATTTTCTTTTAAGGGTTGATTCTGTAATTCCTCCAGGTATGTTTTGGGTACATGTCCATTTTCTTACTTCTGATGTAAGCTGCAAGTTAGCACTTATTTATGCATAAATAACATTACTCATTCACAGACTTTGTCAAACACTTTGCAAACTATCCTAAAACCATTTCTAAAACATGCATCTAATTACTTGAATCAAAACCATAAATTGTGAAATACTTACCCAAGTCCTTTGGAATTTATTTATTGAAATTACCTTCAACAATATTTGGCTTTCCTTTCTCAAATGCTACAATACCAAGATTAGTACCATAAACTATACCAATAATAACTCCAATATTGAGATCCAAACATCCATACACATAGATTGATCTAGTCTTCATTTTTTTTAACTAATCAAAATATTCTAGATAACATAAGCCTAAACCAAAATTAGATGCTTACAACAATTTAAATGTCTACCTTTTATTTTATGCTAAATCTATACTATAATTTTAGGACAATGGAAATTATACCTGAAGAGATATTCAGCTCCAATCGTTGAGAATATGATCCACCTTAGATCCCTTAACCAACTCATTTGAACCATCCGGTTTTCCACCCAACCATATCCAGGGAGAACTCCTCCCCCTGGAACCCCCGAGCTGTAAAAGCTCACAAACAGTACCAAAATACAACAGTAGAGAGAGAGATGCAAGGAAAACTAAGGAAGATAGTTTTCAGTTCCTCTAAATACCACTCATGTTCAACCACAATAGATACTTAGTAGATTAGTAAGAAATTCAGATTTGTTTTGGAAGTAATTGGATACTCTCCATATCTATCCCTCTCACAATATTCCTCAAGTCTCTTCCACTCTTGGCATTACCCCCTCTCCCCTCAAATGAGAATACGTGAGACTCATATATAGGAGGAGCAACAAATTCTTGTCATAAAGGAGGATTAATATGCATGCATTGTATTCCATTTAGAGGAGTGTAACTTATGCCATTAAGGAGAGGTATGAATGCCTTATTTAAGGAGAGTGTAACATATGCATTAAAGTGAGTGTAAGAGGAATATTTGACATATATTTAGTGAGTGTAAGCATAAAAGAGAGTGTAATGTAATATTTAAAATAGAGAGAGTTACATAGAGCCATGAGAGTCATGAAGGAGAGAGGTGTGAAGTGATTGAGGAGATATAATTCCATTTTAATAATAATATCATAGTCTCATAAAAGATAATAATAATATTAATAATATTGAGGATTAAGTCGAGATTGAACTATTACAATTGATTAATCATAAGTTAAGTGATTTTCCTTCAAATATACTTGTTTACCCATTGATTGGAGGTGATTTACTATTTTTGGAAATTCATACTTGAAATAGTAGACATGACTTTCTATTTTTAGAAAGTCACTCCAAAATTTTTAGGAATGAGATCTTATTAAGGAAATTCATATGTGAGCTGCCCATGAGTGGTATTTTGGATAATAGGGATTCTGCACCCCTATTGTATGCATCTTCGTGCCTTAGTAGATTGAGGACTCCGCGCCCTGATCTACTCTAAAGATCCAAGATTCCACACCTTGATTTTTTTTAAATATTCAGGACTTCGCGCCCCAAACATTTCATTATAGATTCAAGACTCCACGTCTTTATATTTCATGGATTTAGGACTCCGCGTCCTAATCCTTTTATCATATATCCAAGACTCCACGTCTTTATATTTCATGGATTTACGACTCCACGCCCTAATTTCCATGGCTTCTCATCTATTCTACTTTGAAACTCCACGTTTCACCTTAAGGTACTGATTGTGAGCTCATACCCATCTGATGATTCGTTGGTAAGGTCTTCTTCCAAGACCTGCACACATCACAATCTCATTGATCAAATAAATCAAATGAATTTCATAATTAACTTATTCAAATTTTACCAAATATTGTGCATGACTTCCACAGTCATTTTGGTTTTGGAGAAATGACTTCCACAGTCATTTATAACTTGAGAATCCATGTTGGCAATGACCAAGTCCCCTACCACATCATGCTTAGTACAATATTATGCACATATAATCATACAAATCATGTATCATCCATAAATCATAATTAACCATATGTTCCACCTAACCATGATCATCCATGGATCTGTGTCTCAATTCTGAATCACCATTCATGTCATACACCTATGTCCAAAGTAGGATACCAAAAGAGAAAACATCGCTAATATGCTCTTAACCAAAATCATTTCTTGTGTACGCAACCATAGATATTATCATAAGCACACAACAACCAAGTGACCTAAGCCAGGTCATAGCATATAAGCATGTACATAAGTCTTTCATACATAATTATCATTATATCAAAATCACCATCTCTAAGTGTCATCAAAGCTATCTCACTAAGAAGGGACACTACATACTCCCCCTCTTGGGCTAAACTTGGCCCGAAGTTTTTCCTACGGTCATAAGATACTTAATTTTTTTAGATTCTCCTATCAATAAGTTGTTAACCTTATGTATATATATTTGATATATATATATTTTTTTTCATGCCAATGCATAGTTTAATGTTTTCTAAATTGGAAGCAACTCCATGAAAACTAAACATACCATTCTTAATCAAGTAGAAAATATATCCATGCCATATTAGACATGTTTTGATATAAAATACCAAATATTTTTATCAAAACCAACCATACAATTTATAGTACCTTATAAAATAATATTATATGTAATTGATATGATATCTACTTAATTTATCTATAATAATTTGATATTCTACATGTTTTTCTTTCTCATAGTCTATATGAATCCTACATGTGTCATCTTCAAGGTTCTGTACTATGTTGAGCTTGCCAAGCTATAAATAGAACACACATTGGTTGTATACACAACAATTATGGTCCATCCCATATCACAATCAAATTGGCATACAATAAGCATAAAATAATCCACATACAATTGCGAGTGAAATTATGCAACAAAACATGATGTTATATATAAAATCCACTCCTACAAAAAAAAACATGACGTTATATATAAAACACACTCTTACATCCCACTTGATTTTTGTCTTCTCAATCCAATTTTCCTCTTTGCATTCCATAAGACATCTTTGCAATCGAAATATTTAAGATTTATCTTTAGTTTTTACTAAACATTTACTCTTTAGGCAAAAATACAATTTGAGGTTCAAGGCACCATTTTTGTTTTTGTTTTTGTTTTTGTTTTTTTTTTTAACTAACAACCTTGGGTTAAATACAGTCCTCTTTGACCCACTTATGTATTATAGATTATTCCTTTAGTTTGCATAATCTTCATTATTATTCACTTCTCTAACTTGAGAATCAATTATGAAATGACTTAGTTAGAAGATCTTCATTCTAAAAGTAGATTAATGATATATTTTTGAAAGTGGCTTGTAATCAAGAACAACTCTCACAATTATGAAAATATGGTAACCTTGATAATTTTATGTCAATTTGTTTTCCAACTATGAAATCAGTCATGATTTATATTCAGTAATTAATCAAATCATTTGATTTTACTATTAATACATACACAACAACAAGCTATGAAAACCATACGTTTCTCAAAATGTGATGAATCTTGTTAAATTTACATAAGATTTAGACTATCACAAGGGAATTTCTAGCCTAAAGTTAGACCCTTTTTTTTTTCTTAAGGATAATTACCACCCTCTCAAATTATTACAACATTTTGTAGGACTAATAAATACTCAAACAACTATACATCCCAAAAAAATTCTTAAATCCAACAATCTCTTCCATTCCACATACAATACACTCATCTTAGGCTTCTAAATCATGCAAGAATTCCAATTCATCAAAATGTGATCTCACTCTCCTTCAATTTCTTCCTCAAAAAATATCACAAGCACATAGTCTTGTAAAACAAGAACTCAACTAAACTTTTCATTAATCACATGTTTTTTTTTGTTTTTCTTTAATTTCAAATAAAACAAGTTCTCACCACATAAAATATTTACCTTCTAAAAATGTTATTCTCTTCACAATTTATAAACAAAGTGAATTTTGACGCGATCGCCGAACTAGCAATAGCTTAGAGCAATACATGAGTTCAATCCTCATAATTTCTCTAATTAATTTGGTTAAATAGAATGCAACCAATATTCAACTGATAAAATCATTAAAGAGACTATTATGGCTTTCCTAGACCTAATTTGTCTTAAGCCAATAGAAAAGTTATTCCATCAACTTATCACAATAATCTTTTTCTGCATTTCAAGAATTTGAAAGTCATTTTAATTCTACCTAAATTCAATGCATACAAAAGGATTACAATATCTGTTCTGCTTCCATATGTCAAAATCAATTATTCCAAACATTCTAAACCACCTAATGGTGTTTAGTATACCAATCTTAGTATCTTCATTTGTAATAAAAATAAAATAATGGATTTAAAGCTCAAGCAAATTTTTGTTACAAATCTCTATCCATTTAACTTTAATTACACATAATCACTCCTTAATCATGAATATCAGATTCCATCAAAATACTCTAACTAGAAGAATTACTTAGCTCATAGATATATTTTACTTTGGATTCCACACCCATACCTTACCTCATTACTTATCTCATAGATATATACTAGTATCGATTCCACACCCATACATTTTCTCATAGATATATGCTAGTATGGTTTCCACACCCATACATTAGATCATAGATATATGTTAGTATGGATTCCACACCCATACATTTTCTCATAGATATATGCTAGTATGGATTCCACACCCATACATTAGCCTAAGGAAAGCATAGCATTCAAGTGTTCCTTAAAAGGGCTTCCAAAACCCATCATACACCAATCATTTAAGCCTCTTGTTTATTAGGAAGGTCATACCTCAACCTAGTATTTGAGTAATTTAAAGTTATTTGATGCCTAATGTCAACCCAAAACACACAAAATCATGTCAAATAAATCAGAGAAATTTAATTCTTACTCATTAAGAATGTATTCCCAAATCATATTTTAACACATCCAATTAATACACATACATTACTCTTGAAGACATCTTTCAAGGTAGCTTTTAGTTAAGTTTCTTTTAGTGTAGATACGAAAAGATTCAAAATTATCATGATGAACTCAATCATCACGTTAATGGTGTTAGCCAACCATAAATTTTGTCATATCAGGTGGTGGCTAAATAATGTTGGATAGCCTTAAAGAAACAATTTCATTGATAAAATTGCTGATGCTTAAAGTCTTTTGATAATATCCTATCCTTTGGATAATAGTCACTGCTTTTCCCCTTTTGAACTCAGAAATTCTGCTAAAAATTCCATGAGAAAGACTGCTGCAAAATCCCCTTTTCTCCCCTTCCTTCACTCAGAAAATATTCTCCATTTCATATCTTTTTCCCATTTTTCAAAGCCTCCTTTTCACCCCAAAATCCTTCCCTTCGCCCTTCTAAAAAAATCCCAAAATCCCCTCTAAATCCTACACACACCCCTAGTTTGGATTGATTTCCCCCTTTTTCCCCTATCGTTACCCTTTATTGGCCTTAAAATGCACTAAAAATGGGCCAAGAAACCATATTCTCCATATATGTGGGCTTAACACCTTTCGGCCCTAGCCCCCTCAACCTTTTCTCCTACATGACCCAGTGCCAAGACCTGGCGCTAGCCCGAAGAGCGCTCATCGCAAATTTGTATCGGGGGCAAGGTCCGTCGTCGATCTACATAGATCCGACGGTCTTCGCAATCCCATCGCGCCCATGGTCCCCACCCATTTTCACTGCCCGATCGTATCGCAACCGTCCATTTCAACCGCTGAATCAACGGTCAGAAGTTCACCCGCCTCAGTGGTCCCCGCGCCAAAAATACTGTGCAGAAATCGGCGGTATATATCGCACCACCTTTGGGCGAGGGCGGTTTTTTCCCGATCGGCAGCGATTCCATTCACCGGTTGACACGTGGCCTGGGCACTATTGACAAAACCGCCGTTCATTGCGCGTTAAAAATTGGACATGGACCCGGCGCGATATTGATGTCCACTGTCCGATCTGAGGCTGCTCATCGGACGGTGATCGCTCTCCGAAGATGCCCGTGCGATAACTCAGGGTACGATGTAGTGTTAAAAGCATTTCCACCGTCGATATAATCTGCAGATCGATGGCCCAAAATTCATCGCCCTAATTCCTCATCTAGTCAGCATTTCTGAACCTGGGGGTTTTATTCATCATGGTTTAATTAAAGATTTGATGTCCGGGTGCATTTTATAAGGTTTTTAAGGCCTTTTCTCCGTCGTTGATCATTTTCGGCCGATCTCATCCGATGGCCCACAATCGTCCCAAACCCCGAACATGATTTCCAATCATTTTTGTCCAAAACAAAGGTTTTTAACCATTTATCTATTTCGCTTTAACTTTCGCCTCCGATCCCGACCGTCGATCTCTTGGCGATCGACGACTCCAATTTAATTCCTCCCTCCATTTCCTTTGACCCCTTCTGATCAATCTCGACCGTTGGATGATGCCATCCAACGGCCATGCTCTCCCCACATGTCCTCCCGCAGCAATAAACCCATATATGCAGGATTTTTTAATATTTTTTGTATTGTGCAGGGTTCCAAGTGATTTTTCCACTATGCCTGAAGAAAATTCAGAGGCAGGGGGTGACGATCCTCCCGCCTCCGATTCAGCAAAGAAAATCCTTCGCAGGATCTAAAATTCACGTTTCATCGGTGTTTCCTCAGGCATTGATGCCATATCATCCCTGCGTGACCCTACACACCAGTGAAAAACACCATGAATCGACCACAGTTAGAGAAGTATCAGCACCGAAGATAAAATTTATCAAGACAGAAAATTGAAGACAGATTTATGGGGATTACAACTAAAAATGGATTATCAGAAGCCTAAACCACAGTTAAAAAGAAAATCATGACTGTTTTATTGGAAAAGAGACCTCCACTATCACCTCAGGGGCTAATTAAAACTTCCAGCCGCCGCAGAGTCACCTACAGCCTCAAAGCAATCAAAGAAGGTCGAAGTTATTACCAGACCAGGAGATATTTAGCATCAACACAGATGAATAGTTATTTCAACCAAAGGAACTTATTGTAGCTGTCAGCAGAAGTTATTTCAAAGATGATGAGAAGCCTTAAATTCAACAAATTCTTTCCAGCAAACCTAATAGTTAATGTAAATGATTTTATACAGAGGACACCTATGTAAGTTTCTTCATTGAGCCCCCAAAGGCCAAGTAGCCATTTATTTCTGTATTAATTAGTTTTTGAGATATTTTATTAGATCTCACCTCCTCATTCTTCTATATATACTTCTGAAGAAGATGAGTGAGGGGTTGGTTGATCACTAGTTGTAATATTGAAACTTTTTGAAATAATACATAGTCTGTTGAAGTTGAAGAACAAATTGAAGTCTTGGAAGCCTTGACGATATTGTTGCATGCTTGTTCCTGAGAAGGCTCTATCATTGGATTCATGAGCTTGGCTGTTGGTGAATTATTGTGAACTATTTAATGTTTTCTCCTGTTTTCATTTTGTTCCATAATTTCTTACTACAGTAGGTTGAAAGTTTTAGGCTAAGAAATGACTCCTTGAAGCACCTTAGACCTGTTCATCCTTCACTGTTTCATGTTTTCTTCTGCTGAAGTATTTTAGAGTCTTTAACCTCTCTCTTTAGTCTTCATTCTTGTGTATTTCCTTAATAGTTCGAATAGTTGGTTTTAGCATGATTTATGGTTCTTCCTGCTTGTATACTGCCACTTTAAAACTGTTATTGAAGTCTCCCTTTGTAGTTTTCTGTTTACAGTGAGTCAAGGAGGCCTGTTCTGATCTTGCCCTTTCTGCTTACTTAAACAGTTGTCTCAAAGGTCTTTATAGTTGTAATCATAGATGTGTTAGGTGTTCCCTCTTCTATGACTGCAGTTATCAGTGAATCTTTTATGTTTTCTAAGTCATTTGAAATAAAATCTTTGAGGAAATAAGGTGTTCCCCGAATCTTAGATTTCATTTTAAAAGTTGTTTTGAAACCATTTGTTTGCTTAAAGGTGTGATTTGTAGAATTCATGGTTAGCCCTGTCTATCAAAAAGCTCTTTATTGTTCAAATTGTGCTTTCAAATTCCCTTTTTTTTTAGAATTAAACTTCTCTTTTCAAATCATTTATGTCCATCTCATTCCAAAAACCAAAGGATCCTGTGGCCAAGTTAGATTTGCCCTCTGATATCCCATATCCATTGATGAGTATGTTATGACCTCTTTTTGACTCCATTGCCCAATGAACCAAATGTTTCTCCATTCTATATATCTTTCATAGATCTTTTATGTTCTGCTGTATCAATTCAACCAAACAAACACCTGCACTTAATAACTAGTCTAAAACCAATACTCAAAGCACACAAGATAAACCTTTGCAAACAAACATTTGATAGATCCCTCTCTGAGAACAGGAGGACTAGATCCCGGAACTCTAAAGATTGGTTCTAATGTTGCCTTGTCTTTTGATTTGCCAAACTATCAAAACACGGGACACCAACATAATGGCGATCACGGTGGGACACTGAGTAAAATCTTTAAAGTTAAACACTCACTGTCTAGTATGACATAAGTAACCTTCTTCAAGAATTACCAAGCATGACGTTTATCATGATAGGAATTTTTGAATCAGTGACAAACTAAGTAACCCTTAGGATTTTCATCGAACCTTATCAAACCTTGAAGTTCTCAGTTACCAAGCCATAAGAGTGAACTCTATATGCTTGACACCCTAGCTAAGTGTTAAATCAGATTTAGGACACTCTCATAACCTATAAGATCGAGAAAATCAGAAAAACCCAAAAATATTTCAGTTTGGCTTCATAATAAACTTGGTGGTGGACCATAAAACCTTTTACCTCCAAAAGAGCTAAAAATTTCCACCTGGTGACTCCACAAAACAGACCTTTAGACTCCACTGGGAAGATCCATATTCTTTATAACATCATACAAACTCAGTTATAAGGCTTTAGGATTAAAGTTTTCTTCCTTTAAAAATATCAGTTAGCCTCTTAAAAAGATTGTCCTACTTGGTCAACACTTTCTTTTAGCTAGGTTCGAAAAACACATCATAGTGGCTCCTAGAAAGATTCATACTAGAGCCTTCCCTGACCCAAACCCGCCGGAAATAGTTGATAACCCTAAAATTATACTTAAGGAGTTTCCTAAAATTAAATTTTCAACTGTTTTCAGATCACCCTTGAGAGCTAATTCACTTCCTAAAAATCTTGCAGCTCTACACCAATCACAAGTCGGCTTAAGAAATCATTTTAGAACTAGGTCGCTTGATCATATAATTCAGATAGACTCTGAGTCTTCACTTTCATCCCCACAACAAAGTGAACAACCTGGTAGTAGAGAAACCACACCACATGATTTACATTTCCTTCTAAATTTAGGTGTCTCTCATCCAAGAACAACTCAACAATCTATTCATCCAACATCCACTATTAAAATCATTTCATCACAGCCCACTCTCCCTGTTGCAAATCCACCTCCTATAAATCCACCCTTATTTCCAACTATGGCAACATGGTATGCCCCATTAGTGTTACCACAACCTCTGCTTCCCCTACCAAATGATTACCAGTCCAAAATCCCTCACTTCACTGGAAAAGAATCTACAACAGCTCAACATCATGTAGATAGGATGGAAGATGCATTTGATTACATGGAGATAGAAGAAGAAACTATGAAGATGAGGATCTTCGCTCAAATTTTAGGAGGAGATGTAAAGAAATGGTTTAAAAACTTACCTCCTAACAGCATAAATGATCTCCCTGCCTTGCATCAAAAATTCGTCAACAAATGGGAACTCAAAAAAAATCCTCTCCAAATACTAGCAGAATATAGCAGCCTCAAGAGAAATCAAGGAGAGAGTGTTCCTGACTACTCCACTAGGTTTAATAGCATTTACAATGCTCTTCCACCTCACATGAAACCTCCTCAAGGCATGGCCCTAGTAAGATATCCCGAAGGCCTTGATGCTGACATGATGTATCAGTTAAGGGAGAGAGATTACTTAACCTTAGAAGACATGCAGAAAGGAGCTGTTAGTGTTGAAGCAAACATTATTGAGAAGAGAAATAGGTTAAGAGCAGAGAAGAGGGTAACTTATAAAGATGATATCGCACCCTCAACTTCTGACACAAAAATTAATAACCTAATGAAGGTGATGGAGAGGATGCTTGAAAAAATGAACTTAAATGATAGACTGCCACCAAGAGAACCTCAAAATAACCAAAACATAAATAGAAATCAGAATTATAGAAGAGACAACAATCAAGATAAGAAAAAATAAAGTGACCAACAGATTAGACCTCCCTTTCAACATAACTATGTAGATCAATATGAGGAAGATAGGGAGTTGGAAAGGTTGGAAGAGTCTCATGTAAACTTGATTAGATCAGACAGTGGGGATGATGTTTTCCTCACTGAGGAAGAACAAGGTTTATTTTCTGACCAAAGTACAATCACCTATGAAGATTCTGATAACTATAGATTGGGGTTTGAAAATGCAATCATGGAGGTACACAAACAATATGATCTTAGGAGCAAGGGGAACATAGATAATTCCAAGGACAAAAATACTAACACTGCTGTCAAGAAAAACACAGAAACTCAGCCCAAAAGGATAACAGAGAAAACCAACATTTTGGCCAAGGAACCAGACTTAAACAAAGACAAAAGTGTCCAGCCAAATGTTGAATAGAGTACCCCTAGCACGTCAACTAGTGGTCCAAATGAAACTATCCCAATTACCAGTCCAAACAAGGTTCAACAAATCAAAATCGCTGAAAAGAATTCAATTGAAAAAACAAATGTAAATATGAACAAGTCAATTGTTCCTTTCAGCCTTGAGGGAGAGATTTCTAAGATAAAAATTACCATCCCCCTAGCTGAACTGGTAACCCAAGAGGTCTACAAAAACCAAGTTTTGAAAGCTTTGAACTTAGGAGGTGATACTAACACCCTAAACTTGACAAATGACAAACCTGAGTTGTTGTTTGGTCCAGAAGTTGAAGGAAAATACCAAGAAGGGGTTGTCCCTCCCTTCTATGTTAGCTTGAACATACATGAGAAAATTTTACACAATGCTATGTTAGACTCGGGAGCTTCACACAATCTAATGCCCAAGGTAGTGATGGAAAGCTTAGGCTTAGAAATTACTAAACCATACAAAGACTTGTATTCCTTTGACTCAAGCAGAGTCAAATGTTTGGGTTTAATCAAAGATTTGTGTGTAAACTTATCCCAAATCCCTGCTAAGAGTTTAGTCATGGACATAGTTGTAGCTGACATTCCCCCTAAGTATGGCATGCTCTTATCAAGATCTTGGGGAGCCAAACTTCAGGGAAGCCTTGAAATGGACATGTCTTATGCCACCATTCCTGTTTTTAATCAAAACATAAGACTATACAGGGAATCTCACATGAAATACATGGTGAGCACTATAGACAAAACAAACAACTCTCCAATATATTCTATTCAATCAAGTTTAGATTCCTTTATCTTATGTAATGAAGATGAAATCATTCAACAAGATAAGGAAAACATGGACCCAATCAGTTCACCAGAACAATCAAATCTTCCGTTCAATCAAATTCAAAACATTGAAAATCAACAGCAACGAGAGAATGAAAACAAGGATGAAATAATTTGGAAAATAAAATTTGATGGATCTTGTAATAAAACAAGTGCAGGAGCAGGTGTGTGGATTCAAAATACAAAATAGAGTTTTTCATACAAATTGGATTTCCCATGCACTAACAATGTTGCTGAGTATGAATCACTTCTCCTAGGCTTAAAACTTCTTAAACAGTTAGAAGCCCAGAGGATATCAATCTTAGGAGATTCTGAACTTATCATAAAACAAATAAAAGGAGAATACTCAGCTAAAAATCCAAGGCTTAGGGAATGTCGAAACGCTTCCCTTGATCTATTGAAAACCTTTGAAAAGTATGAACTTATTTTCATTCCAAGAGAATTGAATCATCTAGAAAATGAACTCGCTTTCAATGCCAGCAATTGCCAGATACCTGAAATAAATGAACAACTCAGTGTGAAGGTAAAACATAGGCATGTTATGCCTAATAACGAAGATCACTGGCAAGTGTTTGATTCTGACAAACACATAGATGATTTCTTGAAATCAGAAAATGATTTCAGCATACCAATATCAGAAACCAGCCATAAAGAAAATTGCTTGTATATTGAACAAATCCCAGAAGTTGAAATGACATATACGGCCAATATAAATCATTATGAAAATCCTTTTGAAGCAGAGATAACTGACAACATAGACCAAGAAGACTTGGAAGTTTTACAATGCAAAAATGATAAAATTCCAAGAGGTCTAGCACCTTTAGAACACCTTTTTTATTTTAATGATGTAGCCAAAGAACCAAGAATAGAGCCTGTGGAAACAAATTCAGAAGAGCATAACATAGGCAGTCTAGCAGAACCCAAGATGATCAAGCTGTCCAGCACTCTCCCAGCTCACATAAAACTGCAGTACATAGAGATGTTCAAAGAGTTTAAAGATGTTTTTTCTTGGGGATACAAAGACCTAAAATCATATGATACCAGCATCATTCAGCATAGAATTCCTTTGAAGGAAAATCAAAAGCATTTTAAACAAAAAATAAGGAGAATAAATCCTCTCTTACTACCTCTAGTTAAGGCAGAGATTGAAAAAATGCATGATGCTGGAATCATAGTACCCATTAGATTTTCAGAGTGGGTATCAAACTTAGTTTTTGTTAGAAAGAAAACAGGGGAAATCAGGCTCTGTATTGACTTCAGAAATTTAAATAGAGCCTCTTTAAAGGACAACTACCCCTTGCCCAAGATGGGCCATATAATTCAAAGGGTAGTTGGGTCAAGAAGGATATCCCTCTTAGATGGGTTCTCGGGTTACAACTAGGTGTTAGTGCTCCCAAGTGATCAAATCAAAACTGCTTTTACCACACCTTGGGGCACCTCTATGTATGTAAAAATGCCTTTCGGATTATTGAATGCAAGGGCCACCTTCCAAAGGGCCATGGACATATCCTTTTCTGAAGACATTGGCTATTTCATAATCATTTACCTTGATGACATAACCGTTTTCTCAAAAACTGATGAAGAACATTTGATTCACCTGAGAAATTTTTTTGAGAAGTGTAGGAAATTTGGCTTATCATTGAATCCCAAGAAGACACTCTTTGGTCTCCAAGAAGGTAAACTTATTGGCCATATAATTTCAGAAGAGGGAATAAAAATAGACCCTACAAGGATAGATGGCATATTGCAGATCAGCCATCCAAGGAGCCTCAAAGAATTGCAATCTTTCATCGGAAAGATTAATTTTCTGAGGAGGTTTATTCCTAATCTTGCTGAGCTATTAAAAAACATTACAAAAATGCTTAAGAAAGATGTAGGTGTAAAATGGACTTTACCAGCCAAACAATCATTCGAACTAGTCAAACAAGCTCTTACTCAAACACCAGTTCTGATTGGTCCAGATTTCACCAAAGACTTGTATATCTTTTCTTTTGCATCTGAGCATACAATAGCTGTAGTTTTACTTCAAAAGAATGATTCAGGGCAAGAACAACTAATATCATTTTTTAGTAGGGCCTTAAGAGATGCTCCTCTCAAATATAACATCATGGAGAAGCAAGCCTTAGCATTAGTGAAAGCTTTAAAATACTTTAGGGTCTATATTTTAAACTCTCACATAATTTCTTTTGTTCCACATACTGTTGTCAAGGATATTCTAAGTCAAGACCCTGATGGTAAAAGGGGAAAATGGATTGCAACTATTCTTGAATATGACTTAGAAATCAGGCCTACCAAACTAGTTAAAGGGCAGGGATTAGCAAAACTTATGGCTGAGTCTAACTTTCAAGCACTAGACATAAATATGGTATATGTGTTGGAAGAAATAGAAGAATCTACTGCTCCTTTTATTGAAGAAACATTTCTGAATTCTCCTTGGTATGCTGACATTATTTATGTGATTTTATATTTAAATGTCCCTCCTTCTTTGTCCAAAACCAAAGCTAGATTTTTGAAACAAAAAGCTTTGAGTTTTTGCATTTTAGATGGGGTATTATATTGGAAAAATGTTGTTGGAATTTTTCTTAAATGTTTACTTGAAGATGATGCAGGAAAAATCATGCATGAATTGCATGACGGAGAATGTGGAGGACACCTCTACTGGAAGGCCACAGCAAACAAAATTCTTATATCTGGTTAATATTGGCCTACCCTTTTCCCAGACACTCAAAAATTGGTCATGTCTTGCCATAAGTGTCAAATATTTGATGGCAAAAGAAAACTCCTTCCCTTACCCTTACATCCCATCAGAGTTGAGGCACCTTTTCAACAATGGGGTTTAGACTTCATTGGGGAAATTCACCCATCCTCCTCAGCTCAAAATAAGTGGATCCTCGCAGCCACTGACTTCTTTACCAAGTGGATAGAAGCTATACCCTCCAGAAATTCTAATGACTCTGTCATTATCAAGTTCCTTGAAACAAATGTCCTATCCAGATTTGGTTGTCCCAGAAAAGTCATAACAGACAATGCTGCTGCTTTTAAATCTAAAAAGATGGTTGATTTATGTTACAAATACCACATAACCTTGGGCCATTCCACTGCTTACTACCCCCAAGGAAATGGATTAGCTGAGTCTTCCAACAAGAGCCTCATCAATATCATTAAGAAACTGTTGGAACATAATCAAAAATCATGGTACAGTAAGCTGGTTCATGCCTTGTGGGCTGATAGGTTAACTACAAAGAAATCAATAAATATGTCCCCCTATCAGTTAGTCTATGGCATGGATGCAGTTTTTCCTACCTCATTGGGAGTTCCAGCCATGAAACTCCTTCAAGAAGTGCAGATTGAAGAGAATGATATGCAGAGAAAAATCAACCAAACAATCCATTTACAGCAGACCAGAGAAGAAGTTTATGAGAGAACACAGTTGGTCCAAGAAAATATGAAGAAGCTATTTGATAAGAGGACTAGGGCAGAAAATTTCCAAGTTGGAAATGTTTTTCTTAAATGGGATTCAAGGAGAGAAGAGAAGGGAAAACATGGTAAGTTCGAGAACTTGTGGAAAGGTCCATATATTATTCATGCTGAGAGGGGTCACAATGCATTTTTCTTGAAGGAATTGAATGGAGAAGATCTATATGGAGGTCCTGTCAATGGAAGAATGCTCAAGCATTACTTCTGCCAAGAATCATAAGTTTTAAAGCAGTTTATTTTACCATTGTAAATATCATAGCCTTAACATTGCATTCAAAGTTATGAAAATCAAAAATACAAAAACAAAGAAAAGAAAGAAAAGAGGGAAGATTGTGAAAACAAGAAAGGTATAGCCCCATACCAAAAAAGAGAAACAAATCTGAAAGTGTGCAAGCTCAAATGCCACTCTTAAAAACACACTTCTAGTTAGTCAAACAATTTAATCTTGACTAATTAGCTTTAAATTTTCTGCTGATAGAATAGTGAATTCGATTTGCTAAATTGTTTAATCTTGGCTTATCAGTAGATAGTTTAGAATAGAAATCAAAGGTTCAAATATGCTCAAAATCCGAACCTAAATATTCCAAGTAAAGAGAGTGACTCAAATCTGTTTCAAATCCTGAGTCAAACTAAAGGTAAATCTGGTTCTAATTAGCTCAAAATCTGAACCAGGGGATAAGCAAAAAATAGCTCAAACAAATTCAAAAATAGAGCTGTAAAAAGAGGAAGGAAGTGCTTTGAAAAATTGGATCTTAAGCCTTCATTTTTGTTTTAATTTTGTGAAAAATAATGTCTATGTGTAGTTTTTCTTATGCCATAGATCAGCATCAAGTCAAACAGCTTAATCTTGACTTGAATGTTTTTTAAAAAATTTCTGTTGTAGAATTTAGAGAATAAAGTCCGTTGGACAGTTTAATCCCAACAGACAGTAGATTAGGTAGAGAATCATATGGACTCAACTGTTTAATCTGAGTCCATGGAGAAATAAGGAGTATAAGTAGATTAGTTTTCCTGCTTTCAAAAGAATAAAATGTTGAGAAGGAGTTTTCCAATCCAAGTGCACTCTAAAGAAGAAAAAATGTTAGATCAGTAGGATTGGGTAGGTAGACAGGGTGTATTGATGAAGTCACATTGTCAAATCCATGAATGCTAATATGTTTCAGAGAAAAAGAAGATCATCCACAGAAAGGAAAGAAACCCAATGGATGAGGCAACTGATCAGCCTCCCAGAGAATGCAAGTCTGAAATTCTTGATGCCTTCAAAAAGGCACCATCCCCAAGTGGAGCCACTGTTAGCCAACCATAAATTTTGTCATATCAGGTGGTGGCTAAATAATGTTGGATAGCCTTCAAGAAACAATTCCATTGCTAAAATTGCTGATGCTTAAAGTCTTTTGATAATATCCTATCCTTTGGATAATCGTCACTGCTTTTCCCCTTTTGAACTCATAAATTCTGCTAAAAATTCCATGAGAAAGACTGCTGCAAAATCCCCTTTTCTCCCCTTCCTTCACTCAGAAAATATTCTCCATTTCATATCTTTTTCCCCTTTTTCAAAGCCTCCTTTTCACCCCAAAATCCTTCCCTTAGCCCTTCTAAAAACATCCCAAAATCCCCTCTAAATCCTACACACACCCCTAGTTTGGATTGATTTCCCCTTTTTTCCCCTATCATTACCTTTTATTGGCCTTTAAATGCACTAAAAATGGGCCAAAAAACCATATTCTCCATATATGTGGGTTTAGCACCTTTCGGCCCTAGCCCCCTCAACCTTTTCTCCCACATGACCCAGTGCCAAGACTTTGCGCTAGCCCGAAGAGCGCTTATCACAAATGTGTTTCAGGGGCAAGGTCTGCCATCGATCTACACAGATCCGACGGTCTTTGCAATCCCATCGTGCCCATGGTCCCCACCCCTTTTCACCGCCCGATCGTATCGCAACCATCCATTTAACCCGCTGAATCAACGGTCAGAAGTTCACCTGCCTCGGTGGTCCCTGCGCCAAAAACACTGTGTAGAAACCGGCGGTATCTATCGCACCGCCTTTGGGCGAGGGTGGTTTTTTCCCGATCGACAACGATTTCATTCATCGGTTGACGTGTGGCCTGGGCACTATTTACAAAACTGTCGTTCATCGCACCTTAAAAATTGGACGTGGACCCGGCGCGATATTGACGTCCACCGTTCGATCTGAGGCCGCTCATCGGATGGTGATCGCTCTCTGAAGATGCCCGTGCGATAACTCAGGGTACGACGCAGTGTTAAAAGCATTTCCACCGTAGATCTGATCTGCAGATCGACGACCCAAAATTCATCGCCCTGATTCCTCATCCAGTCAGCATTTTCGGACCCAGGGGTTTTATTCATTATGGTTTAATTAAATATTTGATGTCTGGGTGCATTTTATAAGGTTTTTAGGGCCTGTTCTCTGTCGTTGATTGTTTTCGGCCGATCTCATCCAACGGCCCACAATCGTCCCGAACCCCGAACATGATTTTCAACCATTTTTGTCCAAAACAAAGGTTTTTAACCATTTCTCTTCTTCGCTTTGACTTTCGCCTTCGATCCCGACCGTCGATCTCTGTGCGATCGACGGCTCCAATTTAATTCCTCCCTCCGTTTCCTTTGACCCCTTCTGATCAATCAGACCGTTGGATGATGCCATCCAACGACCATGCTCTCTCCACATGTCCTCCCATAGCAATAAACCTATATATGCAGGATTTTTTAATATTTTTTGTATTGTGCAGGGTTCCAAGTGATTTTTCCACTATGCCCGAAGAAAATTCAGAGGCAGGGGGTGAAGATCCTCCCGCCTCCGATTCAGCAAAGAAAATTTTTCGCAAGATCTAAAATTCACGTTTCATCGGTGTTTCCTCAGGCATTGATGCCACATCATCCCTGGGCGACCCTACACACTAGCGGAAAACACCATGAATCGACCGCAGTCAGAGAAGTATCAACGTCGAAGATAAAATTTATCAGGACAGAAAATTGAAGAGAGATTTATGGGGATTACGACTAAAAATGGATTATCAGAAGCCTAAACCACAGTTAAAAAAAGAAAATCATGACTGTTTTATTGGAAAAGAGACCTCCACTGTCACCTCAGGAGCTAATTAAAACTTCCAGCCGCCGTAGAGCCACCTACAGCCTCAAAGCAATCAAAGAAGGTCGAAGTTATTACCAGACCAGGAGATATTTAGCATCAACACAACTGAACAGTTATTTCAACCAAAGGAACTTATTGTAGCTGCCAGCAGAAGTTATTTCAAAGATGATGAGAATCCTTAAAGTCAACAAATTCTTTCTAGCAAAACTAATAGTTAATGTAAATGATTTTATACAGAGGACACCTATGTAAGTTGCTTCATTGAGCCCCTAAAGGCCAAGTAGCCATTTATGTCTGTATTAATTATTTTTTGAGATCTTTTATCAGATCTCACCTCCTCATTATTCTATATATACTTCTGAAGAAGATGAGTGAGGAGTTGGTTGATCACTAGTTGTAATATTGAAACTTTTTGGAATAATACATAGTCTGTTGAAGTTGAAGAACAAATTGAAGTCTTGGAAGCCTTGATGATATTGTTGCATGCTTGTTCTTAAGAAGGCTCTATCATTGGATTCATGAGCTTGGCTATTGGTGAAGTATTCTGAACTGTTTAATGTTTTCTCCTGTTTTCATTCTGTTCCATAATTTCTTACTATAGTAGGTTGAAAGTTTTAGGCTAAGAAATGACTCCTGGAAGCACCTTAGAGCTGTTCATCCTTCAATGTTTCATGTTTTCTTCTGCTGAAGTATTTTAGAGTCTTTAACCTCTCTCTTTAGTCTTCATGCTTGTGTATTTCCTTAATAGTTCGAATAGTTGGTTTCAGCATGATTTATGGTTCTCCCTGCTTGTCTGCTGCCACTTTAAAACTGTTATTGAAGTCTCCCTTTGTAGTTTTATGTTTACAGTGAGTCAAGGAGGTCTGTTCTGATCTTGCCCTTTGTCCTTAAACATTTTTCTAAAATGTCTTTATATTTGTAATCATAGATGTGTTAGGTGTTCCCTCTTCTATGACTACAGTTATCAGTGAATCTTTTATGTTTTCTAAGTCATTTGAAATAAAATCTTTGAGGAAATAGGGTGTTCCCCAAATATTAGATTTCATTTTAAAAGTTGTTTTGAAATCATTTGTTTGCTTAAAGGTGTGATTTGTAGAATTCATGGTTAGCCCTGTCTATCAAAAAGATCTTTATTGTTCAAATTGTGCTTTCAAATTCCCTTTTTTTTGAGAATTAAACTTCTCTTTTCAAATCATTGATGTCCATCTCATTCCAAAAACCAAAGGATCCTGTGGCCAAGTTAAATTTTCCCTCTGATATCCCATATCCATTGATGAGTATGTTATGACCTCTTTTTGACTCCATTGCCCAATGAACCAAATTTTTCTCCATTCTATATATCTTTCCTATATCTTTTATGTTCTGTTGTATCAATTCAACCAAACAAACACCTGCACTTAATAACTAGTCTAAAACCAATACTCAAAGCACACAAGATAAACCTTTGCAAACAAACATTTGAGAGATCCCTCTCTTAGAATAGGAGGACTAGCTCCTGGAACTCTAAATATTGGTTCTGATGTTGCCTTGTGTTTTGATTTGCCAAACTATCAAAACACGGGACACCAACAAAGGGAATCCCAACCTTACACTTGTTACTCATTCCCAAATCGTACACACCAAGGTCATCACACTATAGTCCAGATTAAGCCAATATTCTTCTTGGTAGATACGATTTCAGCGAGTGAAAATGGCCACTAAGCCCATATCACATTGAAAATGATGCACTAAAAATATATGAAACCATGCATTCACTCCACCTATCTCACTCATTGATTGAAAATCAAGTCATTCACATACTTGGGTTTAACTCCAACTTTCTCAAGCACATACTTTCCCAGCATGTCTTTAAGCATTTTAACATATTGTTGATAATGTGTCTTAACTAAAATATAAAGGAATATAAGGGATTTTTTATTATTTTATTTTATTTTATTTCATGAGTCACTAAATGACATAATGATAATAATATCCTCTATGAAACCAATATGCTTCCAAGTCAAGATATACAACAACTCAACATGCATGAAAAATCAACATTCATACATCATCAACCTACAAGTAAGCCTGTTGGCCCATTAGGCCCTAGCGTTGTAACTCATTCTGATACCATATGTAAGGTCCCACCCTACCCATCATTAGTAAGATAGAGAAGTAGATGTCACATAATCACTAATACTCATTTGCACAAAATCCTAAAGAATTAGTCATTGTAAAATTGTTTCCAACAAAAAGCCTTTTTTTTTTAAAGCTTTAGATAATACAAGAAACAACTGTCTTATTCACACTTTAGCAAATTATTAAATTCGTTTTCACATTCATACCAAAAACTTGCAGACATAGGAAGCTACACCCATTAAATAGTTTATTTATAATTTATAGTAACATAAAAACAACAGTAACTAAGAATTTTACACTAACAATTTATATGCACAAAAGCTACAGCCATTCAAGATTTTTGACAAACACTTTGCAGACATGCACTCTACACTCATTAAGCCCTTATGACACACTTTGCAAGCATTCAATTAAGAGTCATTGAGGCATTTTGTCAAACACTTAGCAACAATGAATTTAAGATTATTCTTCAACATATTTATCTCATAAAATTCAGAATTGAAACTTAAAATGTTTCCATATTAAAACAGGGACTAAATAATCTTAGTCTTTCATCAAAGACTCAACAATAGGCACACATAACTCACAACAGCAATCTGCCAAATCGCCCAGATTTCTGATCTGGGTTCTGAAAAGTATTTTTTTGGAATAAAATCAAGGGTTACATGACCATTAGGCACATATACCCCCTGATGTTGGGCTGAATCGAATTAAAAATTCCCAGGAATGCGATTCTTGAAAACAACAAAATTTATAGCCTAAATGTTTCATTTATGACTTTTGTCAAACATATGGAATGAAAACTTACAACTACACCTCTACATGAGGAAAAACAACCCAGAGTTATGCTACTAAGATATGCTCATTGAAATCACACATTTCTAAATCCACCATATGAGTTCTTGAAACATTTTACCACCCACAAGCTAATTCATTTGACATGATTGACAAGCTTTTTGCACCAATTGCTACAATTTAACAAACATATGGCAGCCCTGAATGCTACAGCCATTAAGGCTTTCTATCAAAATTCTGATAGTACTATTACAATAACTTGAATAAAAAAACATTGAATTATTAATAAGAATATGAAACATAAGCCATAACTGAAATTTATCTCCAACTTACCTCAAGCATTTGATCTTCCAAACTATATTTTAGTTGTCATTATTTTTGCATTTTCTTTTAAGGGTTGATTCTGTAATTCCTACAAGTATATTTTGGGTACATGTCCATTTTCTTACTTCTGATGTAAGCTGCAAGTTAGCACTTATTCATGCATAAATAAATTGATAACATTACGCATTCACAGATTTTGTCAAACACTTTGCAAACTATCCTAAAACCATTTATAAAACATGCATCTATTAATTATTTGAAACAAAACCATAAATCATGAAATACTTACCCAAGTCCTTTGGAATAAATTTATTGCAATTACCTTCAACAATATTTCGCTTTCCTTTTTCAAATGTTACAATACCAAGATTAGTACCATAAACTACACCAATAATAACTCCAATATTGAGATCTAAACATCCATACATATAGATTAATCTAGTCTTCATTTTTAACTAATCAATAATATTCTAGATAACATAAGCCTAAACCAAAATTAGATGCTTACAACAATTTAAATGTCTACTTTTTATTTTATGCTAAATCTATACTATAATTTTAGGACAATGGAAATTATACCTGAAGAGATATTCAGCTCCAATCGTTGAGAATATGATCCGCCTTTGATCCCTTAACCAACTCATTTGAACCATTCAGTTTTCCACCCAACCATATCCAGGGAGAACTCCTCCCCCTGGAACCCCCGAGCTGTAAAAGCTCACAAACAGTACCAAAATACAACAGTAGAGAGAGAGATGCAAGGAAAACTAAGGAAGATAGTTTTCACTTCCTCTAAATACCACTCATGCTCAACCTCAATAGATACTTAGTAGATTAATAAGAAATTCAGATTTGTTTTGGAAGTAATTGGATACTCTCCATATCTCTCCCTCTCACAATATTCCTCAAGTCTCTTCCACTCTTGGCATTACCCCTCTCCCCCCAAATGAGAATACATGAGACTCATATATAGGAGGAGCAACAAATTCTTGTCATAAAGGAGGATTAATATGCATGCATTGTATTCCATTTAGAGGAGTGTAACTTATGCCATTAAGGAGAGGTATGAATGCCTTATTTAAGGAGAGTGTAACATATGCATTAAAGTGAGTGTAAGAGGAATATTTTATGACACATATTTAATGAGTGTAAGAATATTTTATGACATATATTTAATGAGTGTAAGAGGAATATGCCATTCCTTGATGAGTGCATAAAAGAGAATGTAATGTAATGTTTAAAATAGAGAGAGTTACATAGAGCCATGAGAGTCATGAAGGAGAGAGGCGTGAAGTGATTGAGGAGATATAATAATAATATCATAGTCTCATAAAAAATAATATTAATAATATTAATAATATTGAGGATTAAGTCGAGATTGAACTATTTACAATTGATTAATCATAATTTAAGTGATTTTCCTTCAAGTATACTTGTTTACCCATTGATTGGAGGTGATTTACTATTTTTGGAAAGTCATACTTGAAATAGTAGACATGACTTTCTATTTTTAGAAAGTCACTCCAAAATTGTTAGGAATGAGATATTATTAAGGAAATTCATATGTGAGCTGCCCATGAGTGGTATTTTGGATAATAGGGATTCCGCACCCCTATTGTATGCATCTTTGTGCCTTAGTAGATTGAGGACTCCATGCCCTGATCTACTCTAAAGATCCAAGATTCCACACCTTGATCTTTTTAAATATTCAGGACTCCATGCCCCAAACATTTCATTATAGATTCAAGACTCCACGTCTTTATATTTCATGGATTTAGGACTCCGTGCCCTAATCCTTTTATTATATATCCAAGACTCCACGTCTTTATATTTCATGGATTTAGGACTCCGCGCCCTAATTTCCATGGCTGTTCATCTACTTTGCTTTGAAACTCCGCGCTTCACCTTAAGGTACTGATTGTGAGCTCATACCCATATGATGGTTCGTTGTAAGGTCTTCTTCCAAGACCTGCACACATCACAAACTAATTGATCAAATAAATCAAATGAATTTCATAATTAACTTATTCAAATTTTACCAAATATTGTGCATGACTTCCACAGTCATTTTGGTTTTGGAGAAATGACTTCCACAGTCATTTATAACTTAAGCATCCCTGTTGGCAATGACCAAGTCCCCTGCCACATCATGCTTAGTACGATATTACGCACATATAATCATACAAATCATGTATCATCCATAAATCATAATTAACCATATGTTCCACCTAACCATGATCATCCATGGATCTGTGTCTCAATTCTGAATCACCATTCATGTCATACACCTATGTCCAAAGTAGGATACCAAAAGAGAAAACATCGCTAATATGCTCTTAACCAAAATCAATTCTTGTGTACGCAACCATAGATATTATCATAAGCACACAACAACCAAGTGAGCTAAACCAGGTCATAGCATATAAGCATGTACATAAGTCTTTCATACATAATTATCATTATATCAAAATCACCATCTTTAAGTGTCATCAAAGCTATCTCACTAAGAAGGGACACTAGATACTCCCCCTCTTGGGCTAAACTTGGCCCGACGTTTTTCCTACGGTCATAAGATACTTAGTTTTTTTAGATTCTCCTATCAATAATTTGTTAACCTTATGTATATATATTTGATATATATATATATATATATATATATTTTTTTTTTCATGCCAATCCATAGTTTAATGTTTTCTAAATTGGAAGCAACTCCATGAAAACTAAACATACCATTCTTAATCAAGTAGAAAATATATCCATGCCATATTAGACATGTTTTGATATAAAATACCAAAGATTTTTATCAAAACCAACCATACAATTTATAGTACCTTATAAAATAATATTATATGTAATTGATATGATATCTACTTAATTTATCTATAATAATTTGATATTCTACATGTTTTTCTTTCTCATAGTCTATATGAATCCTACATGTGTCATCTTCAAGGTTTTGTAGTATGTTGAGCTTGCCAAGCTATAAATTGAACACACATTGGTTTTATACACAACAATGATGGTCCATTCCATATCACAATCAAATTGGCATACAATAAGCATAAAATAATCCACATACAATTGCGAGTGAAATTATGCAACAAGACATGATGTTATATATAAAACCCACTCCTACAAAACAAAACATGACATTATATATAAAACACACTCTTACATCCCACTTGATTTTTGTCTTCTCAATCCAATTTTTCTCTTTTCATTCCATAAGACATCTTTGCAATTGAAATATTTAGGATTTATCTTTAGTTTTTACTAAACGTTTACTCTTTAGGCAAAAATACAATTTGAGGTTCAAGGCACCATTTTTTGTTTTTGTTTTTTTTTTAACTAACAACCTAAGGTTAAATACAGTTCTCATTGACCCACTTATGTATTATAGATCATTCCTTTAGTTTGCATAATCTTCATTATTATTCACTTCTCTAACTTGAGAATCAATTATGAATGACTCTGTTAGAAGATCTTCATTCTGAAAGTAGATTAATGATATATTTTTGAAAGTGGCTTGTAATCAAGAACAAATCTCACAATTATGAAAATATGGTAACCTTGATAACTTTAAGTCAATTTGTTTTCCAACTATGAAATCAGTCAAGATTTATATTCAGTAATTAAAAAAATCATTTGATTTCATGTCTTATTCCTTACTATTAATACATACACAACAACAAGCTATGAAAACCATACATTTCTCAAAATGTGATGAATCTTGGTAAATTTAAATAAGATTTAGACTATCACAAGGGAATTTCTAGCCTAAAGTTAGACCTTTTTTTTTCAAGGATAATTACGAGCCTCTCAAATTATTAAAACATTTTGAAGGACTAATAAATACTCATACAACTATACATCCCAACAAAAAATTCCTAAATCCAATAATATCTTCCATTCCACATACAATACACTCATCTTAGGCTTCTAAATCATGCAAGAATTGCAATTCATCAAAATGGGATCTCACTCTCCTTCAATTTCTCCCTAAAAAAATATCACAAGCACATATTCTTGTAAAACAAGAACTCAAATAAGATTTTCATTAATCACATGCTTTTTCTCTTTAATTTAAAATAAAACAAGTTCTCACCACATAAAACATTTACCTTCTAAACATGTGATTATCTTCACAATTTATAAACAATTTGAATTTTGACGTGATCGCCTAACTAACAATAGTTTATAGCAATACATGAATTAGATCCTCATAATTTCTCTAATTAATTTGGTTTAATAGAATGCAACCAATATTCAACTGATAAAATCATTAAAGAGACAATTATGGCTTTCCTAGACCAAATATGTCTTAAGCCAATAGAAAAGTTATTTCATCAACTTATCACACTAATCTTTTTCTACATTTCAAGAATTTGAAAGTCATTTTAATTCTACCTAAATTCAACACATACAAAATGATTACAATACTAGAGGATAGATATCTAGTTCACACTTGACTCCATATATCAAAATCAATTATTCCAAACATTCTAAACCACCTAATGGTGTTCAATATACCAATCTTAGTATCTTCATTTGTAATAAAAATAAAATAATGGATTTAAAGCTCAAGCAAATTTGTGTTACAAAACTCTATCCATTTAACTTTAATTACTCCTTAATCATGAATATTAGATTCCATCAAAATAATCTAACCAGAAAAATTACTTAGCTCATAGATATATTTTAGTATGGATTCCACACCCATACCTTACCTCATTACTTATCTCATAGATATATACTAGTATTGATTCCACACCCATACATTTTCTCATAGATATATGCTAGTATGGTTTCCACACCCATACATTAGATCATAGATATATATTAGTATAGATTCCACACCCATACATTTTCTCGTAGATATATGCTAGTATGGATTCCACACCCATACATTAGGTTAAGGAAAACATAACATTCAAGTGTTCCTTAAAATGGCTTCCACAACCCTTCTTGCACCAATCATTTAAGCCTCTTGTTTATTAGGAAGGTCATACCTCAACCTATTATTTGAGTAATTCAACCCAAAATACACAAAATCATGTCAAAGAAATTAGATAAATTTCATTCTTACACATTAAGAATGTATTCCCAAATCATAGTTTAACACATCTAATTAATACACATACATTACCCTTGAATCTACATTCACAGTAAAGGTGACATCCTTCAAGGTAGCTTTTAGTTAAGTTTCCTTTAGGGTAGGTATGAAAAGATTCAAAATTATCATACTGAACTCAATAATCACATTAATAGAATCTCAACCTTACACTAGTTACTCATTCCCAAAGCATACACACCAAGGTCATCACACTATAGTCCAGATTAAGCCAATATTCTTCTTGGTAGATATGATTTCAGCTAGTAAAGATGGCTACTAAGCCCATATGACATTGAAAATGATGCATTAAAAATATATGAAACCATGCATTCACTCCACCTATCTGACTCATCGATTGGAAATCAAGTCATTCACATACTTGGGTTTAACCCCAACTTTCTCAAGCACATCCTTTTCGAGCATGTCTTTAAGCATTTTAACATATTGCTGATAATATGTCTTAACAAAAACATAAAGGAATATAAAATTTTTTTTAGTTTTTTTTTATGAGTTTCTAAATGACATAATGATAATAATATCCTCTATGCAACCAATATGCTTCCAACTCTAGATATACAACAACTCAACATGCGTGCAAAATCAACATTCATACATCATCAACCTACAAGTCATCATGTTGGCCCATTACACCCTAGTGTTGTAACTTGTGTTGATACCATATGTAAGGTCCCACCTTACTCACCATAAAAAATATAGAGAATTAGAGGTCACATTAATCACTAATACTCATTTGCACAAAATCCTAAAGAATTAGTTACTGTAAAATTGTTTCCAACAACAAGCCCCTTTTTATGAAAGCTTTAGATAATACAAGAAACAAATGTATTATTATCTATTCATACTTCAACAAATCATTAAATTCATTTTCACATTAATACCAAAAACTTGTAGACATAGGAAGCTACACCCATTAAATAGTTTATTTATCATTTATAGTAACATTAAACAACAATAACTAAGACTTTTACACTAACAATTTATATGCACAAAAGCTACAACCATTCAAGAATTTTGACAAACACTTTGCAGACATGCACTCTACATTCATTGAGCCCTTATGACAAACACTTTGCAAGTATGCAATTAAAAGTCATTGAGAAATTTTGTCAAACACTTGGCAACAATGAATTTAAGATTATTCTTCAACTTATTTATCTTAGAAAATTTAGAAATTGAAACTTTAAATGTTGCCATATTAAAACAGTGACTAAATAATCTTAGTCTTTCATCAAAGACTAAAAAATAGATGCACATAACTCACAGCAGCAATATGCAAAATCGCCCAGATTTTTGATATGGGTTCTGAAAATATTTTTTTGGAGTCAAATCAGGGGTTACAAGTTCATTAGGCACAAATACCCCCTAATGTTGGGTTGAATCAAATTCAAAACACCCAGGAATGTGATTCTTGAAAACAACAAAAAATTATAGCCTAGATGTTTCATTTATGACTTTTGTCAAACATATGGAATGAAAACTTACAACTATAGCTCTACATGAGGAAAAACAACACAGATTTATGCTACTAAGATATTCTCATTGAATTCACACATTTCTAAATCCACTACATGAGTTATTGAAACATTTTAACACCCACAAGCTAATTCATTTGACATGATTTGACAAGATTTTTGCACCAATTGTTATAATTTGACAAACACATGGCAGCCTGAATGCTACAGCCATTAAGGCTTTCTGTCAAAATTCTGATAGTACTATTACAACAACTTGAATAACAAAACATTGAATTTTTTATAAGAATATGAAACATAATCCATAACTGAAATTTTTCTCCAACTTACCTCAAGCATTTGATCTTCCAAACCATATTTTAGTTGCCATTATTTTTTAATTTTCTTTTAAGGGTTGATGATGTAATTCCTCCAAGTATATTTTGGTTACATGTCCATTTTCTTACTTTTGATGTAAGCTGCAAGTTAGCACTTATTCATGCATAAATAAATTGATAAGATTACTCATTTACGGATTTTTTCAAACATTTTGCAAGCTATCCTAAAACCATTTCTAAAACATGCATCTAATTACTTGAAACAAAACCATAAATCATGAAACAAAACCATAAACCATGAAATACTTACCCAAGTCCTTTGGAATTTATTTATTGCAATTAAATTCAACAATATTTGGCTTTCCTTTCTCAAATGCTACAATACCAAGATTAGTACCATAAACTACACCAATAATAACTCCAATATTGAGATCTAAACATCGATACATATAGATTGATCTAGTCTTCATTTTTAACTAATCAATAATATTATATATAACATAAGCCTAAAAAAAATTAGATGCTTACAACAATTTAAATGTCTACTTTTTATTTTATGCTAAAGGTACTATAATTTTAGGACAATGGAAATTATACCTGAAGAGATATTCATCTCCAATCGTTGAGAATATGATCCACCTTTGATCCCTTAAACAACTCATTTGAACCATCCGATTTTCCACCCAACCATATCGAAGGAGAACTCCTCCCCCTAGAACCCCCAGTCAGAAAGCTTCACAAATCAGCAGACACTCAAAATAATAACACAGAGAGAGATGCATGAAAAACTAAGGAATATAGTTTTTCTACTCTTCTAAATACCCACTCATGTTCAACCTCAATAGACACTTAGTAGATTAGTAAGAAATCTGCATTTGTTTTGAAGTAATTTGATACCTCCATATCTCCTTCTCTCACAATATTCTCAAGTCTTTCTGCTCTTGGCATTGCCCCCTCTCCCCCAAATGAGAATAATGCAGACACATATATAGGAGGAGCAACAATTTTTTTCATAAAATATGGGATTAATATGTATGCATTGTATTCCATTAAGAGGAGTGAACTATGGCCAGCCAGAGGAGGTATGAATGCCCTATTTAAGGAGAGTGTAACATATGCATTAAAGTGAGTAAATATAATATTTGACACATATTTAACATAAGTAATATGAGAGTGTAATGTAATATTTAAAATAGAGAGAGTTACATAGAGCCATGAGAGTCATGAAGGAGAGAGGTGTGAAGTGATTGAGGAGATATAATTCCCTTTTAATAATAATATCATAGTCTAATAAAAGATAATGATAATATTAATAATATTGAGGATTAAGTCGAGATTGAACTATTACAATTGATTAATCATAAGTTAAGTGATTTTCCTTCAAGTATACTTGTTTACCCATTGATTGGAGGTGATTTACTATTTTTGGAAATTCATACTTGAAATAGTAGACATGACTTTCTATTTTTAGAAAGTCACTCCAAAATTGTTAGGAATGAGATCTTATTAAGGAAATTCATACGTGAGCTGCCCATGAGTGGTATTTTGGATAATAGGGATTCTGCACCCCTATTGTATGCATCTTCGTGCCTTAGTAGATTGAGGACTCCGTGCCCTGATCTACTCTAAAGATCCAAGACTCCACACCTTGATATTTTTAAATATTTAGGACTCCGTGCCCCAAACATTTCATTATAGATTCAAGACTCCATGTCTTTATATTTCATGGATTTAGGACTCCACGTCCTAATCCTTTTATCATATATCCAAGACTCCACGTCTTTATATTTCATGGAGTTAGGACTCCACGCCCTAATTTCCATGGCTTCTCATCTATTCTTCTTTGAAACTCCACGTTTCACATTAAGGTACTGATTGTGAGCTCATACCCATCTGATGATTCGTTGGTAAGGTCTTCTTCCAAGACCTGCACACATCACAATCTCATTGATCAAATCAATCAAATGAATTTCATAATTAAATTATTCAAATTTTACCAAATATTGTGCATGACTTCCACAGTCATTTTGGTTTTGGAGAAATTACTTCCATATTCATTTATAACTTGAGCATCCATGTTGGCAATGACCAAGTCCCCTACCACATCATGCTTAGTACAATATTACACACATATAATCATACAAATCATGTATCATCCATAAATCATAATTAACCATATGTTCCACCTAACCATGATCATCCATAGATCTGTGTCTCAATTTTGAATCACCATTCATGTCATACACCTATGTCCAAAGTAGGATACCAAAATAGAAAACATCGCTAATATGCTCTTAATCAAAATCAATTCTTGTATACGCAACCATAGATATTATCATAAGCACACAACATCCAAGTGACCTAAACCAGGTCATAGCATATAATCATGTACATAAGTCTTTCATACATAATTATCATTATATCAAAATCACCATCTCTAAGTGTCATCAAAGCTATCTCACTAAGAAGGGACACTACAGATAAACATAACCTTGTTTCCCAGTTCTAGGATAACCTTGCAAAGGTTGAAATGGATGGGTTTTCAATTACTGACCTTGGTGAGTAATTTTAGGAATGCCTTGGAATGAATACCATGTGGGATCTTGAATCATCCCAACATAAGGCTGACTAGCCTATGTTTGCACCATACCATTTACAAGTTTACCTACATGGATTTGAGGAATAGCTAGTCTGAGCTCTGGAGACTGTAAGAGACCTTGAAGAGGCTGGGTAAGTGGGGCTTAGGAGGCCCCAAATACTAGTGGAAGAGGTTAAGTTAAATGTGCATCCTGTAAAGGTTGAATTACATGAATGCGAGTTTGAATAGGTTGAGATATAGGTTTACTATTAGGAATTTTAGATGAAGATGGAATAGGTTGATAATTTTGAACTTGATTCACAACCAAGCCATGTTGTACGGGAAAAGTAGGTTCCAAGAATTAGCATCCATTCCAAGATACAAAGGATTCAAATGAGGTTGGCCAATGACTTTCGGTATTTTTCTAGTAGATGTGAGCAACCTGGAAACAAGTTTCTCCCCTGCAGAAAGAGGAAGGGAATACAAAGGCAACTGCCCCCCAGGATTGTATCCAACATAAGATAAAGTGGTTTGTTGTAAGTGATGATATCCACTGACATATGAACCATATTCCTGCTCAACTATTGGTTTATATGGAGAAGGAAGAGTAGACTATGTAACACTCATCAAATAAGTGTCATATGGTATTCCAGAAAAAGAAGAAATGGGAGAGGTCCATGGATTAGATGCTACACCAGAAAAGGTACCAGATAATGATTATTAACCAAGTGCGATGGATGAACCACCATATAAATGTGTCTCTGGTGATGCTGAAAACATGGGTGAGCCTGCAACATGGGTCGTCTTAGTCATAGTGGAAAATTCAGGTTGAGAAACCATAACAGAGTCAGTCATGGTTAACTTTACCAAAGAAGTTTATCGAGAAAAAATCACAGGTGAATTAAAAGGAGAATCAGGCAAAGGAGTTTGCGCTGGAGTATGAGGAGGAGGGAATTGATAAAGATTAATTCATTTCAAATGAATAGGAGAAGATGGTCGAGACTCTTCTTGGGGGATATCCTCAATACTCAGAATACCAGGTGGAAGTTTTTCACCTTTGTGTCTAAGATATATAGGTTTAGGTTGAGCCAAAGATAAAGGAAGGGATGAGGAAGGGCCTGCAGTAATAGGTGTAGTTAAATGAGGGTCCTCATATTTTATAATCTCGGGTTATAGTGTATCTAATTCAATAAAATAATGTTCAATGACCTCAGGTAATAAATTATCAGGTGTTTTTGTTTCGACTGTGTCAGACTCATCAGTTAATAAAGAAGTTCTCTTAGGTTTGGCACTCACAGGAAGAGATGATTTTGGGGGAACAATTTCAAATAGAGGTCCAAACGGAGTAGCTCCCGAAGTAATAGATTTGGTACTCTGTGTATTTTTTTTCTTAAGACATCCAAGTGTTTCATCAGGTGGAAGAGCAGGAAATATTCCAATCCTACATGAATGAAGAAGTTGAGAGGGTTGTTCTTCCATGTTGGTTCAATAAATTTTAGAAATAAATGTAAAAAAAAAAAAAAAAGGGTAACTAGGAAAAAGGGTTTATCAAGTAACTGTGAAATACAATATACCACCTTGGAGAACCAAGTATTTATGTATGAGAAAGAAATCTCTTTGAATGTTGTGTTCAATGTATTATAGTGTACAAGGCGACCAACTCAGTTACCTAAGGTGAGGATAACAACCTAGTGTGGAATTCCAAAATATACTCGAAGGTACATGGAAGCACAGTCGGTGTTAGTGTTGTATAATGTGTAACCATATGATGAGAGTGTTCCCATTACTTTTCATGCGTGGAGCTCCATCCAATATACCCAAAGGTACGTGGAGAATGATCCTAGACATTTATGCACGTGGAACATGATATCACCCCAGGATGCAACACTGTGAAAAAATGACAGCTCCTATGTTTATAGATGTTATAACACGTCTCTAGCCTAGAACTATATATATTTACATTAATGTTTCAAATGATCTTTAAGATTGATTCAATAAATTTTAAATTTTATCTTGAATTAAATTTCAATTTTCAAAGCTCACCATTAATTTCACTTGAATATCCTAAAGTGCAGTCTAACATGAGAAAATGAAATCTTTTCTTTTAAATGAAAGTCTATGTGAGGGAGGAAACAAAGAGTAATGCATCATAAAAAATGCAACAAACAATATCTGCCAATCCAATTTCCCTAATGCAACTATTCCAATTTCCAATTTCACACACAAACCCTAAATGGAATGCAAAAGATGATATTTTTCTTTTCAAAATTCTTAATTTTTGAATGAAATGAAAAATAAGATGCTACTTAATAACCAATGAAAGAAATCACAGAGAATGCTGACTATAATATAAATTTCTTCAATAAATCAATGAAGAAGTCAAAAATTTTCCAATGACCTAAATGACAATAAGAAAGAAAAATCCAAACAAATTCTTATCAAAGGCTATCAAAACCAAAATAAAATAAAGTGAAGGATTTCAGAGGCAAAGACACACTTAGGGACAGAAGGAAAACCAACTAAACCAAAGAAATTCATAGAGAGGGAAAAAGAAGCATTTTTTTCATCATACAGGGATCAACGCATGTGCAGAACAAGCACTAGTGCTCCATAGCGTAGGTGCATAGAAGGAGCAAGTGCATTGGGGCACTCTATCTATAGATTAATGGGTGTTGTGAGGAAAATTCAACCAAAAGTCGACAAAAAAAAATCAAATCAAGCTAAGATAAGGGTTTCCTTAGGGTAAATCAAAGTGTGAGTGAGGAAATAAAGGTTAGTTCAAGAGGTGAAAAAGGTGCTTAAGTCAAGGAAACCACTAAGGGAATAAATCGGTCCCCAGTGGAGTTGCCAATTTGTTATGTGGAATTTACAATTGCAGATAAAAGTAATTTACATAGACCTAGTGGACTAGTCTAGAATAACAAAAGACAAATAATATATCATTTTTCCTTAGAGAAATTGAAGAGCGGGAAATAAGCCTAGTTGGAATTCGTTGCAAGCTATTATTTCCTCCCTACTTGTGAGCTTCAATTGTAGCTCCAAATGCTATAATTAGAACTTTCACATATAAAAAAACAAGCGAAGGATCTACAACATCTACGTAGCATAATTCAATTAATCAACGAGGCACTGAAATAAATTAAGGCAAACATAATATAACATATATAGGAAAACACGATGTTGTTTGTATTAATAGAAATATGAGAGATTTTATAACCAAGAATAGTCGCTGATCTTGTAAGGATCTCCCCAAGCTGACTTGTCGTTCCTTGTCACAAAGCACAATTCAATGTCACCCTAATGCATGAATATGATGTCTCCTTTAGGTTCATGGCAATAACATGAGGGCATAATTGATCTCCAAAAGCCAACCATAATGTTATGGATGACAATAAATTTATAGGAGAGGTAGAGTAGTTTAATATTTACCATAATGGGCTTGAGATCCACATATGAAGGGAGGTTGATCTCAAGGGATAAGAGGTGAAGTATCCAAGGTAGGATCATATAGGATTCAAGTTCTTGTCCATGTTAAATAGTCAAAACAACCCTTGGAATATTTTGGAAGAGGAAGCTTTGATTTTTTTTTTAATTTTCCTGAATTTCCAAAATAGGTGCACGTGTAGAAGGGAACAACCAACTCTGATAAGTGCTGGTTTGAAAAGGAGAAACCAATTGTGAGTGCAAGTGTCTAAAGGGACAGAGTGCATTGGGGGTTAAAAATTTTGATTTTGAGTAGTTAATCCCAAAAACTCAGAATTTTTGGAAAGGTCATGCTTATGGATTTGTGTAGGGATGATGAAAACATGTTCACATATGTTGATTGATCCAATTTGAAGGAATATTAAGAAGATGTGATAAAATGGCTGATAACATTGCCAAATCTTCATCTCAACATACTCTAACTCATTCCTCTTCAAATTGTGTTTCGGGATGGCCTCTATTGCTGTTGTAGCTCCCAAAATCAAAATTACTCCAACCATTGTATCTTCTTTCTTCTATCCATTTTAATGCGTAACAACTGCATCGCATGGTTTTAAAGGACAAATTTTCACTGTGTGGTCACCCTCGCACAATCAAAATTTCAATGGTTTCTTCACCTTCGATGTATCACCTACCTTCGCCTCATCCTCCTTCAAATCTTTGTCTTTCGGTTTATCATGTTTCTTCCTTTTGTCCTCCATGATTTCATCATGATGGTCCACCAATATATCAACTCTTGCAAACACTTCTTCAAGTGTTTTGATATTTTTCTGCTTCACCTTCATGCCCAAGGATTCAATTCGATGATAAATCTGAATACTTTTTCCTATTCCTCCATATCAGGTAGCTCTAAGATCACTCTCACAGATTCCTGTTGATAATTATGTAAACTCCCTATTTGCTTGATGTATTTGATATTTGTACGAGCATCCCACATATCATCTTGTGGGTTGAAATGAGCCAACAACGATTCCTTCATTCCTTCCCAAGTTGAGATGTCCTCAAAATTTCCATGGGAAATCTAATCTGCTCTTCATCTCTACCACATCTTGGCATCCTTTGTAAGGAATTATGTAACAAATTTCATTCTTTAAGGTATTTCTCCATATCCAATAGAATGTTCCCAAGTGTTTTCACGCTTCTCACTCCATTGTATGAATCTGGTTCTTTAATCTTGACATGGGCAATCCCTCCAATCAATCCCTTCCTAACTATCTTCTTCAAAATCACAATCTTATTCCTTAACTTTGTGATCTCTTCCATGCATTGATCCCTCATAGGTTCAAGCCATTTAACGTCACTCATAGTTTGATCATATCTCCATTCAAGATAATTGTATCGCACCTTGAGGTCTGCATGAATTTATCCCTACTTGGAAAAATTATCCCTAAGTTCGGAAATCTCTGCTTCAAGTTCACCCATCTTCATGTTCAATTCATCCATTCAGTCCAACATCTTGTTCATGAAAAATGCCTCAATTTTCATGTTGGATTGACCCGTACTTGTGGTTCCTCACCAAAAATTTCCATTAGTTTTCTTTGAGAATGAGTCGCGACCATAAAATATCCTTATCGCCCTTCATTAAACTAGGCCCTGACTTCACTGTCTTTCCCATGCCAAAGTTCACCCTTCAATCTGTCACTTTCCATGTAATAAATACTGACGGGACGAGAAATCGTGCCTCCAAGTCATGTTATATCCAATTCATTCAGCTCGTCTATGACCCTGGCATGCCTCTACCCCTTCTAAATTAGACACATTTTCCACTTCCTTTGAAACAAGCTCTAATACCAACTACTCACAGAGTAGGAAGTTGTATCTTTGCCTATAATATTCACAAAGCTTCTCTGATACCAACTATCATGACTCCATGCTATGATGACTTAAATCCACCATGGGCACTATGTGGAACCAATGAGAGTTCACTTATTCTTAATCTAATGTCACCCGAACTACGCCTACACTCCAACACTTATCCAAATTATCATTCAAGTGTTCTTCAATTATGCATGGGAATTTCAATTAGTTTACTTCACTTTACTACTTTATCATTTACTTCATAAACATATGATAACCATTAACCAACAATATGTAGCAACAATGTGATATCGAAAATGTACAAGAAAAAAAAACACCTTACGATGGGATGGGGAAACTCCCCAAAGTAGTTTTCCCTAATATTTTATTACTTTCGTAAACATCATATAATGATATTTTACAAAGTTACAAAGGTGTGAAAAATTTTTGGCCTAAACCAATAAATTCGTCGACCCTGGTTACAAAATTATGTTGCCTCCGCCTGCACTATGCAACCTATCAATAAAACCCCAAAAATATACCCAAAATAAAGACCAACTTTAGCTCAATAGTGCAGACTTGTTGGGTGAGCCTAACATTTCCCTTCTTTCTTTTGATGCGTCCTTCTGCCCTTGTGTGAACTTCTGGTTTTCCTGCGATATCGTAAAATTTCCTAAGTGCGAACCTCTTATGTATTATACTCCATTTTGGCTGAATTTCTTGATTCTCCTTGGATGAGCTCCTCACTTATATTTATATTCTCCTTTCCATGTTTATTTATGTGGTCAACACCCCTTTGTAATTTTGACTTGACCCATAAGATGTGACGAATGCCCCTTCATGGTTGGGCATGCCCCTAGGCTTGCTTGCCTACAAGCAAGTGGGCACCCCCTTGTTGGGTAAGCACGCCCCTGCCTATCTCTCGCCTTTCATTTTCACTCATGTTACCACCTCATCGTTTTATTCCTTGAGTCGTATGTCACGTTGCATACTACCCTGCACCCTAACTTGCTTGCTTCCGCCCATTACGTTCCTTGCCCGCTACAATGTTGCATTTCTCAAGCGTGCCCATGGGAATGGGTCCACTATGTTGTGCACACCTTCGTGTTATCATATGTGCTGCCTCCATGTGGTATCCATTATGGTAGGTTCTCTCCCTACAATTCCCTCCGCTCTATCACAATTTCATATGGGTGGGTGCTCTCCTTATGTTGTTATTGCTACTTCTTTCCGGACGCGGCACCTAGGTGCCCAGACTCCATGTGGGTGTGCACCCTCCAACTCGTCTGTGCTGCCCCCATGTGGTCTTGGGTGCCCCTACTTTGTGTGGGCACACTCGTCGCACCTCTAAGACTATTTTTAGCCACTAAGTGTTCATGGGTGGTCATGGGCGCCCGTTGGCCTTGGTGCCAATTCAACGTAATGAAATATAATATCCTTGATTGGGATATTCTGTGCTCAAATATTCTGCAAGAAGAGATAAGGAGGAACACACGGGATGGAGTCTTAGTTGGGAAAAAATATGGGAACTTTGTTTTAGTTGGAAAAGGTAAGAAATCCAAGGGCAAGAAGTGCCAAGGAAAAATCGAGTCTAATGAGAATGGAGGAAAGGAAAAGAAGGATCTTATCAAGATTAAGTGTTTTCATTGTCATGAGTGTGGACATTATGCTACAAAATTTCCAAACAAGAAATCCAACAAGCATGTTGTAAAAACAACAAGAGGAGAAACACTCTCTTCTAAGTTTGAATTGGATTTCTCCTTGATAACTTGCATGGAAATATTAGTACAAGGTAATGTGTATTGTATTGACTTAGGGGAATCATTCCACATGAAAGGTGATAAAGAATTTGTCAGAAGTTTGGAGGAGAAATAGATGCAAATCCATATCAAGCTTAGAGATGATGTCATACACATGACCAAAGGAGTTGGTATAGTGACCTTTAAGAGGGAGTCTAGTTCCCTTCTCCATCTCAAGAATGTGATGTATGTTCTAGGATTGAAGAAAAACCTTGTCTCAGTAGTAGTCCTTGAAGACAAAGGGTATGATGTAGTATTCAACAAAGGGAATTCCTACCTCAAGCATTATGCTTTAGGGCATTTCAAGTAGATTTGAGGCTGATGCATGTGTAGCCTTGAGTAGCAAGGTAGATGTGGTGGTTGAGAAAGAGCAAGACAAAGCTCTCAAGATGGAGCCTTAGGAAATATCTCAGTTTCAGTCGAAGCTAGTTGGAATTTGGGCTGACCAGTAGGACGATGATGATGAGGACCATTGTCAAGGGTGAGTGGAGGCATCCACTCAGTCAGAGACTCCCAGTATAGGGAAAGTTCGAGCCAAGTAGGTAGAATATTTGGTTAAGGGAGCCTAGAAGAGAGTTGAGTATCCTAGCACCAAGAAGCAGACACCATGATATACAGGGCACATGGCTCTTTGTAGTTTAGAGAGAGCAACTATAGCAACAAAGAATTTGGTAGAGTTGAAGACAGATCTGTTGGGGTTCCCATGTTTTGGCCAGATTGGCAAGACCAAAAGATGAGACAACATCAGAACCACTTTCAAACCATCAAGATCTAGCCCTCCTGGGTCTAGAGAGGGATCTCTCTATATAAGCAAAGGGTTTATGTCTTTGGAGCTCTTGTTTTGAGATATTAGGCTAGTTATAGGCACAGGGTCTGTTTGTTTGATTTTGGTTGGTTGTTGGGAATCAGGAAGAAGGGTTCAGTATAAGACAAGGCTAAGCAAAGAGGATTCTAGGCAAAGGAAAAATCCTCAGGGAACATTCAAGACCATTGGGCAATGAAGTCAGGAAAGGGTTTACTTGCTACTCAATATGCAGGCTTTCAGTTGGGCTAGTCATCTAAAGCATTGGATCTTAAAGATGATAGTGTGACATGAAATGGTAAGATAAAAGGTGAAAGCAAGAAAACCTCCAAGGTGACCTTTCAGCAGTTAGATCCAGGGACATGACATGCCATGAATAGCCTGTTGTTTAAAACCTGAAAGGTAAACTCTTCAGACAAGAAACATTAAAGATTTGGAACATAAAGTTGAAAACCTGAGATTAGAGAGAGACTTTGAACTCTCAATGCTTCGGCTCCCAGCTCAAGGGAACTTAGAAAGGTTTAATTAATTGAAAATGATCCTAGTGAGATAGAGACAGAGTTCTAGACCTCCCAGTGTTCCCAATTCATTCAATTAAATCCTAACAAGAACATCTAAAGACAGATTTCGTTAATTCATACATCAGCTAGCAATATATCAGACCACTACACTGGTTAAATTAACTGAAAAACACCCTCGCATAACACATACAACAAGAAATATCAAGGCAAGGAGAGCAATAAACGAGGTACTGGATGAAAGAGTGGCTCCCGCCGCCCTCTTTACCCTGTGTATGTCTCTGATGTACTTGCTGTAGCACTCTAGTAAATTAAACAAAAAGGTATAATAATGATGCTAGGGTCTGCCATACTGTGTAACAAATGCTTCTGATAGCATAGGACTGTTGTCAGGGCTGGAATTTCCTCAGGAACACGGTATAGAATGGAGATAGTATGGGCACCTCGTCCTTTGCGGAAAGAACATTCTGCTGATATGAAAACCCGGTACTATCATTTTCTGTGTGCTAGACCTTCTGTGTGATCTGTGATGTCTTCGATCTAGTACTCTACCTTCAAATCATTGGATTAGGGCTCAAAATATTCAATGACAGGCCCTAAACACTCTGTTCTCCCACTAATACTCTTAGCCGCTCCATGATTGCCTCTGTCAGTGAAATCTGTGCTTTAATGGCTTTGGGGAAGGTTTTACAGAGTCTAAAATATGTTCTTTTAATGCGATCCCTGTCATAACGTCTTCTTAGGCCTTTCTTCATGATTTCGATCTCTAAACATGGTCCTCCTTGCGTTCCTTGCCACTGTAACAGTGACTATGAACCATGGCAGTTTTCCGCCTGCCTGTAACCCTGCAAAACATGAAACATGTTAAGAAGATCATGCATGGAGATGGTGAATGCAGCGGGGTTAATGAGAATGGACGTGTAGACTGGTGAAATGTCAAAAAAAGTTGCAGGTTGATGGCGGAAAATGCAGCGAACAATGAAAACTGGTCATGGCGAAAGTTGGCGGAATGTGGAAATTTGACACTTTAGCCTTTGAACGAAATATACAGGGGAGCCGGCGACAATGCGACAAAAACACGTGGAATGGTGACATGGCGGGACCCGGTCGGTGGCAGGGCGTGCGTTAAATCTGGACCGTCTGATCTCAGGAGGAGATCGACGGCTGAGGACATGGAGGAGGGTGACAGATGGTGGGCCATGTGTGTATTTTTCCTTGGGCTAATTCCCGTGCAGCTCCGTGGCGTGATGATCGTTGGATGGACCGCTCTAGATTGGACGACGTACGTGCATATCGCGCCGAGTCAAACGCCGAAATTTAACGCGCGATGGGGGGCGGTTTTTAAACAGTGCGTGGAGCCACGTGTCGGGCGGTGAGTGGAATTGCTCCGAAAATAAAAAAACCGCCCACCTCCCAAAGGTGGTGCGATGGAAACCGGCGGTTTTCAAACAGGGCGCGGCTGTGGGGACCACCGGGTGGGTGAAATATGTACTGTTGATCTGCGGGTCAAATCGACGGTGGACAGGTGATCGGAGGAGTGAACGGAGTGGGCCACGGGCCGACGCTGATCTACGAAGACCATTCGATCTAATCAGATCGACGGCTAATAATGCGCCCGATATCCATCTGCGATAAGCGCTCTCCGGGCTAGCGCTTGGTTCTAGCGCCCAGGTCATGTGGAGAAAAGGTTGAGGGGGCTAGGGCCAAAAGGTGCTAAGCCCACTTATATGGAAAATATGGTTTTTTTGGCCCATTTTTAGTGCATTTTAAGGCCAATAAAGGGTAACGATAGGGAAAAGAAGGGGACTTTAAACCACACCAGGGGTGTGTGTAGGATTTAGAGGGGGTTTTGGGGATGATTTAGAAGGACTAAGGGAGGGATTTTGGGGTGAAAAGAAGGCTTTGAAAAAATGGGAAAAGGGATGAAATTAAGAATTCTACAGGGGTACAAGGGGCAAATGAAGGCCTTTAGGAGCACAATTTATCATCATCAGTGAGGCTTATTGACTAAAGAACAACAAAGGGAAATAATCAAAGGGAAGAGAGCATGAAGAGGCTTCAAGGATGATGTGTTTTCAAGAGAAATGCATTCCTTGAAGGCTCATAAAACAAATTAGCCCCTTGCTTTCTTAGTCAAGGAATTTATAGGGGGATAACAGGGGCTCCACATGGGGATGGCTTCTTCTTGAAGGGGTCAAGAATTCAGAAAATGATCTTTGGTGTAGGCCAGATGCCTGCTACTTGAGCCACCTTTATTCTTTGATTTTCAGTTGCCACAATTGTGAAGACATCAATTTAGCATAAAAACTCTCCCAAACAATCTACCTACCCATTCCTACAATCCTACCATTTTCTCTTCCAGGGTGCATTTGAACTAGCAGACCCTTTACATCATTTTTTTTTTTTTTTTTAACAAACAAGGAAATAAATCTATTCTATTTCTACCCTTATTACTCCATGAGACCAGATTAAACTGTTGGCCTCACATGTTTCTCTACCTAATCTAATAACTGCTGGGATTAAACTGTCCAACAGATTTCTTCTCTATATTCTACAACAGAAATTTAAAAACAGCCAAACTAGGATTAGACAGTCTAGTTTGCTGTAGATTCAAGGCATAAAGACAGTTGCACATGGACAGAAATTTGCAGAAAATTGGAAACAAAATCTCGAAGGCTTGAGATCTAAAATTTTGAAGTATCCTTCCTTCTTTTGTGACTCAAGTTTTGAGCTTGTTAGAGTCACTTTCTCTTCTTCATTTTAGCTCTGGTTTTGGGCTTGTTAGAGCTGATCTTCTTCCTTAGTCGTTGGTTCAGATTTTGGACATGTTAGAACCAGCTGTTTTACTTCTTTTGCTCAGGTTTTGATCATATTAGAGCTAATCCTTTGCATTTCTAAGGTTCATGTTTTGGGCATGTCTGAACCTCTCATTTCTCTCTGTTTTTTGGAACATTTTCTCTTTTTCTTGAAAACATATCATAAAAATGGTATATACAATGGAAATGGAAGTTGGAAATTGGAAATCAACAGAAGTAGTGTTTGAGCATCTTGCCATTGACAGGACCCCCAAACAGCTCTATACCATCTGGTTCTTGTAGAAAAAATGCATTTGGACCCACAGTGGCTTGGATGATGTATGGACTCTGCCACAAACTGTCAAACTTGTCGTGCTTTCCTTTGTCCTCTCTCCTTGAGTCCCACTTCAGGACTTTATCTCCAATTTTGAAATCAGAAGCTTTGGTTCTCTTGTCAAATAACCTCTTTATATTTTCCTGAACCTTTACAGCTCTGTTATAAACCTCTTCCCTTGTTTGCTGGAGATGAATTGTTTGGTTTATCCTTCTCACCATGCTGTCTTCTTCTGTCTGGATTTCTTGGACAAGTTTGATCACTGGTACTCCAAGGCTAGTAGGAAATACTGCTTCTGTTCCATAAACAAGCTGATATGGTGACATGCCAATGGATTTCTTTGTTCTAAGCCTATCAGCCCACAGGGCCTGCACTAACTTGTTATGCCATGAATTTTTGTTCTCTTCCAGCAGATTTTTGATGATGGTCACCGGGCTCTTGTTTGATGATTCAGATAATCCATTACCTTGTGGGTAATAGGCAGTTGAATGACCGAGTGCTATTCGATATCTGTGACAAAAATCAATCATTTTCTTGGATCCAAAATTAGCAGCATTATCAGTGATTATTTTTCTTGGGCAACTGAACCGAGAGAGGATATGGTCTTCTAAGAACCTAATGAGGACTGAATCTGTGGCATTCCTAGTGGGTATAGCCTCTATCCACTTAGTGAAGTAGTCTGTGGCTGTTAAGATCCATTTGTGTTGTGCAGAATAAGCAGGGTGAATTTATCCTATGAAATTTAGGTCCCATTGCATAAAGGGACCTTCAACAATGATGGGTGGTAGAGGTAAGGGGAGGAGCTTTCTTTTGCCTTCAAAAATCTGGCATTTGTGGCAGGTAATTATCATCTTATGGATATCATTGAAGAGTGTGGGCCAATAGTAGCCAGCTCTGAGTATTTTTTTAGCAGTGGCTTTCCAGTTCAGGTGACCACCACACTCTCTTGCATGGAACTCTTGTTTAATCCTTTCTGCTTCAGACTCAGGCAAACATTTAAGCAATAGGCCGTTTGTACTCTTCCAGTATAAGCATTCATTCATTATATAGTAGTTTCTGGCTTTAAGCTTCAGGAATTTGGCCTTGGTCTTCGACAGTTCAGGAGGGGCATTGAGGTGTGTGAGCACGTAGAGAATGTCAGAATACCATGGAGAGTTTTGAAATTTCTCCTTAATAATGGTATCAGGAAATCCCTCTTGCTCATCCAAGGCATCTACCATGTTTATGTCAAGTGCTTGCAGATTTGATTCAGCCATTAGTTGAGCTAAGCCCTGACCTTTGATCAGTTTTGTGGGTTTTATCTCAAGGTCATATTCTAAGATTACAACAATCCATTTTCCCCTTTTCCCATCTGGGTCTTGGGACAAGATGTCTTTAACCACTATGTTTGGTACATAGGCTATGGTGTGGGAATGCAGTATGTACACCCTAAAGTCTTTCAAGGCCTTAAAAAAAACATAGGCCTGTTTTTCCATTATGTTGTATTTCAAGGGTGCATCCCTCAGTGTTTTGTTGAAGAAAGAGATGGGCTATTCCATTCCCTCTGGATTTTTCTGCAGTAGAATTGCAGCCACTGTATGCTCGGAGGAAAATGAAAAAATCAGGAAATCTTTTGAGAAATCTGGGCTGATTAAGACAGGAGCCCAGGTGAGTGCGAGTTTAACTGATTCAAAAGACTTCTTAGCCTCAATAGCCCACTTAACTCCTACACATTTCCTTAACATGTTAGTCATATTCCTAAGGTGTTTAGCTAAGTTGGGAATAAATCTCTTGAGGAAGTTGATTTTCCCAATGAAGGACTGTAACTCTTTGATGTTTCTTGGGTGTGTGATTTGTAGTATTCCCTCAACTCTTTGCGGGTCTATCCTAATCCCTTTCTCGGATATGATATGGCCGAGAAGCTTACCTTCTTATAGCCCAAATATAGTCTTTTTAGGATTCAATGACAAACCAAACCTTCTACATTTTTCAAACACTCTTCTTAGATGTTTTAGGTGTTCTTCTTCAGTCTTGGAATAGACTGTTATATCATCCAGATAGATGAAAATGAAGTGTCATATTTCATCTGAAAAGGCTATGTGCATTGCTCTTTGGAAGGTTGCGCCAGCGTTCATCAGTCCAAAGGGAATTTTAACATACATAAAGGTGCCCCATGGAGTGGTAAAGGCTATCTTGAGTTGGTCTTCTGGGATTACTAAAACTTGGTTGTAACCTGAAAAACCATCTAACAGGGAGATCCTTTTTTAGCCTACTACTTTCTGAAGAATGTGTTACATCCTTGGCAAAGGGTAGTTGTCTTTGAGTGAGGCTCTGTTAAGATTCCTGAAATCAATACACAGCCTGATCTCACCTGTTTTCTTTCTCACAACCACTAGGTTTGAGACCCAATCAGAGAACCTCACAGGAACTATTATGCCTGATTCATACATCTTCTTAATTTCTTTTTCAACTGCAGGAAACTTTGTTGGGTTTATTCTGTGAAGTTTTTGTCTGAAGGGTTTCTGATTCTCTTTCAAAGGTATTTTGTGCTGTATAACATTTTTATCGTAGGCCTTCAAGTCCTCATAGCTCCAAGAAAACACATCAATGAATTCCTTGAATAGGTCAATGTATCTTTTTTTCATGTTTGCAGTCAGTGACTTGGCCAGTTTAATCATCTTGGGTTTATCTTCAGTGCCTATGTTTCATTCCTCGACATCAGAGTCTGCATGTTCTATAGTGGGATTTTTTGCTACATCACCAAAGTCAAAAAGATCCTCTAAAGGTGCCAGACCTCGAGGTATGTTCTTATCTTTGGTCTGCAGCACCTATACTTCCTCACTGTCTGCATTTTCACATTTTTCATTTGGATTTCCAATCTGTTCGTTTAAAGTGTTTATTTCTATGTTAGAGGGTGGTCCTTCCTCGTCTGAGGACTCTTCATTTAGGCCGCTATCATCAGATTTCGTGTTTGGATCAGAAAACTCAAACTCGTTCCTGCCTACCAGGAAATGTTCAATTTGCTTATCTCCTTCAAAAACCTGCCAATATTTTTCGTTGTCTGGCACTGCAGGTATAAATTTGGTTTCAATGATGATTTTTTGGTCACTGGGAGGTTTGTGATATGAACTAGCCATGCCAGCTAATCCATTTTCAATTGCGTTCTGACTCCTAGGGACAAACACCAGTTCGTATTCTACAAAGTTTTTCAATAGATCCATAGCGTCATTCCTGTACGCTCTTAGCCTAGGATGTTTTTCGGTGTATTCACCATTCACTTGTTTAATGATCAGCTCAGAGTCCCCACGCACGGCTATCTTACGAGCTCCTAATCTTTTCAACAAATTTAAGCCTAGAATCAAAGCCTCATACTCTGCGATATTGTTTGTACATTTGAAGTGCAGATTACAGGCATGGCTCTCTGCGTAGTGACTCTCTGTGTTATGTATCCACACTCCTTCTCCTGTAGTTCTCTGGGTGCACGACCCATCGAAGTTCATTTCCCATAAGGGTTGTCTCTCGAGCTTATCATCATTTCGTTCTTGGTGTGGTGTATGAGCTTGTGAAGGGTGACTAATCAGTTGACTACATCATATCTCTGGCTCACTCTGAGTTTCGTTTTTAGTGCACTGCCCATAGGTTTCAACATCGTTTTCTTCAAGGTCTAGAGTAGCCATTATGTCAAAGTCTATGGGCTCTGTTTCATGGTTTGTATCTCTGTTCTTTAATTCTGACCCTTGTATGGATTCTTCATTACAAAGGATGAAGGAATCAAGATCTGTGTGTACAGAGTATAAAGGTGAATTTTCAGGCTTTTCGGGGCTACTGATCAGGAATTTCATTTGTGCCTCTCTATACAGTCTTCTAAGTTGGCTGCAGACAGGGATTGTGGCATAAGCCCCATCCATCTGCATTGTACCTTGCATCTTGGCTCCCCATGATCTTGATAATAACATGCCATACTTAGGTGGCACATCTGCCACCACAACATCCATGACCATGCATTTAGCTGGAATCTGGGTTAGGCTTACACATAAATCTTTAATCAGGCCAAGACACTTTACTCTGCTAGAGTCAAATGAATATAGGTCTTTATAGGGATGGGTTATCTCTAGGCCTAATCTTTCCATAGCTATCTTAGGCATCAGGTTTTGTGAGGCCCCAGACTCATGCATTGCATTGTGGAGGATCTTATCATGGATATTGAGACTTATATAAAAAGGAGGTACTACCCCTTCTTGAAACCTCCCTTCTATCTTGGGACCAAACAGAAGGGCGGGTTGATCATCACTCAAATTGAGCGTGTCACTGTTCTCACCAAATTTTAATGCTTTCAAAATTTGGCCTTTATATACATCCTGAGCGGCCAGCTCAGAGAGTGGTAGAGAGATTTTAATTTTTGCAATCTCACTCTCCAAATTGAAAGTGGACTGACTCTTTGGAACGTTCAACTCTGTTTTTTTAGCCACCACCTTAGTGGCAGAATCAGTGGGCTGATTCTCACTATGTACCGGCTCAGGAATTGTTTTATCAGGAGCACTAACTGCAATGTTAGTGCTGCTAGTTGGTTGACCTTGCTTGTCAGTGTTTTGGTCGTCTTTCTCTTTGTTTTTCCAAGAACTCTTAGCTGCTGATTTGTCACTTCCACCAGCTGCTTTAGAAGTTTTCTCAGGCCTTTTCTTGAAGGTGATCTCAGAATTTTTGGGTTTGGAATTGTCTAAGCTCTTTTTTCTACTGAGTTCATACTGTTCTCTGACCTGCATGATGGCATTTTCAAATCCAAGTCTGTAATATTCAGATTCCAACCCTTCCTCATTCCAATATGAGGTTGAGGGCTGATGTTCTTCTGTGGAACAACTATGGATTGATTTTTCTACTTCAAACATGTTTATTGTGTTCCCCTCAGACTCTTCTATGATTCCCTCATCTTCATCAAGAAAGTTCTCTTGGAATGGGGGAATAACTTGCTGATCTGATTCTCTTTGTCTGTTGGGAGTGGTGTTGTTTCTTCTAAAGTTCTGGTTCTGGTTATGATTCTGGTTTTTGTTTTGATTGCTAACTGTGACAACCATTTTTTCCATCATTTACTGTAGTATTTCCACGTTTTTAGATAAACGGTCATAATTGGGGTCAGATGTGGAAGCTACATTGTCATCTCTATATGTCACCCTTTTCTCAGCTCTCAATCTTGCTTTTTTTTCAATCAGGTTAGCTTCTACACTCACTGCCCCCCTTTGCATATCTTCCAGTGTGTCATAATCCCTCTCCCTAAGCTGGTAGGCCATGTCAGCATCAAACCCTTCAGGATATTTCACTAGAGCCATACCTTGGGGAGGTTTCATGTGTGGAGGAAGAGCGTTATAAACGCTATTAAACCTTGTAGAGTAGTCATGGACACTCTCTCCTACATTTCTTTTCAGGTTTTTGTATTCTGCTAGGATTTAGAGAGGGTTGGCCTTAACTTCCCATTTTTTTATGAAGGTATGATATAAAGCAGGAAGATCTTGGATACTATTAGGAGGAAGGCCTTTGAACCATTTCTTCACATCACCTCCTAAGCTCTGGGCAAAGATTCTCATTTTGACTGTATCATCATCTATTTCCATGTAGTCAAAAGAATCTTCCATCCTATCTACATGGTGCTGAGCTATGGTAGATTCCTTTGTAGTGAAGTGTGGGATCTTTGATTGATAATCGTTGGGTAAAGGCACTAGAGGCTGGGGTAAAACCAGAGGTGCGTACCAGGTGGCCATGATGATGTTCTGAGGAGGTAAGGTGCTGGCTTGAGCAGCTGGTATATGGATGACAGAGATACTAGGACCAGCAGAAGTCAGTTGAACTGATCTAGGGTGGCAGAGCCCCAAGTTTTGAATGAAGTGAATATCGGGAGGTGTAGATGGAGGGGTTTCTCTGTCCCTAATGTGTTGACCACTAAGAGATGGTGAACCGGGAAACTCAAGGTCTGGCTGGTCTAGAACACTGAATGACCTAGTTTTTGGTAGTCTATTTGGTAGGTCTAGGTCAAAGGGTGGGTCTAATAGAGCTGTAAAGTCTTCCGGTGCAGAGTTAGCTCAATGGATGTGGCCAGAAATAGTTGTTCTTACAGTTGCAGGAGATCTCTTGAGGATGCTCTCAGGGTTGTCAACTATTTCAGGGGGGTTTGGGTTAGGGTAGGCTCTTGTGTGAATGTTTCTTGAAGCTAGAATGTTGTTTTCTAACCAAGCAGCTTAACCCTACTTGTTACTTCTATTATGGTTGATGTTGTTATGGAGTTTGGTCTCCCAGTGGAGTCTTATGTGAACCAATATAATCAGTAGGCCTACTGATCACCAGTGGAGTCTTTTATCTTTAAGGAACTATGGAGTCGCTAGGTGGAGGGTTTAGGATGCTTCTGGGGGTACACTGTCCACCACAGTGCTTATGAGATGTCCCCTTTCAAGGATATCTCGAAAACACAACAATACTCTAACCAGAGATTGAATGGGAGGGCTTTTACCAGATATGTCACCTATGAAAGAGTGTGAGATCTGGAGGCTACCTGGCCCTTTCTAGACTCTGCCTAAGAGTGTAGGAGACACAATAAGCGGATATAGTAGTTAAGGGTATTTAAAAGTTCCTTCCCCAATGGAGTTGCCATTATGTTGGGGTTCCCATGTTTTGGCCAGATTGGCAAGACCAAAAGATGAGACAACATCAGAACCACTTTCAGACCATCAGGATCTAGCCCTCTCGGTTCCAGAGAGGTATCTCTCTATATAAGCAAAGGGTTTATGTCTTTGGAGCTCTTGTTTTGAGATATTAGGCTAGTTATAGGCACAGGGTCTGTTTGTTTGATTTTGGTTGGTTGTTGGGAATCAGGAAGAAGGGTTCAGTATAAGACAAGGCTGAGCAAAGAGGATTCTAGGAAAAGGAAAAATCCTCAGGGAACATTCAAGACCATTGGGCAATGGAGTCAGGGAAGGGTTTACTTGCTACTCAATATGCAGGCTTTCAGTTGGGCTAGTCATCTAAAGCATTGGATCTTAAAGATGATAGTGTGACATGAAATGGTAAGATAGAAGGTGAAAGCAAGAAAACCTCCAAGGTGACCTTTCAGCAGTTAGATCCAGGGACAGGACATGCCATGAATAGCCTGTGATTTAAAACCTGAAAGGTAAACTCTTCAGACAAGAAACATTAAATATTTGGAACATAAAGTTGAAAACCTGAGATCACAGAGAGACTTTGAACTCTCAATGCTTCGGCTCCCAGCTCAAGGGAACTTAGAAAGGTTTAATTAATTGAAAATGATCCTAGTGAGATAGAGACAGAGTTCTAGACCTCCCAGTGTTACCAATTCATTCAATTAAATCCTAACAAGAACATCTAAAGACAAATTTCGTTAATTCATACATTAGCTAGCAATATATCAGACCACTACACTGGTTAAATTAACTGAAAACAATCCTTAGATAACACATACAACAGAAAACATTGAAGGCAAGGAGAGCAGAAACGTAGGGTACCTAACAAGGGTAAATCCTATGCCAGATTTCTGATGCAAGCCAGTAGAAATGAAATGAAATGGAATGCTAGTTAACAAATACAGAGATAGAAAAACATCACCGCTGCTTTGAATCAGGATCCAAAGAAATGTGCTTGTCATATTAAAGAGCAACACCAGTCATGTACAACATTGCCAATAGCTTGAATACTCAGACTGAGAAGATCTCCCTCAGCCTATCTTACAATTTTACACAGAGACTATGTCTCAAAAGAAACAACTTGCAATTCTCTGATAACCGATCAACAACAACCTTTACAATGAGTTTCTTCATGAAATTTATAGCTCAAGTGGAGCAGGGAAGGTAGATGGAAAACTAAATGCAGCATTAAACTCAGAAGAGTAAGAGGGCCGAGGCCTTATTCTGTTTTAAATTCTGGGCATTTATCTCTGGTACTCTTTGGATGAAAGAGTGGTATTCGTCAGGCTTCCATTTACTCCAGGTATGTCTCTGATGTACTTGTTGTAGCACTTTGGTGAATTAAACAAAAAGGTATAATAATGATGCTAGGGTCTGCCATACTGTGTAACAAATGCTTCTGATAGCATAGGACTGTTGTCAGGGCTGTAATTTCCTCAGGAACACGGTATACAATGGAGATAGAATGGGCACCTCGTCCTTTGCGGAAAGAACATTCTGCTGATGTGAAAACCCGGTACTATAATTTTCTGTGCGCTGGACCTTCTGTGTGATCCGTGATGTTTTCGATCTGGTACTCTGCCTTCAAATCATTGGATTAAGGGTAAAAATCTTCAATGACAGGCCCTAAGCACTTTTTTCTCCCACTAATACTCTTAGCTGCTCCATGATTGCCTCTGTCAGTGAAATCTGCGCTTTAATGGCTCTGGGGAAGGTTTTATAGAGTCTAAACTCTGTTCTTTTAATGCGAGCCCTGTCATAAAGTCTTCTCAAGCCTTTCTTCATGATTTTGATCTTTGAACATGGTCCTCCTTGCGTTCCTTGCCACTGTAACAGTGACTGTGAACCATGGTGGTTTTCCGCCTGCCTATAACCCTGCAAAACATGAAACATGTTAAGAAGATCATGCATGGGGATGGTGAATGTGGCGGGGTTAATGAGAATGGACGTGCAGACTGGTGAAATGTCAAAAACAGTTGCAGTTTGATGGCGGAAAATGCAGCGAACAGTGAAAACTGGTCATGGCGAAAGTTGGCGGAATGCGGAAATTTGACACTTTAGCCTTTGAACGAAATATATAGGGGAGCCGACGACAATGCGACAAAAACACGTGGAATGGTGACGTGGCGGGACCTGGTCGATGGTGGGGCGTGCGTTAAATCTGGACCGTCTGATCTCAGGAGGAGATCGACGGCTGAGGACATGGAGGAGGGCGACAGATGGTGGGCCATGGGTGTATTTTTCCTTGGGCTAATTCCCACGCAGCTCCGTGGCACGATGACCGTTGGATGGACCGCTCTAGATCGGACGGCGTACGTGCATATCGCACCGGGTCAAACGCCGAACTTTAACGCGCGATGGGGGGCGGTTTTTAAATAGTGCATAGAGCCACGTGTCAGGCGGTGAGTGGAATCGCTCCGAAAATAAAAAAACCGCCCACCTCCCAAAGGTGGTGCGATGGAAACCGACGGTTTTCAAACAGGGCGCGGCTGTGGGGACCACCGGGCGGGTGAAATACGGACCGTTGATCTGTGGGTTAGATCGACAATGGACAGGTGATCGGAGGAGTGAACAGGGTGGGCCACGGCGCGGTGTTGATCTATGAAGACCGTCCGATCTAATCATATCGACGGCTAATAATGCGCCCGATATCCATCTGCGATAAGCGCTCTCCGGGCTAGCACTTGGTTCTAGCACCCAGGTCATGTCGAGAAAAGGTTAAGGGGGCTAGGGCCGAAAGGTGCTAAGCCCACTTATATGGAAAATATGGTTTTTTTGGCCCATTTTTAGTGCATTTTAAGGCCAATAAAGGGTAACGATAGGGAAAAGAAGGGGAATTTAAACCACACCAGGGGTGTGTGTAGGATTTAGAGGGGGTTTTTGGGATGATTTAGAGGGACTAAGGGAGGGATTTTGGGGTGAAAAGAAGGCTTTGAAAAAAGGGGAAAATGGATGAAATGAAGAATTCTACAGGGGTACAAGGGGCAAATGAAGGCCTTTAGGAGCACAATTTATCATCATCAGTGAGGCTTATTGACTCAAGAACAGCAGAGGGAAATAATCAAAGGGCGGAGAGCATGAAGAGGCTTCAAGGATGATGCGTTTTCAAGAGAAATGCATTCCTTGAAGGCTCATAAAACAAATTAGCCCCTTGCTTGCTTTGTCAAGGAATTTATAGGGGGCTAACAAGATCCAAGTGGACAAGGTTCTTCCAAGAAGCCCTTCATTGCTAAGAGGGAGTGTTGAAATTTTATCAAGGAATGGCTTCTTTGAATTATGCCTTAGTCAAATATTCTATTTCGAATTCGATCTCATAGATACTTGAGTTAGTTGTCAATTAACATGTGTGATGGGGCCTATCACTAGTTTATTTATAGTTAATTCAATTTAGACAGTTCTCAGTGAGTTGTGTACTAGTTGATAACTAAAATTTAGCTATCTAGTGGAGTTAAACTCTAGTGTCTGTAAGTTAAACTATCTATAGTTTTAGAATAGAGATAGGCTTGAGTTCTTGAGTTTAGTTGAGAATTTTGACTTTTGTTAACTCAACTGACTTTTAGTTAACTAGTTGCAACTACTAAATTTAGCCCTAGTAGGTCATGCAATTAGAATTTCCTATTGAGATTGAATGAAGGCACAAATCCATTTATTCACTATACATAAGTTTTTGTGCAGAGGCTTGAGAAGTAAGAAAATTAATTTCTCTTGGGAATTGTGCAAGGAAATAGGATAAATTCCTATTTTTTTTTGGGGCATAATTGCTCTAGGAAATAGAAGCTCCTAGCAGGCCTTATTTTCCTAAGTGTTGGGAAAGTCTTGTAGAGAGTTGATCAATATTGCAAGGGCTTCAAGATTGAAATAGATTCTTTATAATGGATCAAATTGCTCAGTTGATTCATACATGCAAGAGGGGTTTTTCCCAGTTGGATTCCCTGGATATATTTCTATGTGTGATTAATCTATGCGTGATTGTGTTTCTATTCATTGTTTCATTTCCGTAGAATTTTGGTACAGAAATCTTGTGTATTTTGTAGGTCAGTTTTCTATCATTAGCAGTTACAAGGTTTCAAGGATTTTCTACATTTTGAGGATTAGTATTTGTTGTTTATATATATGCATACATTTTTAGTTTTTGTAATAATCCTAATAAAGGATTTCAGAATAATTTAATCTTAGGAAACAATAATACTTCTATAGTAAAGTGATTAAATTAAGTGAGACAATATATTTTGTTAAGACTTTATCGTTATATGTAACCTCAATATTCCACCAAATGATTACATTAGTAAAGAAAGGTTAAAGAGTAAACTTAAGTGGAACAAAAGGAAGGAGGATATGTGTATAACATCTGATGTTAGTTTGTAATTGTGTACTATGAAAAATAACTATCAGTAGTGAAGAGGAAAACAAGGGTAAAGTACTATAGTATAGTTGTAAATAAATATCATATGAGAATTTTATTTATAAAAAAAATATTAGGGTGTTTTGTGAGGTTCATTACACTTCTTATTTGTTGTCACAATTACACAATTTTTAGTCATATCAACCATAAACATATTAATTGGTTACCTTAGCATGCCAACACTAAGCATAATCTGAAGCATGTTGATTTGATGTTATTCACATATCTAAAACCCATTTTATTACATAAATAAAAATACATGTAAGCATTATATGATGATCAACAATCCAAATATATATAAATCCAAGGAAAATTAACATATGCGATAATTAGACTATTGTATTAAATTTTCACATGAGCCTCTTTAGGTCTAGAGCTAAAACTAAGCTATGGTATCACTCTATATTTGAGTTTCTAACTTTCTCTTTCAAGGCCCATCTAGTCCAAGTGTTGAATCGTAGGCTCTAATACCACTCTGTACCAGAGCCTCTATCTCCATCCCTAAAGGTGTAGTGTTGAACCTTTGCTTCATATGGTGTATTTTTGGGCCTTAGGCCTAACGTTTGAACTAATACCATAATACCACTTTATAACACTCCGTCCCACCCCCTTTTACTAGTTTTGGTTGTGGTAGGTGTTACCTATTTAATTGACTCGACCTCTAGGGTCTATTATGAAGATTGGGTCACAAAAACTCTCATTTTTTCTAACTTATTAAAATATAAAATTTGATGCTGCCATTTCGATCAACTCATTGAGAGCTTTCTGGTGATATAAATTTTTATCTCAATTTGAATCTTGGATTGACAATTATGCCCTTCTGAAGTTTAGCGTATCGTATTAGGCCATGTCAACACTGGGTTTCCATGTGGTACCCACGTTGCATCCTGGTGTGACCCACATGGAACTTTCATGTCAATAAAAGGGGGTCTACTTCTTCCCAGGTACTTACATGTAATTCATGTGTTTGTTTCCATGTCATCTAGGGCACAGGTCCCACAAGGTCCTTCCCTTATGTGTTTGCGGGGTTTTATCTCTTATATGCATTTTGGATTTAATTCCTAATTTAGGTGGGATCCACAAGCTATGTCACATTGGACCGGTCATGCCCTTGTCGACTGCCCATTTCATTTTGTAATAACGCAATGTCCATGGAAACGGGTGGTGGTCCAATGACAAAGTTCCACCTTGGAACCTATTGATGGCCAAAAATGACCTCATCAACATTTGGGGAGATCACCCAGCCAGAGCCCCAACTAAGCTCTTACCCATTTGATTTGGTGGTTCTAATTGGTTCTAGTGGGTCCAATTACCCCCTCACCTTTCCTGCTGACTTGTGATATCTCTAATAATTCATCAATAAGAAAAGGCAATATCGGATTTACTCTCTTGCAGAGAAATTTGCAAGAAGGCAACCCTTAAGCTGAAATAAGGGCTCAACCAAGCCACATCTAAGACTAGCCTAAACTAACTGTGTAGAATATGTATAACTCTAAATCGAGAACTCTAAGGATAATGAACATGGATTTTATATCAGATGTGGAGGATGGTTGACATGTGGGCTCAACCATGCCACAAATGGTGTTTGCCTCTACGAAAGAGGACTCAAAGAAAAGACAAAATAAATGCAAATGTTGATGCAATCCTAATTTATGATGCAAATAAAATGAAAGTAAAACCTATTTTGAATAGGAAAATGATAACTTAACTCCTATGCAAGAGCAAAAATATCTAATCAAGAGGGAAAAGGACAATGAATTGAATTTGGTATTAAAATGTATATGTAAATCATCAAAGTAGGTTGACAACCTACAAATCGTTTAAGCAAATATGTAATAAAATGATTTCAACAAGTAGTTGTTGATATATATATATATATATATATATATATATATATATATAACCAATTCCAATCATGCAAAATGGATTCATTGTAAGATTTATATTAGACAAAAGAAGTAGTTCATTTTATTCCAATATAAAGGAAATCAAAATGAGTTGCAAATGAGAAATAAATAGTTATTATTCATTACAACCAAATCTCCATAAACCCACTATTCAACTTTGATAAAATCCTAAATATCCCTGCAAAGATAGCTTAAACATAACAAAAATTAGCATGGAATAAACAACATTAACATTAGTGCTAAAACTGATCATTAAAACACTAATTGACATATAATTATAATCATGTTGAAAGAAACATTAAGAAACAACAATTAACTCACAATCGTGAAGCAATAGTGCAAACAAAAGAAATAAATTGTTATTAACTCCAATGCTGTGTGAATATAGAGTCTTCAAAGTCTAAAAATCATCTCAGAAATCAATTTTACAATAGTGTAAAATTGGTTGCAGAAATTTCATCTCTCAAAGTTATACAAAAATTCTTCGCTATTACAATGATGCAAACAATAAGAAAATCTTTGTAAAATTTCCCGTAATGTGTATCCGTGCTTCTTTTATAGCTTCTTGAGTTTGTTTAACCTTTTTAATTTCATACTCCAAATCCTCCATTCTCCTTGATCTATGACTTGCAATCTTCTATTTCTCATTCAAAGCATAAAAGATCAATTCTCCCTTAAAACTAAATACCCAACCGTTATACTAATTTTTTTTGAAAATAAAAATAATAACCTAATCTTAACTTAACTTAACTAAACTAAACTAAATTCTAAATAATAAACAATAAAGTTAAACTAAAATACAATTATATTAAAAATCTAAACTAAAATTATAACTAAATAATTATGAATCACTAAATATAGTAAAAAAATTAAAGCTCTAACTAAGAAGAAAATAAATAAATGCTAAAATAGTTAAAATGAATCTAAAAATCTAAAATGCAAGTATGTTAATAAATGGAAAATAAATTAACAGTTAAAAGAACTAAAGCTAAACTATAGTAGATTAAAATAAAACTAATTACAATAATAATTTAATACAACTACAATGTATAGTAATAAAACAAAAACTAAGTAATCAAAGTAAAACTAAACAAAAACTAAGTAATAAAATATATGAAACTAAAGTTATGTGATTGAAACTAAAATATAACCCATTGTCCAATAAAATTGGTGCGCACACAGCTCGATTGCTTTTTCTAAAATTTCATGGTTAATCTTGGCGGATGATTAACAACTTATGATCCGAGAGTTCGTATTATCTTTGTCGATTTGATTTCCGAAGGTGTTAACCATCGACTGATCTCATGATTGAAAATTTATTTCTTCGACCAATTCAGTTGGACAGAGATGTTGTTGTTGAATCCATGATTGCCCAAAAACATAGTGAATTTTATTTTCTGAAAATTAATCTCGATTCCTTTTCACATGCGCAGGCCTTTCTCTGATTTCGGATTCACGTTGAGTAACTAAGTTTCCAGATCTGAAATGACTGCCTCAATCATAGGATCGTACCTTATGCGATCAATTATGTCTCGTTGGATCTGTTTCATATCATTTTTCACTTTCGATTCATTGGCGGCAGTATTGAAGCCAAGTGGTGGTATATCTGTCAGAAAAATGACGTTAAATTTTGACAAATAAGTTATAATTAGATAAACATCTGAACAACTCCAAATCTAACTCGGATTTTTTTTTTTTTTTTGGAAATATTCCCTTAAATTACTTAGTTGTGAGAATAACCCCGAAGCAAAGAGCTCCCAAACTAAATCCTAGTGGGATGAGCGGGATGGTCGACTATTAATGGCGAAACTTTAGTTTTTCTAGAATGGCGATATCCTAGTTTATGTTATTGGTGGTCGGAGAGGTGTATTCGGGTGGGCACAGATACATGCATGGGGCGGGTGTGTGGTTGACAAGCGGGCTAGGTACTGTCGAGCAGGGGAATGTTCTCCACTTGGAATTTCTGACCACAACCTCATCGATTTTCGGCGCTCCGACACATGGGTAGTTGTCCCTTGGTCTTGTTACGCACCGATCTTTGCTCCTTAGTTTTGTTTTTCCACAGGGGAAGCCCATGAACCCTGCTTAATGTGGAGAGGTTTTGTTTCTGTGCAATTTTTTTTACCAAGGTATGTTGTCGCCTCTAGGATCGACCACTCATACACATTGCGTTGGGTGGCGGGAACGCAACGGGGAGGCTGACCATTTGTCTAAAATCGGTCTTGGACATGATCCGAGCGCATGGAAAATAGAGGAGACGGATTGTATGGTGGTTTGTGTGTCGAACACCAGACCCTCACTGATTTATGCTCCTTTTCCTTTATCTGCATGCTGTTTATTTTGATTTTCCTCCAGCCATGTTACATCCTTGAGGATTTTTTGTCCAAAGCATATATTTTTTTAACTCTAAAAATACTTTTATTCACTATGGTTATTTTTTGGACATATAATGCTTCTTCTGGGCTATATTTTGGGCTGTTTTCTCATTTTAGAGGCTTGTTTATATATCCTTCTTGTGGTTCTAGCTGTAGGGTGTTTCTCCACATATGGAGGCCCTTCTAGTTCATTTTTTGATCTCATGTTGATGCTTCGACTCCATCTGACATGTTGTTTTCTCTCTTCCTGGCATATGGGAAGTGGCACATCTGCAACTGCTTGTCTTTGGTTTTCGTCTGTTTTGTTGGACACACCTATTGGTTTGGCCCTACTCTGTGGGCGTTGCTCTCTTATGTAATGGCGTGGCATCTGTAATGTAACTTTTTGTGAATTTTTGTAAAAAGTTCGATTTTTTTTGTGGAAAAAAAAAACTCCAAATCTAACTATGTTTGATTGAGCCGGAGGCTTATTGTACAACCGAATATGAGGGGATAAGGGGAAATAATGTCCGCCGTAGTAAAAAAATGAATATGCTATGAAGTAATTAGAAGTAAAGCAAATCAAATCAGCAGTCCAATGAAATAGAAGAATAATCAAAACCGATATGAAATACTGCAGGATATTGGGGAAAATTCAAAGGAAGTTGAAGAGACTAATGTTGAAGGGTAGGGACCACTAACACAAAAAGCATTGAAACCCAAAAGAAAGGCACCACTAGAATCAACAGAGAAGGAAGACCAATTGTAGATGATGGAGCAATCGGCCATGGAGGTGGACACTAGCAAGGAGTTAAGTACAAAAGAAGTAGTGTTAAAAAAACTACTGCAAAAATAGAAGAACTTAGATGACAGATTTATACCAGATGACTAGAAGAGGTTGTATAAAGAAACTTTTGAAAAATATTTGACCTCCCAATCTTAGAAACTTATGGAAATAACGGAAAATCTAAACTCACAAACGGCTTCCTCTCAGGAACCTGGCACCCAAGCTAAAGGATGAAAAAAGAGGGGATGAAAGAATCTACAAGAATCGATACAAATAGTAAGAGAAATGTTAGTAAATTCAGGAAGGGAAATACCGTTATCAATGGTATTCCAACAACTACACAAACTTCCCCAATAAAAGTGATCTCCTAGAATATAAGAGGCCTAAATAGTAAAGGAAAATTGAGATATTTAAAAGAAATATTAAAGACAGAGAAGCTGCATGTGATACTTATTCAGGAAACCAAGGTTTTAGGGCAAATATTAGAACATATCCTAAAATTATTGAAACCTCATTATGAAGCAATGGCCATATATTCGAGTGTTAGCTCGAGAGGAATAGCCATTCTGTGGAACCCAACTGAGATTATGGCAGAAGGCTGGTTCAGGATTCCTCGCATTCTAACTGAAAGGTTTAGAAAAATTGGGACAATGAAAAAAAATCTCATTTCAGCAGCTTATGGGCCTCACATTCCAGGAGAAAAAGCAGCGTTCCTTCACAGCATAAGAATGCTTAAAAATATTCATAACGAGAAGTATTGGTAGTTAGGAGGTAAATTCAATATGATCGCTAGTCTAGCAAAAAAAAAGGAGGTATAAGAAGAGAAGAGCCTGAAATGGAACTCTTTAGAGACCTGGTAACCGAACTAAGGTTAGTTGACATCCCAACAGTAAATGGAAAATACACCTGGAATAATAGAAGAGGGGGTGCTCACCAAGTAGCCTCAAGGCTTGACAGATCCTTAGCATCAGAAGCCCTGGTCAGTAGTGATGTATTTTATGAGGCCTCTATCCTTCCGAGCTTGAGGTCCGATCACTGGCCGATATGTATGGAGGTTGATATGAAGGAGTGTAATAAGAAACAACCATTTCGATTTGAGGCATTTTGGTTAAGGGACCAAACCTTCCTAGAGAAAGCTAAAGGATGGTGGGAATCAAGTCAAGCTCAAGGACAGAATAGAATGCATTCATTCCAACTTCGTCTAAAAGACTTAAAACAACAAATTAAAAAGTGGAATAAAATAGAGTTCAAAAACATTCATTAGGATAAGGAAATATTACAAGGGAAAATGAAACGAATTCATCAACAATTGATTCTATATGGGAGAACAAAGCATCTGGTGATAGAAAAGGCAACCTTCTAAGTAAACTAGAAGAGCGCAGGAAATAGGAGGAAATTCTTTGGAAAAAAAAATCTCGTATACAGTGGCTAAGAGAAGGGGACAAAAGTACTAATTTTTTTTGTAAGGCTATGATTCAAAGGAGACAACATAATCGTATTTTCCCCCTGAAAGATCCAGAAGGAAACATGCGTGTACAACATCATGATATGGAAGCCCTGTCATTGAACCATTTCAGTGATATAGTGACAGAACCAGATCAACATAGAACGGTAGCTATTGAACAAATAACACAAAACATACCTACTATAGTTAGTCGTGAACAAATTCTAGCTCTTTTAAAATAGATCACAATGGAGGAGGTGGAAGAAGTGGTCAAAAGACTTGCAAAAAACAAAGCCCCTGGCCCGGATGACTTTACTGCAGAATTCTATCAGGCAGCTTGGTCCTTCATGGGTAGATACATTTGGGAATTAGTAGAGGAATCCCGCTGGTCAAGACAGGTATATCCAGCCCTGAACTCTACTCTCATTTCCTTAATTATAAAACAGGAGCATTCTGATGAACCGACAGGCTTCCGACCCATAGCTTTATGCAATGTAATATATAAAAAAATTTCCACTATTATGGTGAACCACCTGAAGCCTATTCTTCCACCCCTAATATCTCCAAAGAAAAATGGTTTTGTGAAAGGTGGACAAATTTTGGATGGCATAATTACGGTGCAGGAAGCCATTCACTCTCTTAGGACCCTTAAAGCCAAAGGTATGTTGATCAAAATTGATCTCTCAAAAGCGTATGACCGTCTTAGCTGGAATTATCTTAAAGCTATTCTTTAGGCGTTTGGATTTGATTTGAGATGGATTTATTGGATAATGTATTTTATTTCTTCTCCTAATTACTCTATTATGCTTAATGGGGTTCATTATACTCCCTTTAATGCTACCCGGGGGTTAAGACAAGGTGACTCGCTTTCCCTCTGATAGATTGAGATTTGATGTGACAGAACATGTAGGAGCACCAACTTCACTGTGCAGGCAAAGACAGTCTCCAGACAGGTTTACTGGATACATGGATCTTATGAGCAAGTGTATTGTGACATAACCATCCTGCTTTGAGGAAGCAGTGCAAAAACCAATTTTGGTTGACGCCATGGTTGAGGAGTATGACTGCATCGTTAAGAAAAGTGCATGGGAAGTTGTCCCAAGACCAGTTAAAAAATCAGTGGTTGGATCTAAATGGATCTATAAGGTGAAACAGGCGACAGATGGGAGTGTAGATAAGTACAAGGCTAGATTTGTAGCCCGAGGATTCTCACAAGTTGAGGGGATTGACTACGAGGAGACTTTCACACCGGTTGCAAGATACTCATCGATTAGATCTACCCTTGCACTCATGGAAAATTTTAGGGGCTAATATTCGTAGGTGGGCTAATTTTCCATGGTTTTTCCAAAAAAAAGATTCGTTAATTTCCATTTTTTTTTTAAATGATTTGCCAAATTTTTACAATATAAAATTATTTTACGTTAAAAATCGCCAACATTATATAGAAAAAATATATAATATCATTATAAATTTGAATAATTTTACAAATACATCAATAAACATTTTATAGTTTGCATATTAGGGACTGGTGAGATTCGCCAATTTTTTAAACTTCAAGATAATTTTCCATCCTTAAAATTATCCCTGCTTGCATTCTCAGTGCATATGGGGTAGTAGATACATCATATGGATGTGAAAGTTGTGTTTCTCAATGGAGTTATTGAGGAAGAAGTGTACATAGAGCAACCAAAAGGTTTTGAGGCCTTTGACAGTGAGTCGCATGTGTGTAGACTCAAGAGAACACTATATGGGCTGAAGCAAGCACCTCATGCTTGGTACACTAGAATTAACAACTATTTCACCGAGTTGGGGTTCACCAAAAGTGAAGCGAATGCGAACCTGTACCAGATTGTGGTTGATGGTAAGCTATTGATTATCGTACTTTATTTTGATGATCTAATTTTGACATGTGATGAGCAAATGATAACTTCTTGCAAAGAGGATCTTGCAAGAGAGTTTGAAATGAAGGACATGAGACTCCTTCAATATTTCCTTGGTTTGGAAATATGGCATCGGGATGGTGAGCTAGTTGTTTCTCAAGGAAAGTATGCCAAAGAGATTCTGAGTAAGTTTCACATGGAGAGCTGTAAACCCATGGAGACTCCTCTTCGAGGAAACTAGAGGAAGGAGGATGCTACTTCAGGTGAGGTAGTGGATGCCACTATTTACAGACAGCTTGTGGGTTCATTGACGTACTTGGTGAATACCAGACCAGACATTTTCTACACAGTTAACCAACTGAGTCAAGCTATGGTTAAGCCGACCAAGATTTATTTTGGAAGGTGGGGAAGCATGTCTTGAGATATATCAAGGGCACTATAGAGTATGGATTATGGTATAGAAAGAGGGAGTGAAGCTTCAAGGCTTCACTGATGCAGATTGGGTAGGTAGTCCATAAAACAGAAAGAGCACATCAGGAGGGATCTTCAGCATAGGATCGACAACAGTTTCTTGGTACAGTAGGAAGCAGATATCTATGGCACTCAGCTCAGCCGAGGCAGAGTACATGGTAGCAAGTCAGACTGCATGTAAGGCCATCTGGATGAGGAAGATTCTGGTTGGTTTGTTTGGTTCTCATATGGATCCGACAGTGATACATTGTGATAACCAGAGTTGCATTAAACTCTCGGTTAATCCGGTATTCCATGATAGGTCCAATCATATATACATCCGGTACCACCATCTCAGAGATTGTGTTCATAGATGCATTATGTTACTTCAATACATTCCCACGGAAGATCAGGATGCAGATATTCTAACGAAGGCGCTCGCTAGGAGAAAATCCAAATACCATAGAGGAAGGATTGAGGTAGCTGATAATCCCTTTCTTGTTGAGAGGGAGTGTTGAAAAGTCAAAAAGAAATGTGCATCTAACTTAATTTTCCCTTAATTAAATTGGACAATAAAATGTAATCTTATCTCATAATCACTTGTAATAGTTAATTGAGTGTGATAAAATCAGTTAGCTCATGAATTTTGAGTTGAGGGTGGTTGGTGAGGCATGCAGAGTGATTCTATTAGTTATGGAGTTCGAGTTGCAGTTAGTGCATTAGTTTAAAGAATGAGAAATCAGTTAAATCAATTTATTGAGTTAATGTCAATTGAGCTAGTTGTAACTGTTTGTTGCACTAGTGAGAGATCAAGTGAATTAAATCAGATTTAATTCACATGCAGTGATCTGTCATGCAACTTATGATTTACTATTAATAGCTGCATGCATGTTAGTTCCAGTGGAGACCTAGTTGAGACAAAGGTTAAAGGGATGTTAACTATCACTTGTATCATTATTAGGCTGTCCGCATGCAGTAAGACAACGATAGGATTTCCCATGAGCATTGCGCAATTTTGGAAGGCTGAAATTCTTAAAGAATAGAGATTGCATTCGAGATGAATTATGCAAGAAAGGTAGGCTGAGAAAAGGCTGAAAATTGGCTAAGTGTTGGTCGATTTTGTTCGGATCAGTGTGAGACAATTGTGAGAGTGCAGGAGACTCTTGTGAGAAGAGTTCATTGTAATTGTTTCATGATTCCTTGGTGAATATACAATAGAATATAGAGGGGTTCTGAGCAACAAGCTTTCCCAGGGAAAATATTTGTGTTGTGGTTTGATTTGTTTCTTTCTTTACTTGTTGTGATTGGCGATCGTGTTTATTTTCCACAATTGATTTGTAGAAGGATTTAGTATCTTTCTTTAGTACATTGCTTGATTGGATTGAATCCATTGGGATACATAATTTTTGTATAATTTCTACACATCGGGCGAAAGAAAGAAGGAATGATGACATGCATTACACCGTTAAAATTAAGGACATTACTCTCAACAATTAGGATCTTTTCCTCTGTTATTTAACTAAATCAATTATTGAAATTATGTTGCACTTCACAGGTATTTATAGATCATATATAGTTGTTCCTTTAGCCTTGGATTGGTACCAGCCCCGACAGAGACAAAGAATTCAATGGTTGGTACTCCATTTGCAAGGTGAAATGGTCAAAGATCAAGCAGTGAAAAAGGAAGTGAAGGACAAAGGAAAGCATAACATGGGCAAGTCAAAAGCGGGTCCCAACAGGAGGGGAAGAAAGTCCGGTAAAGAAATCATGGAAAATATCTTCGAGGCCTACAGGGCAAGTACACCTACTCAAGTAAAATCACTCATTTCAGGCTGGGAATGTGACTGTCAAACTAAAACGAAGGGCGAAATCCAACAAGAAACGATGGAGTTTCTAACAGATCCAGGTAATACCAGGAGCAAACTGTCTTTATTTCAACAGTCCATCCATACTTACTGGACAATGAAATTTTTATTGGCTAAGGCCATAGTTAGTGTTCAGGAAATTGAAGGGGATTCGAAAGCCGCATCTATTTTAGCTGAAATGAGAAGGGACATCCAAGAAATCCACCTTTTGCAACATCACCAGAACGTCTGCCTGGGTCGCATGGAACGTTAACTACAAAGTATGAACCAAGTTGATATGCCCGGGTTGTTAAGGACTTGACGTCTATCGAGTCATCTAATGATTGAGTCTTATGCAATCCTTTTCTTTTTTGTCTTTTTGACATGCATATTACGGGTAGAATTTACTTTCTGATTAAGTCCTTGCATGTAATAGACAATAAATTTGTTGAGGCAAATAGTATTAGGTTCAAACTTTATCAATTTTGGTTGGCCTATAATTCTTTGAGGTGGCCAAAAGACCTAGTTTCCTAGGGCATGTTGAGGCCATGTAACCTAAGTTTTTCTTTTTGATTTAATGGAAAATAAGGAGGATCTATTAAACTTACAAGAAAAAAGTAATTAGAAGTAAAAAAAAATGTGTGAATAAAATGTTTAAATCTTATATCTTTCAAAATTATTTCAACAAGATATTTGACGATCTATGTTAATTAATTTATGTCTATATCAACTTCATATATATCTATATATACAAAAAACTGTTAAAATAAAATATTTTGATGTTGTTTATAAAAAATATATATAATGTGAGTTATCAATTAAATATTTTAATACAAATTAATATTGACATATAACTCTATATTAATAAAAATAAACCATTTTGATTTACACTATAAAATATTTCAATGAACATGTTATGTAAAATATTTTAATGTCAATTATGTTAAAACATATATTTAATTACATATATTCTATATAACATTTAAAAATATTTCAAAAATATAATTTAAATAATACATTGTATTTTACACTTATAAATTGTAATGAAGAAATTTGATCCCATTTATAATGAAATAATTTGATCTTCTCAATTTATTGCACCGACAGGCGCATTCTACACCCCAATATGACCCAGATGTGTAAGTATGTCGGAAGCCAAAATAAAATAAAAAATATTATTATTTTAAAATAAAATAGAAAAAATGTCGACTTTAAAAACAACTTACATAACCATATAAATAAAAAATTTAAAATAAATTTAAAATATGAAGAGTTTTATGGACACTTAAAAAAAAGCTATGGTAAATAAATAAAAATATAAATAAACAGGTATGGTAAATAAATAAAACCTCTTTTTATACTTATGATAAATAAATAAAAATATAAATAAACTAGAGGTATGGTAAATAAATAAAACATATTTTATATTTACTCCATAAACCTCTTTATATTAGGAATTTGGCTCTCTGTGATCCATAAATTGTGTATAAGAATTTTTGGTGAAAATCACATGTAAGAAAACCTCTTTATATTTACAAAAAACTCAAAAAGAAGTTTTATTTAGGTGAAGCCTATGGGCAGAATACCATGGGCCAAATACCATATTTATAAAAGAGTTATAAAAATGTAAGGTAAATAAATAAAAATATATCAAATAGGAATAGAAATCAACATCTAATTATATTTGATGTCTCTCCACCAAATACCATGGACCAAATTAATAATAATACCATGCAAAAAAAAAACATTATTAACCCTAACATTAACATTAAAATATTAATATTAATATTAATATTATTATTATTACTAAATATAATATTGATATTAATATATTATAATATTAAAATTATTAAATTTATATAAATTAATATTGTATTAATATAAAATTATAAAATTTAATAATTTTATATATATATATATATATATATATATATATATATATAAACTCTAGATATATATGGAAGGGAAGAACAAAGACATATGATAGAGGTGGAGAAATAGAGAGATTGACAATGGAGAGATGAGGGGAGAGGAGGAATGAAGAGAGAGGGGGAGATGAAGAGAGAGAGTGTATGTTTAGGGGTGAGATAAAGAGACAAAGATAGAGTGATGGAGACAAGGGGGGGAGAGAAGGAGAGAGAAGAAGAAAGGGAGTGATATAGTAACATAGTTGGAGAGAGAGATAGAGTGATGGGGGAAGAGAGAGAGAGGAAGAGAGTGATGGGGGAATGTAGAGAGAGAGAGAGAGAGTGAGTGAGTGAGTGATGGGGGAATGTAGAGAGAGAGAGAGAGAGAGAGTGAGTGAGTGAGTGATGGGGGAAGAGAGAGAGAGGTAGGAGAGAAAGGGATAGAGAGGAAGGAAAAGAGAGGGGACTTGAGAGAGAGGAGGAGAGAGGGAGGGATATAGAGATGGAGTTGGAGGAGGACAGAGGGAGGAATAGATGGAGCTGGACAGGGAGAGAGAGATGGATAGAGAGATGGAGCCGGGTGGGGAGAGAGGGAGGGAAGAAGAAAGGCATAGAGAGTAACAAGTGGAGAGAGAGATGGAGTGACAAGGGAGATATGGAGAGACTGTGTGTATCTTTTGGGATGAGATAAAGAGACAAAGAATAAGAGATGGAGAGAGAGAAAGAGAGAGAGGTGGGAGAGAAAGGAAGAGAAAGAGTGGAGAGAGGTAGGGAAAGAGAGATGGAGTGGGAGAGAAAGGGAGGTAATAAGAAAGACATAGAGAGTGAAAGTTGGAGAGAGAGAGAGAGAGAGAGAATGAGTAATAAGGAAGATGGAGGGAAAGCGAGAGAGGATAGAAGGAGGGAAGAGAGATAAAAGCGAGGGAGAGGGAGGCAAGGCGAAGAGAAAGAGAGGGAGGGAGAGGAGAGAGTGATAGATAGATAGATTGGAGAAAGAGAGTGTATGTTTTGGGGTTGATATAGAGAGACAAAGGGAGATAGAGATATAAATGGAAGGTGAAGAGAAAGAATAGATAGATGGAGACAGGGAGGGAGGGACAAAGAGATTGATAAATATGGAGTAAGAGAATGTTTGTGTTTGTGGGAGTGAGATAAAGAGACAAAGAGGAAGAGATGGAGGGACCGATAAATATATATGGAGGGGGGGGAGAGGGAAGAATATTTCTTACATGTTTGTGTCTGTGGGGGTGAGATAAAGAGACAAAGAAGGAGAGATGGAGGGACAGATAAATATATATGGAGGGGGAGGAGAGGGAAGAATATTTCTTACAATAGATGCATTGATTTTAGTGTAGATAGTGATTTCTAATCTTATTTGATTATTTGCACTAAATGCATTGATTTTAGTGTAGATTTTGATTTCTAATGATATTTAATTACTTACACTAAATGCAATGATTTCAATGTAAATGATTTCTAATTCTATTTTATTATGGAGTTGGAGTTGAAAACAGTGTTGAGATTCGTATTTCTCAACAGCGGTCCTCTAAATCTCAACATCTCAACAGTGTTGTGCGTGCGTTGACCAATTATCTCTATCAATTCTTCTTAAATACAACTTCTGGGTTTCTTCTTGGTCACACGGCCTGTCCCAAATAGCCCCAATTTCTCATCAAATACAACCTCCGGGTTTCTTCTTTGCTCAGAGATGGCCTGCCCCAAATTCCCATTCAATGCAGCTCCCTCTTGTCTTCTGTGTAACGTATTTGTTGCGAAGCCCTACGGCTGTTGCTTGTTCGGTAGGTAGAGATTTTCTTTTTCTCAATCTAATTTGAATGTTACTGGGCCTGGCTGGTCCCTGGACACAGTGTTTTTAGCTCTCCTGTCATGTATTTGATAGGTATTTTGAGCGGAATGATGTACATGCTGTGAACAAATTGGTCTTGTTATGACCACAATACGTGGTTCATATACAAGTGTTATTGGGACAATGCTGAGTTATATTGTCAGATTGTAATGACGCTTTATGTTTTGAATTATGAACTAGTTTCATAACAGCGTTTTTTTCATCCTGAGAATGATTATGTTTTGAATTATGAACTGTTTTCATAACAACGTTTTTTTCATCCTGAGAATGGTTTGATTGCAAAATATTACAGTGATTATGATGTTGCTGGCCATGGTCTCACGCTCAGGAAATGCCATCATAAATTGTTAAACGCAAATCTCTTTTTTTGAGATCTGTTATATGCTACGCTTCACTGCTCTGCTATGGCGCTTGGCTTCATTGCTTTTCTCCGCTGTGTCATCAAATTTCGTAGATGGCAAGTCAAGAACAACACAGAACAGGACGTTGCAGCAGGTGCTAGGGTTTGGTATTAGGTTGGCCTGGGGACACATACCTGGCAAGAAGACAGGTTTTTGTAGCTTTAGGGGCATGCCTCTCTCTTGCCGTTCTGCAAAGCATGGTTGCAATGACCTATACCCTGGGCTCTGTACTTTCATTTATTATTATGCCAGCGGTTTTGTTCTATCAAATCAAAGTGAAGTGATGAATCGCAGTGAAGGTAGTCCCATTGCATCCCTTAATTTCAAAAGAAACATTCGTTTTCAGGTTTTTGCTAACTTAAAATCAATCGGAAAGGCGACCGCATAATTTGGAAAGAAACATTCGTAATCAAGTTTTTGCGAATCTAAAATCAATAGGAACACACTTTGCAGCCAAACGCAATGAGGGGAGATGCTGGGCCAAAATAGGAATGCCATAGATCCATCTTGATATATCAATTTATAAATTTTTGTGACTGACATTAATCAGATATATCAATTTTTATTAATAAGAAAAATGTTTATTGTCTTAATCGGTATTTGTACGTTCACTTTGTTATTATTTTAAATATAAAAAATAAAAATATTGATTTTCCAGTTTAAACCCAAGTGATTTTAAAATATATAAATACTATTAGAATTTGAATGGATTAATAAAAAATTAAAATTTAATTATAAGCCCTGCTATATGCATATTCAAATATTCTAATTACCGTAATGATTGAATATTCAAAATGCTATTTATAATAATCAGTATTGAGAACAGTTCCAGTTATTATCTCATAATTAATTTAAAGAATCAATTTCCGGGGCTATAAATCCATAGGCTATAGGAGGGGTTCTTTGACCGGACCAATTGGTTCCTAGTAAACCACTGCTTTTGGTGCTGCTTGAACTTGAACTGAATCTGCTCAATTGTCCCGGTAAACTGAATCGACTACACCCATAAACATAGTAATGGTAATTTTATAATACATTAATTTTTAATATATTTAATTATATTTTTAATTTCCTAAAATTTATATATGATTGGTTTATTTATTGATATTAATAATCTTTACTAATTTAATTTAACATTATTATTTTTACACTATCATGAATTTGATTGAAATTTAATACAGTGTTAGGAAGATTTTTATCATAAACTCAAGTTAGATACTTTAATTTTTTGTCTTTTTAGATTGATTTTACAATTAATATTATTTGACATTCAACCAAAAAATTATTAGAATTGATTTAGAAATTTTTTAAAAATTTGTATTTATTTATGTAATATACAAATTAAATCAAGAAAACTTTTGATCTTAAATAAAACTCTTTTAAAATTTTAATAAAATAAAAAATAAAAAATAATTAAACTATTTTATATTTACATATTAAATGTTTTATTATAACTATATTTAAATAATTAAAAAACAACTAAATAATAAATAAACATTATAGAACAAAATTAATTATATATATATATATATATATATATATATATATATATATATATATATATATATATCATTTTAACTTTTTTATCATTAAATTTTTTTAGCTACTTTTGTATTTTAAAAATTTATTATATAAATTTTAATATATAATTTTGTATATTTTAAAGATTATGTAAAATTGTTTTTTAGATCCCATAAAATTTAATATTGAAATTATCCATATAAACTTTCTAAATTGTGAAAATGAACTTTTTTAAGTTATTGGTTTAATAATTATATATCAAATTGTTAAATGGTATTTATTTTTGTAAATTTCTATCAATAATATATCTCTTTAATAATTTATCGATATATAAGTTTATATGAATTATATTTAAATATGTTTATATGGATTATATTTAAATATGTTAACAAATTAAATATAATATAATTAAGAATAATAAAAGATAGGAAAATTTTTGTTGTAAATTAAAAAATATTATAATTGAGTGGTAATATTTTAAATCTATTTTAGATATAGTTTTATTGGATATTAAGAAGATCAAATTTTTTCAATTGGATTTATATAGGGTTGTTGGGTATAATTGTTGTTATCTTCTCCAACTAAGTTCAAAACCTTACTAGTAACATGATGAGTTATAATGTCTTAAATATTGTTACATTGGTTTTGAGCCTTGTGAACTCTTGAGTATATATGTGGATTTGGCTTGGTACTAACAAACCACTTTAGAGAGACATTGATTTCTTTCCTCCATAGAAAATGAAAAAGACTATATATATATATATATATTAAAAAAAATATGTTCTAACAAATTTAACACTTTTTTATGTTTGATAAATCTAAATTTAAAATGAATTTACATAGTTTTATTTATTTTATATTTAATTATCACATAAAATTAAGTATGTAATTATTTAATTTTTATTTAAATTTATTTAAGACGGAGTTGAATTATAGCAACAAAATGGAGTTTAGGACCATATCGACATCCTTGTTTCATGTAGTGCAACTTCTACATCACTCTACATTCATCTACTTTGCACCCTTTTGGTGCAAATGCTAGTTATATTTGATTGCTTACACTATATGCATTTATTTCAATATAAATGATTTATAATCCTATTTGATTACTTGCACTAAATGCATTCATTTCAGTGTAGATGGTGATTTATGATCATATTTGATTGCTTGCACTAGATGCATTGATTTTAGTGTATATGTTGGTTTCTAATTCTATTTTCTTACTTGTACTAGATGCATTGATTTGAGTGTAGATGTTGATTTTTAATCCTATTTGATTACTTGCATTAGATGCATTTATATCTGTGTAGATGTTGTTTTATAATCTTATTTGATTTCTTGCATTAGATGCATTGATTTCAGTGTACATGTTGATTTCTGATTTGATGTAATTAGATGTATGAGGATACATTAATTTTAAACTAATTGAATTAATAGTGTGCATTCAGTGTAAGCACAAAAAATTATTGACAATGTATAACGATTCTTGTGTTATAGTAATGAAACATAATAATATTGGAGAGCAACAGAGATAAGGTATGATGTTTACTACAACAAAGATAACAAAACTAACAAGGGTGACAACAAGAATAGTAGAAGAAAATAGTTTGAGATTGCTCACAATGAAGACTATTTGTAATTGACTACCTTCTTATTATTCACATTTTCTATCATTCAATATTTTTTTTTTTTTGTAAGCTTGGTACTTCCTTTCATTTTTCACTTTTTTTTTTTACTCCATTTTCATCAACATGTCCAGATGCATCACCACCCCAATTGGGGAGGGGAATTGAACCTGTGATGAGTGCTATAACATCCCACCTCATCACCGTTCATTGTCAGGGTGCTATAACAGCCCACCTCATCACCGTTCATTGTCACTTTGCATTCAAAAATTTTATTTCATCATTAAAGTTATTTTACAATATTTATCATCTCAAGAAAACTGAGGTAACTAAGAAAATTTAAAATTAAAATTAATCCATAAATATCAAACATATTTAGCATATTTCAAATGTTTATATTAATATTACATGTATTTACATATTATTGATAAAATTAATCATATGTTTTTCATATTATTGATAGATTTTTCTTTATTCCCAACCTAGATCCATCTGGTGCAAACATTTTCTCAAGTTTTGCACTCAAAAAAATAGATTTATATGGAGAAAAATTTAATCCAACATTTTCTCAAGTTTTGCACTCAAAAAAATAGATTTATATGGAGAAAAATTTAATCCCTTTTAACGCTTGATAGATCCGTAATTAAAATGTATCAAAACTAGTAATAAATCAAAATAAATAAATATATGCTAGTTAATCATCCGTAATCTGCATCATTCCAAATTCCAAAAAAAAGAGAAACATAATAAAAATCCTGGTATGGCGATGTATAAGACATGAAATTCGGAGCTAACAGAGATATTAGGGGATCTCGCAAGATTCTGGAATTAATTATAGCAAAATGCTTGAGCTTATCGGCCAGGTAGAGCATATTTGAATGCGATGTGTAAATTACAGTGAAACAGGTGCAATAAAATGCGCGTTTTAGGCGATCTGGTTTTTAAAACTTCCTCAAAGTCCCCGTAACAAAAGCGATTACCTCATATTCAGCTTCGTAGACTACTTGTTTGGTGTAGAAATTCTGGCGTTAAAAATCTCCACAGATTCAAATCGAGTTGTATTTGTGGTTAACCATATGCTTGTTTATTCCATATCCGTTAAACCAAAATGGCATACGTTGAAGTTGGTGAGTGGGATTTTATAATACGTATCTTGTTTTATTGCGCTGAGAGGCACATCTACTGTTGAATTTCAATGGATCATAAATTTATCTTTAACAAAAAAAATTACCACATTGAATTTCTAAATTAAGTAAAATTTTAAACATCTTTATTCTTTACTAAAGTCAAAACCATTTCCTAAATCAAAAGAAGAGAGTTAATTCAACACAAACAATCAAAATCCAAAATCTTTTAATATTTATTTTAATTAAATATTTGTAAAATGAATTTATACTTACTCCAGAGCTATGGTAAATAAATAAAAAAATATATAAACTAGATGAATGGTAAATAAATAAATAAAAAATTTATATTTATTCCATAAATCTTTTTATATTTAAAAAAAACTTTTAAAAGAGGTTTTATTTAGATGAAGCCTACGGGGACAAATTAATATTGATACCATGGGCCAAATACCATAGGTAAATAAATAAATATAAAAGAGGTATAAACAAGTATGATAAATAAATAAATAAATATAAAATAGATATAAAGAGGTATGGTAAATAAATAAATATAAAGAGACAATAAAGAGAAAGTAAATAACAACAATGTATCAAATAGATTATAGATAAAAATCTAATATATAATAAATGAAAGGCTAAATACCATAGTAATAGTAAGTAAATACATAAAAATATACATAAACTAGAAGTGTATGTATTAAATAAACTTTTTTCATATTTACTCCATAATTATATTTTCATTTCTAATATTTATGTTTATTGGTTTGCCAACTAAGAAGAAACAGAGAGAGAGAGACAGGGGAGAGATGGAGAGAGAGTTAGATAAGCTAGGCAGATGAATATATAAAGTAAGATGTGTGGAAAGAAGGAGAGAGAAGAAGTGAGAAGGAGAGAGGAAGACAGACAGAATGAAAGGAAAGAGAGAGGGGTGGAAAGAGAGAGAGAGAAAGAAGGAAGAGAGAGAGAGAGAGAGAGAGAGAGAGACAGGAAGAGAGAGATTGAGGGAAAGAGAGAGAGAGAGAGAGAGAGAGAGAGAGAGAGAGAGAGAGAGAGAGAGAGAGAGAGAGAGATTAGGGAAGAGAGAGGGAGTTAGGAGAGAGAGAGAAATAGGAAGGACGAGAGAGAGGACTTGAGAGAGAGGAGGAGAGAGGGATCGATAGAGAGATGGAGTTGGAGGGGGAGAGATGTAGGAAGTAAAAAATATAGAGAGTGAGAAGTGGAGAAAGAGAAGGAGTGAAAAGGGAGAGACAGGGAGAGAGCGTGTATGTTTGGGTCTGAGATAAAGAGACAAATAAGGATACATGGAGATAAGGGGGGGAGAAGGAGATATAAGGAGAGAGGGAGGGAGGAGGAAGAAGAAAGCAGGCAGGAAGAGGGAGACAGAGACAGAGAGAAAGGGAGAGAGGATGAGAGATGGAGAGGGAGGGAAAGAGAGATGGACTTGGAGGGGGAGGGAGAGAGGGGGAAGATAGAGATATAGATGGAAGGTGAAGAGAGGGAAGAAGAGAGAGATGGGGAGAGGAGGGGATTGACAAAGAAATTGATATATATGGACTGCGAGAGTGTGTGTGTTTAGGGGGGTGAGATAGAGAGACAAAAAAGAAGAGAGGGAGGGGGATATAGATATGGATGGAGGGTGGAGAGAGGGAAGAATATTTCTCACACTAGATGGATTGATATAAGTGGAGATGGTGATTTATAATCCTATTTGATTATTTGCACTATATGCATCGATTTTAGTGTAGATATTTATTTCTAATGATATTTGATTACTTGCACTAAATGCATTGATTTCAGTGTAGGTGGTGATTTCTAATACAATTTGCTTGCTTGCACTGAATTTTTTGATTTCAATTTAGATGTCGATTTACAATTATATTTGATTACTTGCACTAGATGAATTGGTTTCAATGTAGATCATTTCTAATCCTATTTGATTGTTTGCACTAAATGCATTGATTTCAGTGTAGATGTTGGTTTCTAGAGAGAGAGAGAGAGAGTGATAAAGAAGATGGAGAGAGAGGGAGAGAGGACAAAAAGAAGAAAGAGAGATATTAATGGGGGAGAGGCAGAGAAGTGAAAGATAGAGATATAGATGGAAGGTGAAGAGAGGGAAGAAGAGAGAGATGGGAAGAGGGGGTGATTGAAAAAGAGATTGATATATATGGAGTACGAGAGCGTGTGTGTTTAGGGGGGTGAGATAGAGAGACAAAAAAAGAATAGATGGAGGGGGATATAGATATGGATGGAGGGTGGAGAGAGGGAGGAATATTTCTCGCACTAGATGGATTGATATAAGTGGAAATGGTGATTTCTAATCCTATTTGATTATTTTCACTAGATGCATCGATTTTAGTGTAGATATTTATTTCTAATGATATTTGATTACTTGCACTAGATGTATTGATTTTAGTGTAGGTGGTGATTTCTAATACAATTTGATTTCTTGCACCGAATGTGTTGATTTCAATTTAGATGTCGAATTATAATTATATTTGATTACTCGCACTAGATGACTTAATTTCACGTATGATTTCTACCATCCTATGATTGTTTGTGACCAAGCAATGACACAGATGACTTACTAATTCTATTTGATTTCTTTTTTGAGTAAATGCATTGATTTTGTTGTAGATACATATTCCGCAGAGAGAGAGAGAGAGTATGATAAGGAAGAGAGAGAGAGAGAGAGAGAGGACAAAAGGAGGAAAGAGAGATATTAGCGGGGAGAGGGAGAGAAGAGAGGGAATAAGAGAGAGATGGGGAGAGGGAGGGAGTGACAAAGAAATTGATAGATATGGAGTGCGAGAGCATGTGTGTTTATGGGGGTGAGATAGAGAGACAAAAAATAAGATATGGAGGGGAGATATAGATATGGATGGAGGGTGGAGAGAGAAAAGAATATTTCTTGCACTAGATGGATTGACGAATACATTGTGATTTATAACTGCATGATTACTTGCACTACATGCACCGATTTAGTATAGATATTTATTTCTAATGATATATGATAATAATGATTTATACGCATTGATTTCAAACAGTATGATCTAATACCATTGTTGATTGCTTGCACCTGCGTTGATTTCAATTTCAGATGTCGCATTTATAATTATATTTGATTGGTTATGGATCAGATGTGCATTGGATTTCCTCAACGATTATTCCCAATACCATTTGGATTGTTTGCGCGTCGCATCGATTTCATAGGTGGCTGATTTGGTCCTATTTGATCGTTTTTGGAGAATACTGATTTCGATTAGATGTTAATTAACTTTATTTGATTGATTGCATTAGGTGCATTGATTTCAATGTAGAAGTTATTTTCTAATCTTATTTGATTTCTTTCATTAAATGCATTGATTTCAATGTATATGTTGATTTATGATTTGATGTAATTGGATATATGATGGTACATTAATATTAAAGTGATTGGATTAACAATATGCATTGATTTTAGTGTAAGCACAAAAAGTTATTAACAATGTAGATTGAATTTTGTGTTATAGTAATTTAAGCTATTAATATTGGAGAGCAAGAGAGACAAGGTATCATGTTTACTACAACAGATCGAGCTAAAGATTTAAATGGTTTATGATTTAAATTTTCTTTTTCATATAATCGATATGAAAAGATAACAAAACTAACAAGGGAGGAAATAAGAATAATAGAAGAAAATAGTTTGAGATTGATTGTAACATGAGTACGTTCTTATTATTCACATTTTCTATCTTTCAACACTATTATTGTCACTTTGCATTTAAAAAAAAAATTCATCATTTTTCATCATTATAGTTATTAACAATAATTATCATCTCAACAAACTGAGGTAACTAAGAAAATTTAAAATTAAAATGACCAAGTTAATCTCAAAAATATTTAGCATATTTAAAATGATTATATTAATATTTGATATATTTACATATTACTGATAAAATTAATCATATCTTTGATAGATTTTCCTTGGCAGCACACGACTGAAACCAGCGTAGATCCATCTTACATTTCAAAAATATACAAAAATTTTAATAATTTGAAAAATGTGGCGTTGATGCCTCTGACTGGAACCAACCTAGATCCATCTAACTCTGGATCTATCATGCGCCGAGAGGGATCAAATCTCTCGAGGTGCAAACCTTTCCTCAAGTTTTGCACTCAAAAAATAGGTTTGCACCTTGAGATATTTGATCCCTCTTGGAGGATGATAGATCCAGAGTTTGATGGATCTAGGTTGGTTATATGTAATGCCCAACTAGCATTGTTAACAAACTTGGTCGGGGTGAGACCATCTGTTTTTTGATATCTATATACTCCATTTATAATTAATGAATAGAATACCGACTTACAAAAAAAACAAATATTATCTACAAATTAACTAAATTTTAATTAATTAAAATTAAATAAATAAAAAAAATAATTAAATTTATTTACATATTAAAATTAATTCAATTCATAAAAAATTATAAATATTATAAAATACATATTTATATATAAAGGTTGAAGTGGCGAAAAATATAAACTTCTACTAATTAAAACTTTTAAATCTCAGTCATTAAAAAGCAAACTAAATGACAAACATAATGGAGCCATAAATAACTAAAATCAACTAATGGAGCCATAAATAACTAAAATCAAAACAAGTTGAAAGTACTCCGAGCAAAGAAAAGCAAGAGAAAAATGATATTATCCAAGTTAAATGAAAGGTCCACATATGTTTTTCAAAAATATATAAGGGGTATTGTGCCACAACAGAATCGTCACCAAATCGGTCGCTCGCCTATGCAAATTTCCCCAGTGGTGAGTAATGGGCAAGATTAAGATTCCACATGACCGCTACCATGTCTATCCGACGTGGGTCCCACTAAGTCCTCCCTTCTGGAGTTTTTTGGGGCTTCCTTGTTATATACATTTATTTTCATGGTTCCAATAGGGCCCAAATACCCATGTCATTTCGCTCTGAAATCATACCTCCATCGATGCATAAATTCCTAAGATCGAGCAGTGTGCGGTGAGCGGTCACGGTGCCCATGTCATGTCATTCAGATGTAATATCGCTTGCAATGTATAAGTTTCAAGACCACAATGGGTGGTGATAAGTGGTTACCAGGTCATCCTGCTAAGATGTATTACTGCCCACAACGCATAAGTTTCAAGGTCGAGCGGTGGGCGGTGACAAGGTTCTCTGTTGAAACCATTGCTGGGTCAAACTAACCCTTGCACTGATTGCGCATATAGGATTTCGGTTGATGGTCGATGACCGATATCGGTGCATTGACATTAGGCATGCCCATGAATTGTGTATTAGTCTTAGATTATAATGACCTGATGACCCACATGTCACAGTTTTGATGAGGTGAGGTTCCACCGACAGTTTCTCGGGGTCAGCCCCACTCGTGCACAAATCATTTGAGCTCTAATACTACCAGTTTTGATGGATGATGGTTGAAGAGATAGAACAATGGTTCAATGTAATAGGAATGGAAACAAGTCCTCAACACTCAATCAACTCCCTAATAGAATACAAATACATAGTGTTGCATAGTTGCAAGAGGACATTTACAATCTGACAACATACGTCATAAATATATCATACCACTTGATTCCTTCATTGATTTTCATTTTCATTACTGCCAAGTAATATAGAGATAGAGAGAATGAGTTATCACAATAGCGTTGGGCTAGTCATTTTCTAACACAACCCGATAATTCATTCAATTCCAAAGTGGGCTAGATAACCCGCGAATCATGAATCTAGAAATAATCCACACAATCCAACCATTAATTTCAATGGTTGATGGTTCTAAACCATAGTAACTAATTGAATATGAATAAATACACAATTTATCAGTGGTTCATGAGTCAGTGATTCATTTGCTCAATCTTGGTATTACTTCAGTTTAAAGCATACTAAACAAATTTAGCTCATATTCATGACATGGGATTTCATAATGTAAGCACTAATTAAACAAAAAAAATATGAGATAGATTATAAATATTGAGCATAACAGTGATTTCTATGTAGTCTTTCAGAAGCATACATGATCTTGCATTATTCTTAAGCACATTAAGGAATTTCAAAATCCATAGTCCAATATACATGAGAAATTATACTTATATGTGTATGTTTCAATGGCTGGAAACCAAAGGAGGTAATTCAACTCTCCACCCAACTATAGGCTAGCTACACTGCAATCTTTCTTGTAGCTGACCACCCTGAAATTGGATCCAAAGTTTGAGAGGGTGCTTATTCAAGGAAACCAAACCAAAGGCTTGTTCACACACCTAGGAGAAGGAGTCCACTATCTAGGTGAACTATCAACTACCCCTCAATCCATAAGGTTGAATCCATTAATATTCTCACTGGCCATTTAGGTTTAAACACCGTCTAGTTCAATTTCCAATTTAACTCCAACACCTCCTTTTTCTTTCTTTGCAAATCTTCTCCTAGCTCCTTCTTATATGAAATCTACGACTGTAGACCGTTAAGTGTCTTCCCTAGACTAGGTGGCCAAGTCTAGAACAAAATAAGGACAAATTAGCCTTTGTTTTCCTTAAAGTAAATGGATTATGGTCGAAGCCTACCTGTAATCTATCGTATGCTTCACTCCTCTCTTGGCTTGAATGCTCCAATTCTACCTCCCATTTACAAAATCAGAACCCGCACAATCAGACAACACAAGCCAATGATATACAAAATCTATGTAGCATCATCTAAATACTTCATTAAATGGATCCACATGGCATTGAAATACATGAAATCATAACATCACATATAGGGAAACAAAAAAATCTTTGCATTAATATAAATGGAAGGATTTACAACCATAAATAGATGTTGATATTGTAGAAGAGATCCTCTAAGCTGATTTGTTCCTTCTTTGTCACAAAGTGCACCGCTAATCACCCTAATGCATGGAAAATTACCTATCTACAACAATAACATAAGGGTAGAATTCTATCTCCAAAATCCAACTCCTAGCTTGTGTATGGACACAAATATATAGGCGAGGGGAGTAAGTTGGGATTTATTATCCAATTACCAATCTAAGGTATGAGATCCATCTTTGATAGGAGGATGGGATCAAAGGATAAGGGATGGAAACTCCAAGGAAGGATATGATCTGATCCGAATATTTTATCTGAGATAAATGGTTGTAACAAATTCTGGAAGCTTCTAGAAAATGAGGCTTCTGAAATTTCTCTCTTTTTCTCGAAATTCTAGAACCAACACAGGTGCAAAGGAGAGCAAAATGTAGGTGATCAACGCAGGCCACAATGGAGAAACATGTAGGTGAACATTGTACAATAGGAGGCCAGGGAGCATTAGTCCTTAAAATGGTTGAAAAAATGTCTTTTCAGGCAGAAAATATGGGATATTGGAGTGTCATGCATAAGGTTTTGTGCTATGATGAGTGTCATGTAAGCTATAAGGTACCAAAGGGTGATTCTAAGTCAACTTCATGGATAATGAGTTGATGTCGACAGGAAGCGACCGATCGCAGGAGGGCCTTGATGTATCCCCCATCAACGACACGAAACGGGTATCATGATTTGAGACATAATGACGATGATACAAAACTGGATCAGGAAAGGTAGACAAGGCTTAAGAGTATTGTGGTAGATATTGATTGAAATAATTCTCTTAAACACAACGGTGAAACTGAATGGAATTGGCCACATTGAACCAAAACCGAAAATGGAGGCTTTGAAAACGGTATGATAACCAAAAGACATGCATATTACCCAACCCAATAACCACCTAGATGAAGTGTAAGACTCGCTTCCATTAGAAAATAGAGTTCCCTAATTTCCCAATTTCCCTAACCATACTGGTCAATACCTCTTTATTTTTTAACAATATTGAGGAGGATAACATATGCTTGATCTGTAAGTTCATCCTCCGGATGAATCCCTCCATGCATGTTTAACAAACTTTGATAAGGAGTGGTTAGGCCTTGTCATGTTTGACAAGTTCATCATCGTTTGATGTTTTAACGAGTCCAACGATGGTAAAACTTGACATCTTTTTCGTGTTTAGAGAGTTTGAAAAATAAGCGAAAAAATAAAACTCCAGATATTCCTTTTCGTAGGTAGTCCCTTGAGTCTGAAAAGGAAAAAAAATAATACTCAAGAGAACCTCTTAGCCATGTTCGACTAGGGTATTTATTTTTCGTAAATAATCTATCTCAGTTCGGAAAATGGTTAAACTTATACTGAGTAGACGTATTTTCATTTACTTTTACGAGTTCAAAAAGACAAGTGCTCGACAATATTTTCATGTTTTGGGAGTCTGAAAAGAGCTGAAAGAGGACTCCAGGGGGTTCCTTTTTTGTGTGTTTATGGAGTCCGAAAAAGTGATAAAAGTGTACTCCTTGGTCAAAATGATATGTGAAAACACGACAAAATACATCAAAACAACTGTTATCCTGCTCAAAACATCACAAGAAGGATTAAACATATATGTTTCATGGTAAAAAATGAAAAATTACTAGGTCAAAGCATTAAATATGATAAAATAATAGAAGAACGACCATAAATAATGAAAATGACTATTCATTTTTACCATTTGACATTCACCTTCAATAGCGAGAGCTCTGAGCCCTTTTTTCCCTCGATCATCTGCATCTAATTGTGTTTAATCAGGTGGATCATTTTTAGTTCCGTCAATTCCAGGTAGGAGCTAAGACCCTTCTCTTTCAATTTGTGGTTCCTTTTTGTGATTTCATGCAAGTTTTATGGATTTTTGAGAGCCATGGGGTTCCAAAAACTGGCCCTAGGACCAACACATTCCTAGTTTGAGGAAAATTGCATTGCACCTAGGAAGAATTTCACCACAGACAGGGGTGCAACACTCTATCATCCCTTCTGCGATAGCATTGGGCATAATTCCTCAGCTAAAATTGCTAGTTTTCCTCAAAATTTGTCCAGTTTTTTGGATGAAAATGATCCTAATGAGTGTCTTATTGATGTTTCAGGTACTCATTAGCACAAAATGGCCTTTGTGTGGAGAGAAAGAAAACATGAGGAACATGAATTGAATGCAACAAATGATCCTGCCACCATTGAGGCACTCATAAACTATGGTTTGATGAAATTATTCTGGTTAACCAGCATGAGGCAAAAAATGGAATTAGTCAAGTTCCTAGTTCATTCATGGGATGTACAGGTACAAGCATTCAAGTTAGGGGAACATCTGCTTGAGATCAAAGTGGAAGACATATACTTTCTAACAAGTTTTTCCATTAGGGGTGCCCCCATCTCTCTCCTAGGAGAGAGAAGTGGAGGAGAGTCAGTAAAGGATTACATTGCCACTCATTTTAGACCTCGAGCATAACCGACCAGATATGGGAAGATCAACATTAGAGATGTGACCTGTTTTCCCGTGACAAAAATCATTTTCATTATCGCTTGATCGACTGGTAGGTCGACACTTCACATAGCTAGTAGATCATACATGCAGTACGTTATAGAGTGTATTGAGCTGACAATATTCAATTGGAGTGAGGGGGTTATGGTCAAGATGAAGGAACAACTGACCAAAGCAAAGGAAGGAAAACTGAAAGACTTTGGATATGGTTCAATTTTGATTTCTTTTTCCCTGGAGAAGATTCCATTGTTATATCCTCAACATATCATGCTCGAGCCTATTGATATGAGGGTTATATAGATGAGGAGGTGGATAGACCTTATGGCATGACATGCAGGTCCATCAATGGTAAGTTTCAAATCAGTCTTCTCCATATGGTTGCGTAGATAGTTGATTGCAATTGAGGATTATCCGTACATAGGAACAAATTTATGTGATGACCGTTAGCTCATATTTCCTGAGGGAGAGAAATGGGGTGCTATGGGTAAGACATTTTAACCAATTTATATATATATATATTAAGTTTTTAAGAATTTCTACAATTTTTTTTTGTTTTTAGATGTTTCTGAGACTAAATTATTGATTTGTTTCATGCAGATGTTGGACCAATTCGACCTATAGGAGTTTCATATCTCTGTCATGCAGGAGAGCCAGAGGAGGCTACAGTACCAACACCAGTAGTCACAGTAGGACGAGAGGCATTGCATGATCTTGATGTAGCAAATACCCTTGTAGAAGTGGAGCGCCACTTAGAGGGGCTGACACACGGGATAGATGATACTGTGTTCGATCAGATCCCTATGCGAATTCAACGATATACTATTGGAGTGCTTGGCCGTATCAACCGACTACTATGCAAGATATATCAAGCAATAGAACATTATCATGAGCACTATTAGTTTGTTGAGGTTCATAGTTTATCTGCATGTATTTTTTGATGTAGGCAATGTGGCCAACTGTGTCTCAGACACAAATTTTGTAAAAGAAAAAAAATTATATATATATTTATCTATTTTAAGTGTTTCTATATTTCTATCATTGTTTTTCAATATATTTGATGTGTATTGAAAATTATTTACATTCGTTGCAAAGGTATATCTAAAACATAATTAGCTAGCGCATTTGCCAATGTATTTATATTTCTAGAAATATGTTAGTATTGGATGAAATCGAAATGTATTTCTAGAAGGAGAACCCTTAGAAACATGCGTAAGATGGTGGGATTTCTGACTGAATAAACATTGGCTAATTGTAGTACCACAAGCTATGAGTCATGTCTGATGACTAAATGGCATATACCATGTGTGATAGCATTAAGCAGTAGCTCAACCACTGCGCTATACTCAATGATGTTGTTGGTAGAGTGACCAATACAAATCCCTTACAGACTCACTAACTCTCCATTTGGAGCAAAGACAACCCACACTATTGAGGATAGATTCTATGTACTACAACAAGCACCCTTGGCATAACCAATGTATCGTTCAAGGGATGCCGACATTTGTAAACAAAACATAACAAGATAAAACAAAACCATAGGAAACTATGAAGATACACACAACATGCACACTCAATACAACTATAGACAATATGTACACAATAAACTACACATGAGAACAAGTATTTTTTTGAGGTATAAACCATTCCTAGGCTGCGCCAAAGGGACTCCATTGAAGTCAACTAACTCGTAGGCTCCTTTTGCAAGGACACGCTTGAAAATATACGAGCCTAACCACATTGGTTGGAAATTTCCTCAACCTAACTTGTGAGCCTATTGGTCATACAAAAGAACAAGGTATCCTTCTGATAAGATATGAGGCTTGACACTTTTGTCATATCACGCCTTGACATGTCTTTTATGAGCTTCATTAGCTATAGTGGCATCACATTGAGTCTCATCCAAAAGAGTCAAATGAAAAAGACGTTCCTCTTCTATAGAAGTGGCAGGAAGAATTTCAATGACTAGTTTGAGAGATGGAATCTCACATTCGATTGGGAGGATCGCCTCCAAAACATAAACCAACTGAAAGGGTGTGAATGAGGTAGCACTCCTCATTGAGGTTCAGTATACCCACAAGGAAATGTAGATAAGAAAATCCCAATCTGATTGGTGGACCCCTATCATACATTGAAGCATAGTTTTAAGAACTTTGTTATTAACTTCAACCTGTCCATTAGCCTGAGGATAGTAGGGAGTGGAAATTTCTTGGAAAAGTACCAACTTGGAAGTTAGTTCAGTCATCATATGATTCCATAAATGCTTTCTGTGATTTGTAACTATGGATTGTGGAACACCAAACTATGTGATGACGTGATTGAAAAAGAAATATGCAGTCGTTTCGCCAGTGTTGTTATATGTGGGCATCACCTTAATCCATTTGGTAAAATAATATATCGTGACAATCATATAACCAAGCCCCCCGTCTGAGTGAGTTTTACATGTCATAAAGTCGATACCCCATTTCATAAATGGTCCAATAGAAATAATGGGATGTAATGGAGTAGGCGGAGCACGGGTCTTACGATCATAAATTTTGCATGCATGACACTTCTGCAAGGCGAAAATACAATCTCAAAAGATAGAAGGACAAAAGTAACCAACACGTAAGATCTTATGCGTGGTAGCGTAGCCATAAAAATGACTTCCAAATGGCCCCAAATGGAATTCGTCGAGGACTTTCTCATCCTCCTCACGTGTGAGGCACGAACGTAAAATTGTATGGATACCATGTCGATATAGAGTGTCACTAATGATAACGTAATCTTTGGCTTGGTGTCATATACGTTGCTACTCGAAGCGAGAGGTATCATACTGGAAAGTCCAGGTTTGGAGATAAATCAGAATGTATCCATACCATGGGTCAAATGAAGAAATAAGAAACAATGAATCATCAGGGATAGAATCGTCAGATATCAATTCCGAATCAGGGGAAGGAAGGTCGCACATAAGCTCAGTGAAAACCAAGGATTTCTTTGACTTGGGTTTGATGAAATCTAGGAAACTCTTGTAGGATAACGATCCATTTAGAGTATTTTCCCCCATCAATTGACGTGAGAATTTTTTGGCATAACCAAAATTAGTCCATTTTTGGTCAAAAACTCTGCAAATGAACAACAAGAATGGTTATTGAGGTTGAATGAGAAAAATACTTGGTTTAAAAATGACGATCCTACTGCGTGGAGCCCTGAATTGGTACAACGACTCAAGGATACCATTAACAACATCTCAAGAGTTGTTGATTTTTGGATCGATAGTACCCTAGGAGAATTTGTCACTGTGTTCACCATAGACATGTCCATATCTTACAACAAAGCTGAGCGAATATTTTTCAAGGGACCGTGAGGTAAGTATCTAGATTATTTGAAGTTGTGGATTAAAATGCTTTTATGTGAAAAGGGTGTACTACGAATGCAGTGAGATTAATATTTGGGCTTAAGTATGGAGCTGGATCTACGCGAAGTGGAAAGCGATACAAGTTAGATAGCGAGAACTTCATTAAGACCGATTATAGCCCCTTGTTGGTTGAATTCGAGAGCGAAGAATAAAGAAATTAGGGAAATTTTGAGGTCTAAAATGGGCCTCCTAAGGAAATTATAAAATAATAGTGGAAATAATAAAATAATATTAGATTACATCATCACATTTTAGAGGGTAAAAAAAAAAAAACTTTTTCAACTCGTATTTTCAACTTATCTCTGTATGGGTTTACTCAAATTTCGAGTGAGAACACTCATTGGATGTTGAGTTTGATTCCTCCTCCAGGGATTACCCATGTTGTATACTTTCGATGGACCTTGCTACACGAAAAATGAGAAATACATGAGAAAATATGATTGCAATCATGTTTTTTCATGTATTTATCATTTTTCATGTAGAAAGGTCCATCAAAAGTATGCAACATGGGCACTCCTTGGATAAAGAATTAAATTTTGCATCCAACAAGTACTCCCACTTGAAATTCGAGTAAAGCCTTCAGGAGATAAGTTTAAAATACAAGTTGAAAAAGTAGTTTTATTGTTTTATTATTTTTTAATCTTTTTACTTTTTTACCCCAAAAATGGTGAATCATCCCCCATGGTTGACATCATCATGTTGAATTATATTGGTTCTTATAAAGTTTATTTTGGTTGTACATTTTTCTTTAGAGGCCCATTTTAGACCTCAAAAGTTCTCTAATGAGTAACCCCGTGACCCCTAGAGGTGTGTCACAACTATGACGTGGGAATAATTAAGGCACCTCTAGGATTCCCCATCCCACTACTCTCCTTACCCCCCCCGACTCCCCATAGTTCCCTTATACCCCCTCCCCCTCCCCCTCCACTTTCCTCTAACCCCCTAAGTAACATGGCCAATGATATCAAGCTACCTATCTTTAGAGGGCTCAGATCAGAGGATCCTGAGAAATTTTGGTTTGTAGCTTAGGTAGTATGGAAAGCAAGACAAATTACTGATGGAGATGTAAAGAAGGCACAAATTTTCACAGCATTTCGGGAAAGAGCATTGACATGGTACATAAATTATTCCATGACTCATCAGGCTACTTCACTGGATGATACAAAGAAAACACAGACTTCAGAATTTAAGAAGCCAAAATCATAGACGCAATGTATTACTAAACTGAAGGAGATCAAACATATGAAAAATGAATATGTTTGGGAGTTAGATCAAAGGTTAAAAATGTTAATGGGACAAGTGAACTTTATAATTCTTGAATAGCAACATAAGGAATGGTTTATATCTACACTACTGCCACATATAAGGTTAACTTTGACGCAACAGAAAATAACAACTCAATCCGAAGCTATGGAAATTGCAATGAAGTTGGAATATTTGACGGTGGGAGATACTCATGCAGGAGTACAATAGATTCAGACTCATCTAGCTCATCTGACCTTGGAACTACAAGATTTGAAGAAAGGCAAGGATGTTAGAATAGAAGTTTCATGTATAAAGTGCAAAACAAAATGTCATTCAAAGGAACAATGCCTTGTGTTCGGAGATTACTTGGCTAGTGGAGCACCTAATCCATTGAATCTAGGATCAGGCCTTTGGTGTGAGATATGTAGAAATTCAGGATAACATTGTCCGGAGTAGTGTTATTTATTGAAAACGTATGTGTAGACCCCCAGGAAACTGTTTTGCAACTTTTGTAAGTCAATAGGACATGATGAGAAGAACTGTCGAAGTTATGACTTGATGATGGAACAAATTGTTGATGCTTATAGGATTCAAGTTGAAGGATATGTGTATGAGGATCAAGGAAAAAATGCTGGTTGAGGAGGTTTCCAAGGATAAGGATGAGGAGGAGGAGGATGAGATGGTAGAGGGCATGACCAGACTATCTGTTATAACTGCAGACAAACAAGACACTATGCAAGACATTTTCAGAATCCTACTTCCACATGTAAGTAATACAAATATTTTGATCATGTAATAAAATAATATATGGTCCATATGGAAAATATGTAGGAGAAAAGGAACCAGGATCCCACACAAAATCTTCAAATGATGACTGATGACCCAAGGGAGGATTAACCACACATGAAAATTGTAACGAGGAGTGGAGTCACGACGGGAGATGATAAATAAGAAAGTAAGAAGTTTAAGGAATGTACATGGGTGAGGAAGACCGTAGAAAATTACCATGGGTTCAGTATTCAACAGGAAAAAGAAACATTTATGGAGGCGAAGAAAATCTTCATGGATCCTAGAGCTTTGACATCTAAAGCACAGCCGATGAAGAAATTAATACCAAATAAGGACAACCCTAAAGTAACTACTCAACTGAAAGAATTCGATCCAAGTATTTTAAGATCATTCCTACAGACTTGCATGAACCTGTTAAGGAATCAGAAAGCTATCGAAGGACTTCAAGAGTTGCTAGACTCCTTTGTTGATAAAGAAGTGCCACAAAGCGATCATTGTGTGTAAACAATTTACATCGACATAAGAAGAGAACATGGAAGGAAATGAGACTAACTACAGAGATCAAGGAATATGATGTGGATCAGGTAATACTAGGTTTGGGATTCGATGCCAATGTGTTACCTAAGAAAACTTGGGAACGAATGGGAAAATCAAAGTTGCAATGGCTGCCAATCCAACTGAGGGTGGCCAACCAACAGAAGATCATCCCTATGGGAAGGTTATTTGGAATTGTAGTAGATATTGAAGGAGTGCGCGCTATTTCATACTTCGAAGTAATTTAAATTGTAGATGATAGAAATTTATATCCAACACTTCTTGGATTGAATTTGTCTTTGGTGTTCTAAAAGGATGATCTAAGGGTCATTGCTTCTCTAGACCCATCAGAGGAGTGCGATATACAGAGCTTGTTCATGATGAGTATTGTGATGCAAATGTCGAAAAAATTTACAAGGTAACAACTAAGGAGGAATTTTGGATTAATCACACTACAGATGGAAGTCTTAGTTGGGAACATGACAATTCCTATACTTCAGATTCCGAGGAATAATTGGAAAATTGGCAAAACAGGTTACATGAAATATCTACCAGACTGTTGTCCTTTGAGATAATTTTGGCCAATAATAATGCCAAAGAATCTATAATGTTTTGTTGTGTTTTATAATTTTGGAGGACCAATGTATAAGATAACTTTTAGCAAACAGTTATTGATTAAATATTCCATATAATATCAGTAATTATAAGTAAGGGATGTTTGTTTATCTCACACAGTGATTTAGATTTTGTAAACGGTTAAGTAGACTTATGTAAGAAGATATGGTTATCAAATATTCAGATTGAATTATTTAATTAACCATAAGCTAGAAAACCTATAAACAATGTTCAAAATTTCAACAAAATACATTTAACATTATCAAGATGTTGACAATTTATAAATGAAAGGGACTTACATCAACAAACTGTTGAGTAAATCATTCTTTATATTGATAATAACTTCAGGAGGAATTATAAGATAACTGAAACACAATTTATCTCACCTAATTATCTTGATAAAAATTAAACATATGAAGAGACAAAAATGTATGAAAATTGGAAAAACTCACAGAGAGAACAGAGCTGTATGAGACAAATTTAGAATCCTTCCTCTATTATTGATGATCGAAAAAAGTGTACAATTCTGCTTACAAAAATTTTCTTATCCAAGGGTGCAACCCTTAATAACTTGAAATGAGAGTTATTTATACTAATTTCTAAAACTTAGAAATATCTTAATTGATTACAAGAATAGAATAAAGAAGAATAGAAGAAGGAAATAGATAAATGAAGTGTCTGTGTTTTCTTGGAAGTTGTTGATGACTTGGCCCCTTTTGATGGAAGTTGTTGCTGACTGGACCCTTGAAAATATGATATGCTAACATGCTATAAAAATCACCATTTTACTCGATGGTCTTACAAAATTTATCCCATCGATCTTAACTTGGTCTGAAAATTTCATCTACCTCTGTATATCTGTCAAAAGTTGGTCTTTGAATGAATAAATGTTTGATTTGATGTTGAATTATCAAATCAAACTGCAGAGCTTCAAGAAATGTTTTTTTTGTAACTTGTCCTTTGATACCTGCAAATTTTGACTTATCTATTGCAATTGTGTATAACTTTTTACAGTAATATTCCAATTTAACCAACTTATCATCTAATCCAACCAATCTTGGCAGTCCTTTATGATTCAAAACATTAAAATTAGTATGAAATATTTGAACAAAAGTATTGAAAGCTTCACATTTGGTTTGCAATTGGTTGATTACATTTATTTTCTGTAAAAATTTCTTGATCTCCAAAATTGTTGTAGTTCTGTCCAATATGTTGATTTCTTCCAACTCTTCTACGTTCTTTGAGTTCAGAACCTTGATCATGTCCGTGGCTTCACTTGGCTTCTTTTTGAGATTCTCTTTCTGTTCTTCAATGGCTACTCTGCATTTGGTGATGAGCTCTAGCTGTTCAAAGATAATCTGTATGGATGACCATACTTCTGTCATAGACTTGCTAATGTCTTCCCAGATGTTCTGCTTAGCTTCAACCAGAGTTGCTGCCATTAGAGATTCACTCTCTAGTTCTTTTATCTTAAGTCCTAACAGATGAATCTTTTACATTTCCTCCATGTATAAAGTATCATTTTTAATATTTTGTGCCTCAAGGATTTGAAACCTCTGTTGTAACTTATCATGTGCCTGCTTCTGAATAAAATCTTGTGCTAATTTTGCTGCATTAGTTGTTTTCAAAGATGTTAAAATCTCTGTACCCGCATAAGATGTTTGAGCTGATGTATTAGGATCAATATTCATCTTAAGTGATGATTTCTCTTTCAGTAATTGTTCAATTTTTTCTTCCATATTTCTAATTTTCACATTTGGATCAATGATCAATTTTAGCATCTCCTTTTTGTTGTATTAATTCTCTACAATCTCCTTTGTCTAAGGATCTTCTGTTGAGGGTAGTTTGAGTTGTTTGCGCAGAGAAAATATGTCTACATTCTTCTTTTTAATGATTTCCTCAACTCTCATGCATTCTTTTGGATCATACCCAAATTTCACTACAAGGTCTTCCAAAGAATTCAATCTGTTGTCTTTGGCCAATGAAGACAAATTTTCAATCTTCAGCTGAGATTGAACATTTGATAATGCAGATTTTAGTTTGGAGAGTGAAATGGCTATTTTTGTCATTGTTGAAAATAACATCTCTCTAGGCTTCGTGTGCATGTCCATCTGATCAATTGGATGGATCTGATTTGCATAAAAGAGAACAGAGTCTTTTTGTACTCAACATGAGTCTTTGGAAATGGAACTGTTGCCTACAGAAAGGCAATTTTCATCCTTCCTTTCTCATTATCAAAGGCAGTGAGAAGCCTATGATGTGACGTTGATGTTTTCTTCCAAAATTGGCTATAAACATCATATTTCAGTGCTTCATTCTTATGCTTGATGTCTAAGAATCTAGAGAAAATGTTTTTTTCTTCAGAAGAACTGGCATCTAAATGCTAGATGATATCCAGTGGTTCTCTTGCAGGTGATGATGATGGGGGATTTTTAGGAACACTTGTCAATGTAGAAACTTCATTTTTTCCCAAATCTATAATTTCTGGTTGTTCTCCCTCTAAAAGTAAGGTGGAAGCAAGCTTTGGATTTTTGTGCTACAAGATAAATTCCTTAAGTATTTCTTTGGCATGTGGAGGATATTCTCTGACTCTGTTTTGTTGCTTACTATCAGGAACATGATTCTGTACATTAGAGGTTGAAATAACTTGTTCATCTGCCTCCTGGAGAGTGTCTTCAACCCATTCATCTTGGTTAAAATATTTCTCTATTTCTGATATAGAGGTATTAGTGTAGGAAGTTGCCTTGAGTTCAAATCTTAGAGCAGAAATAATGCCATGGGGGTCATAAGACCAAGTAAAAATCGGTTGGAAATCCATTTTCTTTAACATTGCATCTGCTTCAGCACCAACTGCTCTGGTATAGTAGATGAAGGATCCAATGCTGGCTTTGAGTTTAAATTGAGCTTTTCTCTTTCCTGAGACAAAATGTAACTCATCCATGTTTAAAATTTGTCTAATGTACTCAAAGGAGAAAACTCTCATAGGGAAATATCTTGGAAGCTTATATGGTGTGAGTTCACAACCATATAACCTGATTTCTGTGTAATTTTGATATAGGTACCAATCACCAGTTTTAGTTTGCTCTCTGAAGTGCGAGATCCTTTTAATTTCTTCCCCAATTACGGGCTCTGATTAACTTCTAAGGAGCAACCTTATCGGGTGTATGAATGAGTCTATGAGCTCTTCAAAAGAAGTTTTTGTTGATGAAGCTCTGACCAACTCTGTCCAGTGAATCACTAATTGATTCACTACCTGTGCATCCTGCTTACTGAAGTGGATAGGCAACATCTCTGCCTACTGAAAAAGAAACATGTGAACAATTACAGAATTATAATTGAACATACCCCGTGTGGTAAAATTCATGAATTTTTCATGTATATTTTCAGCCAAGAATTGGCTTTAATTATACATGAAAAATGGTGATTTATCTTTGTTGAAAATATATAAGAACCCCATGATGGGTTCATCAACAATTTGGTCATTTGGGTATCCTAACATGTATGAAAGAAGAGAGATGAAGTGCTTGGAGGCTTCAGGAAAGATTGAGGATGAGTACGGTGGATTTTTCTTGGGAAACTCTGCATCCTCAGGTAGGAATATCTCAAATATATGGGCTCTTTAAGGGAAGGATAGCTTATGATAACGGTCCATGAGAGTAGCAAGTGAAAAATCAGGTAGGGAATCAGATGAAGGAATGAGTAGCATCTGGTTTATGATTTCAAGGGATATGGTGATCAAAATGTTTCCATTCTGAGCCACCACTAATCTGGTTATAGGATCATATTGTTTCTGGCACCAAGAAATTAGATCAGGAAAAGGGTGAGTCCGTGGAAAGGAAAATACAGGCAACATGGATTCCCAGAACCTAATAGGGTCTTGGTCATGATCTATGTGCTTTTGTTTTAACCACAGATATAGCTCATGGAAGTCAAATTCACAGTGAGCATCTGTGACTTTGAAAAAATTATTTGAGAGGGGTATGAGGTCGAGGTTGAGTTGTGGTGTTGTAGGAGGGATTTCGTCTACAACTGGATTGGCGACCTCTGAGACTGAATTGAAGACCTGTACTTCTTTTGTAATTGGCTTCTTCGATTTACCTTTAGGGGTCGTTTTATTTTTAATCTTGGCTTTGGGGAACATGTTGGTAGGGATATCGACTGAGGAGAGGGTTTTGAAGTTCGGGCTATAGAATGGGTGATAGGAATTACCGAAGTGGGGATGGAGGTCAAAAAGTGCAGAGATGGAAATTCATTTTAAAACGAGGCAATGGAAATTTGGTTGAGAAAGTAAAGTGGTATTAGGCTCTCTGCAGATTATTTTATAGAGTGTGATCAGGGTTTAATGGTCTAGAATATGACTGTAGGCGTTTAACGGCTCGGATGAGGGTTTAATGCCTAATGGTGTTATTAAACGGTTCAGGGGCGGGCTTAATGGCCAATGGGCATCAAACGGATAAGGGTGGAATGTTGGAGGATAATGGTTGGGTAATGTGGCGGGATAAGATGGGATGGGAAACCAATGGTTATGGCACGAGGAGGGATTTATATTGGCTGATGGCGCGGAAGGAAACAATTATCGAAGGGAAAAACCACTAGTGGATTTTGGGGTTGGGGGGGGGGGGGTGGGGGGTACCTCTCGATTTCCGATTTTGGGTGAGGGGTTGCGAAACGATGTGGTGCTACTACGTTGTGAAATGTGGCAGCCATTAAAACCACACTTCAAACCCCCCTCCTCATGATAACGAGAAACGGTCGGGGTGGGTGGGTCACGAAGTGATCCTCCACCATAGATCTGGAGCGGGTGTGAGATATGCCGTCCAAACATGCCTACATTCTATTGCTTTTGATTTGACCCTTTTGTCACGTAGTGACTTTATAATAAAATCAAATGAGCACTTATATATATCAAATTTAACAAAGGAAAATTAAACCCCTTATGAAGAATTTAACATCATAAATTAATTCTTAATCTCTTTTCTTAAAACACTAAAGCATTCACATTTTTTATTTTATTGCTTCGCTAACATTTTTTCTTTTTGCCTTCTTTCTTTAGGGAAAATCTATTCTAACATTTTATTCTAAAATGGATGTATAAAATTATAAATTTTCCTAATATTTTTTAAAATTTTCTTTTTTCATCCATGTCCTAACTTAGCATTTTATTTTTTATTTTTTTAAACTACCATGCTAAATTATCAAAACTAGATAATGTTACAACATTGGCTTCATCTGGGTACTGCTTCCCCCTGTGGGATGCAGAGAACAAGCAGTTACATGTGTCTTCTCCTTGGGCTATGGAGTCTATGCTGTAGAAAACAAACATAATTGAAATGGTAAAATAAAACGATAATGTACAATGATGATGTAGGATATTCTTCAGTACTGTATATAATGTTTCAGGAATCTGCCATTAACATGCAGTGTTGAGAAATTTCCTTCCAATTTTTGTAGTACAAATGAGTTTTTTTCCTTTACCTCTCCAATGCTGAGTGGTCCAAACCATATATTGTCAAACTTGCCATGCTTGCCTTTGTCTTCTCTTCTAGCATCCCATCTTAAGATTAAATCTCCTTCTCTAAATTCTCTTTCCCTAGCCTTTCTATCAAAAAGACTCTTCATCTTATTCTGATATTTTCTCAATTTGTATTGAATCTCATCTCTATTTTCATTTAATTCAATAATATGATTTATTCTTCTAGAGAAGTCATCAAATTCATCAGTAGATTCTTGTAAAAACTTAAGCACAGGGAAAGCCAAATTTTTAGGAAAGATAACGTATTTTCCATAAACCAGTTGGAATGGAGATTTACCTGTTGATATTTTGGGAGAAATCTTGTTTTCCTAGACTGCATAGATCAGATGACTGTCCCAATTTTTCTTATGGTATTCTAAATTTTTCTTGATCACCTTTACTAGGCTCTTGTTAGATGATTCAACAAGACCATTTCCTTGTGGATAATAGGAAGTTGAATGATGAAGTAAAATATGATACTTTTGGAAAAATTCAATCATATTTATGCTACTAAATGCTGTGGCATTTTCAGTCACTATTTGTTGTGGACAACCAAATCTAGATAAAAAAAGTTTCTTCAATAAATTTGATTACAACTGAATCTATGGAATTTCTTACAGGAATGGCTTCCACCTACTTAGTGAAATAATCAATGGCAGTTAAGATCCATCTATGCTGATTACTTGAAGCTGGGTGAATTTATCCTATAAATTCTAGTCCCCATTGAAGAAATGGTGTTGAGACAACCACTGGAACTAGTGGAAGGGCTGCTAGTTTTTTCTTACCAACAAACATCTGACACGGAACATAGGCTCTAAACTTTTCTCCCACTTGTGAAAACAGAGTGGGCCAATAGAATCCCTCCCTTATTATTTTGTATGTTGTTTCTCTCCAAGCATAATGGCCTCCACATATTCCTGCATGAAACTGATCAATGATTCCTTCAGCTTCTGATTTTGTTAAGTAAAGAAGTATAATGTTAAGAGAATATTTCCAGTACAAGTTAGCATTGATGATACCATATTTTATGGATTTCAACTTAAGTGTTTTGCACTAGCTTTTTGACAACTCAGATGGACATTCAAAATGAATCAGAAAATGAAAAATATTTGCATACCAATCTGATAATACAAACTTTATGGATTGTAGATTTCTGTGGTGTATATTTTTAGAATCAAAGCTCGGAATCTCCATAGTCCTCGGAATACAAACTTCTCATCAATGTGAACAGGGACTGTTTGAGTTGAAGGAGAAGGTTCTTGTGGATTCTTTCCTTGAATTCCTTGGGAAGGTTCTGGTGGATTCTCCCTTTCTGCATTTAAGGAAGGTTCTTGTGGATTCTCCCTTTCCAAATTTGAAGAATGTTTTTGTGTATGCTTCTCAGAAACTTCAAAAACAAATTTTATTCCTAACACTTTGCAATTAGATTCATCTAACAATTTAGCTAAACCTTATCCCTTTACTAACTTAGTAGTTTTAATGGTAAGGTAAAACTCATTGATTTATCCATCTTCCTCTTCTTCCATCAGTGTCTGGTTGTATAAGAACAATTTTTACAACATTGTTATGTACATAGTCAATAATGGTAGAATAAAGGACCTACATTCTAAAAGATTTCAGGGCTTGAGCTAAGGCATAGGATTTTTTTCAATGATATCATACTTAAGTTCCACATCTCTCATGACCTTGCTAAAAAATGATATGGGTTGATCATGATAATATTCATTCTTTTGCAAAAGGACACAACAAGGGTGGTTTCAGAATCAAAAGAGAATATACTAAAAGGCTCGGAGTAGTTTGGACTGGCTTGAGTGGGAGCTTCAGAAATGGATTTCTTTATTTGATCAAATTCATATCTTGCACGAATGGTCCATTTGACTTCATGGTTATTTTTGAGCATATCTATTATTTCTTTTACTATTTCTGCATAGTTAGGTATAAATCTTCTCAAAAAGTTAATCTTCCCTAAAAAGGCTTTTATTTCTTTCTTATTTCTAGGCAATGATAATGATTGAATAACAGAGACCCTTTTGGGATCAATTACTACTCCATCCTTTGAAATGATATGACCTAGTAATTTTCCTTATTTGATGGAAAATAAGGAGTTCTTAGGATTAAGATATATTCCAAACTTTCTGCACCTGTCAAAAACCTTCATCAAGTGTTTTAGATGTTTCTGATCTGAATCAGAAAAAATAGTGAAATCATCAAGATAAATAACAACAAATTTGTTTACCTTCCCAACAAAGGTTAAGTCCATGGCTCTTTAGAATGTTTCTCCTACATTTGATAGGACAAAAGGCATCCTAACATACATGAATATACCCCAAGGTGTAGTAAAGGTCGTCTTCTCTCTGTCTTCTGAATTCACCAATATCTTATTATAACTAGAGAAGCCATCAAGCATAGCGAGTTTGTAGCACCTGACACCCTTTGGAGTAACTAATCCATGTTTGGAAGTGGATATTTATCTTTTAGGGATGCTCTATCACTAGTACAAAATGGCTAATTAGTTACTAAAAGAATGACTAAAATTTGCATATAAATGACTATTTTTCGGTCGGTGCCCAATAGTAGCTAATTTACAGTATCTTATAACACGACCAACTTTTAGTCATTTTTAGCTTAGTCATTAATTGATTATCTCAAAATTTTTGTCTAATAGTATAATTGGTCATTAATTTAGTCACTTATTGGGTCATTAATTTAGTCATTGATTTAGTCATGATTTGGTCATTGATTTAATCATTGATTTGGTAATTAATTGTCACAATTAATGACCAAATATACAGCAAAATATATTACCATATGATCACCCAAGAAAACCGATTAATGACCAAAGAAATATGACCAAAGTGTTGGTCGTGTTATAAGATACTGTAAATTAGCTACTAATAGTCATATATGTGCAAATTTTAGTCATCGTTTGAAACTAATTAATGACCAAAGAAATATGACTAAATTTTGCTTGTATTATAAGATATTGTATATTAACTACTAATAGTCATATATATGCAAAATTTAGTCGTCATTTGTAATCACAAATTTATCATTTGCAGTAGTCATTTATCTTTTTTTAGTAGTTTCATATTCATTATATAAACAACTAATCTAGTACTTTATATTCATTTCATTTACTTTCATTAATAATCATTATAAATGACTAATTCAATCGTATATTTATTTTATTTGTGTTCATCATTAACCAATATAAACTACTAATTTAGTAGTATTAAATTGATTTTGTGTTTAGTATTAATCAACGTAAATCAATTTGTATGATTTAAAATGTCATACAATGTACATGTTCATCTAATATGAAAACACAAAGTTTCATATGTTAATTACAATACTAAACAATATCAAGTGAAACTATAAATAATTTCAACCACATAAATTATATTATATGAAATGTTAAAGTATTACAATATGAGTTTCCAACTTGATATTGGTTGGACTACAATTTACACATGAAATGATGTTTCATCACTTCAAAACATTATCATTGTGGTACCAAGGCATTGCAGGTGAATTCACTGACTCTGAAGACTTAACCATCAGTCTCTATATAATAAGTGTCTTATGCGAGATATTGGCTCTAAGGGTATCACCAAACCAATTCTCCTCTCTCTCTTTTTGCATTTTTCGTTCCAATGTTATTGCTCTCCTCTTTCTTCAATTCCTACTTCTTACCATCAATATTGAGTTCATTTTCTAAAGACAAAAAAAGATACAATGTAGAGTGTAAGACATGAAAGACAATGAACACTAGAATATAAACTAAATTATACTATAAATAGTTTATACAACATATACCTGAACATGAGCAATGCCAAAGCCATTTTTCTCCATACAAGTAAGAAACTCGAACAATTTTTCTTCAATGGGGCGATAGTGGCCACTATAATGTAGCCCGATGACCTGTATAAACAAAGCAAATAAAATGTCACCATATATAGAAAAGAACACCTTAGTAACTTAGTATTCAACTTTCAGGGAAATCTTAGGAACAATCATGTCAACTAAGTTATATGCTAAAAATCTCAAGATGATAACTTGTGAAAACAAATAATCTGAGGCGTGATGTTTAATTCTTGTCATTTTATTCACAACAACATTTCATTTTCTAACGCATGAACTTGGTCAAGTATATAAACAACATCTGCTCAAATAACAACATGAGAGTAAACTTTTCAGATAGTCATGAAAATATTTTAACACAAAATAGCTATAACTATTCCAATCAATATCGTGTAATACTAATTTCATCTTCAAGCTTTGGTTGTTGCTTAAATGGACATGATACCACGTATTTTCAATTTCATAGTTCAAATACAAAACAAAATGGAAAGAAACGTCCAAAATACAATCAAACAATAAATAGAGGATATCATGGAATGGAAATTACAATTATAAAAAATTTGTTTACCTGTCCACTGATGTCGTGTCTGGAATCCCTAAAACATTTTCTTGCCAAAAATAACCATGAGGTGAAATAATCACAACATTAAAAACCATGGGAATTCATGCTAGAAACATTTCCAAATTCGATGGCTCAGGTGCCTAAAGGATCTCCAACAACAAATGAATCATATCCAAGACGTGTTATGTATTGTATCCCCATCTTTTTTCCAATCACATTTCCTGTAATGTGCCCACAACAGAGTCAAGTAACAATCAAACGAAGACATTGACATTTTTTTTAATCTTTTATATCTATAAAATTTGAATCTGATTTGTTTCATGAACATATTAACTCATATTTAAAGCCTTCCTGACATATGAGAAACTTTCAATCAAGTAGGACATCAGAAAAATCAACCTCAATGAGGTCCTCAAACAATTTCTACAATATCAATATTTTTCTTCTTGTGATATCTTGGGTAGAAAAAAGAACATATCTACAAAATAAAAATGCATATATTACTTATATTCAAAGTTTATATATGGTGTACTCTTAAGCATCTTTTTCAGATGTTCCTCTGCCTTTACCAAAATGAACTGTAGCTTGGTTAAACTATGTATCTTTTCATTCAACATCAATTTCTACAAGATAAATGTCACACATTATTCTTTTTCATTTATCAACATGCTACATATGATAAATTTAAAGTCACATAAAACCAAGAGCAAACATTTTCTAACCAAAACAAACAAACAAATAGTGCCTCTAATAAAAAATTATTATAATATTAGCAAATGAAAAGAGAGTGGACCATTTTTGTTGTTTGAATTTGCCTATTTTTGTTATGAAAGTTCTCCAGGAACCAACAAATGTGAGGGAAGTTGAAAATATGAAAAAAATTATGTTGACCTAATTTGTAGAATTCTTCAAAATGATGTGAATGATGTCATTTTCAGATGTGGTAAATCTCATAATAAGAAATGGCCACATTTTATGCAAATATTAAATATAAAAAATTGTGGACATGGCATGCATTCTAATAAATTACAATGCGATGATTATCATGGGCATCCACAGGTTATAGGTCCTTAGTATGTTAGTATTTATGATAAAAGAGAGACGGAAACGATAAGTATGGGTGGTCTTAATGTGCATGGTGGATATCTTCAAGAAAAGGTCATCATCTCAATGAATCTAGGTTCTGACATGGTAAACCTGGGTCTAGTCTTAATCACCCAATTTCATTCCATCATAATTTTTCAAGACTCAAGAGGACATAATGTTCTTTCAGCTTATAATAGTGTTTATTTTGAGGTTATAGATAAAGGGTATCCAAAGCAAATGGAATTTTGGGCTCCAAGAGATATGGATAATTTAAATGATAGCAATTATATATTTGTTTCCCAAGATTGAAATGTAGGGATACATTTTGTGGATTTTACTAATATATAGAATGAGATAAATAATCCATGAGGATAATCTACTGGTTATTGTGATTAGGGAAATACTCGAAGAAAATAAGACTTTAGGTTCAAATCAAAGATGGTGTTGATTCTTGTAGCTCCTCGGTTGCTGGTAGATTTTAAGGTAGGAAATTTGGTTCTTCAAGGGCACTGTCCTTCAACTTAATTGCATCTACCTTGATCCTATCACCCAAAAGTAAAACATAATCAACAAAGAGTAAATATGTCAAGTTTAGGGAAATTCCTATTTGTATAGTTGTCAAGCTTATAGTTCTTTTTTACTCTGTTATAACTCTGTTGAGACTACCTACTCTACAGTAAAAAATAGCTGAACTTTGAACTATCCCCATCAAAGTTGCACCTCCACCATCATTCCTATTATCTGTAGTCTCCAAGGTTACACCCATATTTTCTTGAGATGAATTTGTGGTTGAGATATATGGTGTAGACTGTACACTTACTCCATCCTTAACAAGAAGCTTGCTAGAGGTACTGAAATCAACTTCTGGATTTCCCTTCCCTTCAACATTCTTATTAGTATCCAATCCAAAACTATTTTCATATTTGTTTTCAACTTTCATGCCTAGAATCCCCCTAGTAGAAGATGCAACGTTCTCATCTCCACGAGAAGTCTGCAAAGATTCAGCTTCTCGTGCACTTGCTTCTCTGTATTGTGGAAGAAATGATGCACTATATACATATGGAAAAGACACAATATTTTTTCTTTTCTGCATTTCTAACTGCAATAGCACGTGTATCGGTCGTAGCTAATTTTCTATCAACACCTAAGGATGCATCAGACTCTGAATTTGGAGAATCTTTTCTATCCAAATGGACTGAGCCTCCATCAAGTATACAAATTTTCCCTATATAGGTTACAAATATTGTTCTTTGAGAAAGAAAACACACAACATTTTCTTTTTGTACAGAACTCATGTCTTCGAAATCAACATTTACATTGGTATTTTCAAACTTGGCACAAGGATATGCCATTGCAATAGAAACATGGTGTCCCCTTGCATGTGTACAATAATCTTGCATTAAAATTGCAGCAATAGTTACATGTATATATGTTTAGCCTTTAAAATAGACGGTGCCTGCCATATGTCTTTCCTCAATTGACCGTGACCTTAAATCATTCTCTGTAGAAATGCATTCTTTGTTCTCATTTCCTTATGATAAAGGCAACACATCTGCAGTTGATCCATTAGCAGTTTCTCTATATCTTCCCTAGTTATCTCCATTTGCAGGTTTATGTCGTTCTTTGCACTTCATAATTATCTTCACTTGTTGTAAGCAAAATACCACTATAAGAAAAGCCTCACCTTGTGAGCCACCAAGTTGTTGAACAAAATTTATAAAACACCGATTTAGATCAAGTGACCGACACCTTATACCCTTCCTATGTGTTTGAGCTTGAGATGTGTGATGAGTCTTCTTGAAACAACATGCAATTGATGCAAGGTGCTCGTCGAGTTTGTAAAATTTTTGTATCTAATCTATTTCAAGCTAGACTTTTGCGATGCAAACAAAATCATTTTCTGTTTTTATGGTGATTTACCAGACAGACTACCAAGAAAATGTTCATGTTGTTTAGTTTCCCCCTTTTTAGTGTCCTTTTCTTCCTAAACCAAGTTAACATTCTATTGAAATGGACCTTCACTACTACGCTTCCTTTGAAATGTAAACCTAGTAAGTCTGTCATGTGCCTGTAGCTCAAGATCCTTCACATTGGTTTCTAGACCCTAGCCCACATTGACATCTATCATCTCACCATGAATGTTTTTTGAGCCCTTTGTCGCAGAAGGCATGTTGGCTAAAGTATTGATTGTTGTGAATCTATATGGTTGAGGAAGCTCTTTAGTGAGTTGTTTGGGCATGTGTTGGATACCACCATGATCTATTGTGACAACCAAAGTGGGATTCGAATTTCAGAGAATATCTTGTTCCACTACTGCTCCAAGCATATTGATATCAGGTACCACTTTATCCAGGGTATGGTAAAATAGGGCATCGTAAGGCTCCATCACATTGGCACTGACGAGCAGGTCACAGATATTATCACTAAGCCCCCGAGTAAGGTCAAATTTTTAACCTTTTGTTAGAGACATGGAGTCGTGGACAAACTCTCCTATGATGGTCCCGCTTGAGTTGGAAATTGAGTTATGGGAGCTCTAGGGTGCTTGAGGTACCTTCTTGGAGCTATGAGCGACCATAGGGTGAGGTTCACCTTCCCCTAGTGGTGCAATGTGTACAGGGTGAATGGTTCACCTTCCCCTGTGATACCCCTATTGTTAGTTGGTATAGGAGCAGGTTCACCCTCTCTTGTTGATGCCCCAACATGTATCCTACCCATGTAGTACAAGACTCATGAGAAGTACCTGTCATCTGGAAAATGAGTTTGGAAATGAGGATAGAGACCATAGCACTACCGATGGACACATCGTGTACTGTCGTACTCTATATGTTAGGATGCATGGTGTCCAACAAATTGATCTAGGATCAAGCTTCGTTGAGGTTTTTACCTTTAGACTGAATTTGGGTCAGTGGAGAGTAGCAAGGTCTTGTGACTCACTCTCGATCAAATCATTCTTCATTATTTCTTCATAATTCAGCAAAGCAGAGCAGAGCAGGGATGACAGGTTGGTACAAGTTGACAGATGGATTTGCAGGTGGATTTCTCCCTAGTTGAGAGGGAGTGTTAAAATTTTCAACTAGGACCAAACTCTGCCTTGGTCAGCTCATATGATGGAGATGATATTTTTTTTGGATTCCTCTTTCCGAGAGGTGCAAGATTGATCTAAATATCATCTTGTTTGGATGAAAAAAAGTGAGATATTGAATTTAATCTCTCACACACATGTAAATTGTCAAATTCAGTTAGAGGTCTAACCTAGGATCATAAGCCCCAATGGACGTGTCTCCACTCTCACCGAAGTGTAAAAATATTAGATACCTCTTCCTCATTTTGGAAATCATCACTCAACACATTTCTCTCTCCTCTCTTCACACGTGTGTGGCAAAGTGACTGGGAAATTCTCAAATTTTCAGATCTATTTTTGGGCTGAATTATAGAGCTCGTTTTGCTGTGTTTTTCAAGGAGATAGTTCAATCTCTCTGGGCTGCATCCTCTAGCATAGAAATCGGGAAATTCTGGGCATGTTGACCAATGTTGACCGCAACAACTTTGACCAACTTGTTGAATTTCTGTTGACCAAGTTTGACTGAGATTTTTGGATCAGTTTTGGGTTGATTTAGACTACCTTTGGAGGCTGCATTCACTGAGTTTGACTGAGTTGATTTGAAAGAGTTTTCTTGCTGGTTTGACGAACGTTGACTTTCTAGTTAGGGCATCCTGTTGACTGCAGTTTACTCTACTAGTTTGATAGTGATTGGGCAAGTGTATTTTGTATATTGTAGTCTCTCTGCTGAACTTTTGAAGAATAATAAGAATATTTGATCAAAGGGTTTTCCCCGCATTTGGGTTTTTCCCTGGGCTCCGCCAAATATTGTGTCCTCTTGTATTGGCTTTTCTTCTGCTTATTGTTTATGTTCTATCAACATTTACTATCTAACATTTACTATCAATGTTAATGTGATTGCTAATATGGAAATTGATATTGGGCTAATAAGAAAAGATTGAAGTAAATTGCTCTAAATCATAAAACATACCACTATTATCTAAAATTAACATATACAAACACAACAGGAAGAGCACAAAACAAACTACCAGGTAATCTCCTTCTCCTTCATGATCACGCTAAGAAGGGTCTTTTTAGCAAAATATTGTCAAAGGATTTTCTAGTAAAGGAACAATTTGGAAAGGAAAATGACTCTCTCGCTGGAAAACTACATCTGTCAAAGTCTATTCTACAATTGGCTAATTCTGAAAACATCAGAAAATGTGTAGTCCATTAAGCAACACAACAGACCAAAAAATATTATCTTGTTGGCCTAGAAGAATGTGTATAAGGCTTGCAGAACCTTGGGTCTATGTTATGGGGTATTGGATTAAAAAGGCTTTAATGGAAAGGATGGTGCAACATATTTGCAAGGAAGAAAACAAGCTTTAAGGAAAACTACATAGGCACCATATCCCCAGAATGCCTGCTCAATAATCTGCGCTTCATTTTATACAACCTGGACATAAATAAGGATTATATTTTTTGGGATAGCAAGGATGGATCCAAGGCTAAGTTTGTGAGAACTAGTGGAATTTGAAGATAACACTCTCTAGCATGGAAGATTTAGCAAGTCCAAAGGGGCCCTTACAACAGCTTTTGGGCTCTATTATTTGGAAATTTAGGTATGAAGCTGAAGATGGACACCTTTAAGGAGAGACACAGGAAAATATTGGGGGAATTTAGAACCCAGATCAATAGAGATGCAACAAAACACTCAATAAAGATCCTAGAAAATTTTATAATTCTAACGAGGCGAGACAGAATGATTGAAATGGAGAGCTTCCAAGACTGGATTGTACATAGTAAAGAGAGGTCATGAAAGAAGGAGCAACTTCAAAAAAACCTGGAATAAGGTATGGGTGAAGGAGGACTTGACTAAAGCAAAGACTTTCTTACAACTATCCACTGAAAAACAACCTAACACAAGATTATATCCTGAGGAAAATGCTTCCTTGGCCCTTCTTAATTCCCGCTTTCCCTCAGCTCCTTATATGTGAGTACCCATGTCGTACTTGAAGTCATTTTATAGAGAAACATGACCTTAGCTGGAGCTTTCCTACCTTGTTACCAGATCTTTTTCAAAACTAGTATATGATATCATAATCCCCAAAGCTTAAAGCAATTTGTAAACATGTTGCCAGCTATGGAAGTTTGGTTAGAAAGAAACAGAATTATTTTCAGATATCATTCTATCAGGTAGCTTTTGAGAAAGACTCGTAGCATGCATGGGGACATTTATAATTGAAATAGTAAAAGCTGCCCTGTCTAGAGAGAGCAAATCCCCCAACAGATGACTGTTGACTTTAAAAACCAATGCAACTTGAATCCTCCATCCCTGGAAAAGGAAGTGGGACCCATCGTACATAGTCAAACTAAGAGACAAGGAAGACAATTAAGACACAATAGACCTATGGGAAACTGTAACAATCTAGCCAAGATAGAGGCATGATCAAGCAATTAAAATTGGATTTTCAAATAGGATTTGCTCATCTGAATTGGAAGAGGAATTTTCCATAATTGTCAAAGCCTGGAGGAGTAGTCAAGGGGCTTATTTTTCACCTCATCCATCCTTTGTTTCTCAACAATCTGGTTCAATAGTTGACGAGTACCTTGTGATTGAATATTATGAGCACCAATACATCATGGTGAAGAAAATGCTAGATAGAAAGCAAAGAGGCCGTGGAGATGGGGATGGAGATTTGAACCCTTACATGTGATCCCTCAAAACCTCTAAGGCAATAGACCCCCTCATTATCAGAAAGTTGTGTCTGATAGCAATGGCAGTTCAAAATGATGTGGAAGGGCAGTTGCATGAAAGGAGGATACAAAACATAGTAATTATGTAAAGGGTGGTTGCTAGAAGAGAAATTGTAGGAAGAGACACAACAAGGGAGAGCATGGATGATCTAATGCTGGATTTAGGATCAAGGAGGATCCCCACACAAATGTACCATATCCAGACCATGATCTTGTGCCTGAACACAATATTGAGTAGCTTCTAGACGAATATCTGCTGCAGGCCAAAGTAGCAAAGAAAGATCAATAATTTCAAGCTTCTCATTACTGTCTATAACCTCTTTATCCATCTCTAGCATATGTGCATGAATGACCATATCCTTTATAGTTCTGAAACCCATATGAGACAAAGTTCACGATCCTTTCTGTTAAATCTTTAAATAAGATAAATCTCTTATGGCAACTTATAATTTGCAGTATGCACTGTTTCTAGCCTAGAAGAAGTCATTATCATGCTCAACATTTAAGAAACTAAGTTTGAACACACAGTTTTGTGTTATATGGGCTAGGGGTAGATTAAAGGTGGCTTATTCTGAGATCAAGTGTGGCACCAACCTTATAGGCTAGGTTGTTGGATTTATTATGTTGTTGGTTTACCTTAAGAGGGACTTGAAACCCTAAATTTCTTCAAACTCTATGAAACTTGTGTATTGATTTGCTTTAAGGACACTTTAAACAATGTCACAAGATGTAATCCTCATCACCAATGTTAAGAGATGAGACATTAAGTGTTATATGACTCAGTTTCAGAGCATATAGATCATCAAATAATGGTGCAATAAACTTCAGTACTTGACCACATAAAATACATAGAGAAACAGTGAGAACCAGAGCCAATTTTTTATGGCAGTGACAAATCTGAGTATGTTGTTGAATTATAAAGTCGGTTGTTGATCTAATTGTTGCATTTTATAGCATTAGAAGGTGTTTAAGATTTCATTGTGGAAAAAAAAAATTGAAATAATCAAGGTGTAACATGGCACATTTCAGACCTTGCTGCAGAGTGAGTAAAATGACATACAAGAAATAAATCACATGCGTTGAGGTGTTAAATGAATAACAAGGAAGTTGGTCATACCATGGATCATGCAATATCCACCAAAAACAAAATTAGATCTGAAGGCTTGAAGTTAACCCTAGAAATGAATCTCAAATGGCATGAATTGTTCCCCTTATTATTAAGTAGGTTGTTCACCCTATTTTTACATTGACTAGTCTTCTTTGAGTGACTGTAGATCATAAAGATATCTCGATGTTGGCACAAGTCATTGTAAATTGACCTCAAATGAGAAACACATATTCAATTTTTCGAAGCACGAAAACTCAATTAAGTGCTTGTGTTAGATCCAAAATGGGTGAAATAAAAATATAGCAAATGAAATAACCTTGGATCTAGTGACCTAGATTTAGAAATACATCAAGAAAAACCCTCCAAAGAATTCAGAGCAATATTCCTCTATCTAATGAATCATCAATAGGGTAGTGCAACCATGAACCCATTACATCTTCATGAATGGAACTAGAATTATTTAATGGCTCTAAAGTATTATCCTATCCACAAGAGAATGCTTCCCAGGTCACAACATCATCATTTCATAGTGTTTTGACAGTTGAGTTTGCAAATGACACTTGACCACTTTGTTCAAAACCAGATCATTTTCCACGAGTTCTTCGACAACATGCTCTAAATCTTGGATCTCTTATGTAGTTGTACTGTAAGCAGTAAAAATCAAGTGAGTAGTTCTCTGGTCCAAATAAATCCTTTACAACTAGAGTCCACGACATTGTAAGGCTGAAATTTTCCTAATGTCCTTGAAAAATGCATAAAATCTTACAAAAATCTAGCCACAAATGATGTTTACTTCAACAGAGGAGGAGGTTGTTACCCTCATCAAGAAATTTGGAAGGAATTCGAGAAATTAGTCAAAAACAGAGTCCACTTAGTAGATAAGGGGATTTTTGTCTTTAGTTGTCTGTAAATCCCAACAATGGTACATCCGTAGCTCATGCATGCCAAGAAATGAGAGTAAACGATTACAACAAAATGTCCCCTCACAGAAGGAAACTCTTTCCTGCCCAGTGCCAACATAAATTCTAAGTTTTGACAGTGTTAAGGGAAGGGCACATTTTAATTGAAATGGCCTCTTTTAGTTGGATTCAAGTGCTCATTAATTAAACTAAGCACCACAGATGATTTTTTTTTATAGACAGAAGCTTTTTGTATTATACTGGGCCATTGCTACAAGATTGTGCATAAGATTTACAAATCTCATATGAACATGTCTAGCTTTTCTGTTTACAGAAATAACTTTTCTATTTAGCTCATTTCACAACAAAATTTTCTTTTGATTAATATTTCAAAGTTCTGTGATGGGGATACTACCAGGAGCTTCCCTTTTAAGCCTGTCATACAAAGTAAACATAGTTCCATTACATGCTTTGCTAATGTTATAAATTATTACTGTTTTGATTTCTTAGGGATATCTGGACAAAATTTCCCCCGTCAAATCCTAGAGTTTGTCAAGTTAAGTGACTTGACAGAAAAAACAAGAATAACTAATATAGACAAGTCAAGATTTACTAAGCTCAACCAGATGGTTCTATTAATATAACTCGTATTAATATTTATTTTTTCCTGCTTTGTAAGAGAAACATGGATCATTTTCGTTTGTATGCATGACCAAAATCTAAATTGCAATGAACAGGGGAAGATATCTAGGTTTGTTTATGCTGTTTGGACTTGAAATGGTTTTTGTCAATTTTCTGCTCATGCTTATAGAAGCTTCATAGAAAATGATAATGTGCTTTAATAAATCATGCAGGGGATGTGGGAAGCGTCTACTTTGGCCCAAATCATCCTATGAAGTCACATCGACTATGCATGACACACCATATGGTCCTTTCTTATGAACTTCACAAGAAGATGGAGATCTATGTGTGTCCTAGACCTTCAAATATGTCATTTATCTTTTTCCAATATTTTGCTTTCTATACTTAATTTTAGCCCATATTCATGTTAGTATTTTCTGGGTTTTTATGTAGTGACCACACAAGGCATATCCAGTGGAACTTTCTCAGTTTCATTCAGCAGACTGTGGAATTATTGCATCAAATAACGCCTGATACACAACACTTGTTCATTAAGAAGCTAGTAAAATGTAAGGCCTGCGCCCTTTATATGACTATAGGGATGATAAAATCTAGACCAAGATTTCTCAATGTATTGATATTGTTATTGTTTGGAATTCCAAGAAGTTTAATGTAGTTGTACCCATTGCATTGTCTGGTCTCTATGAAGTGATTGTAATGTTTTGTATTTTTTTATGTATATCTCATTTTTTCAATTCCGTCAATATATCTTTCTTTTTTCTGGTTTTACTGCAATAAATTAATATTCCTACCATTCTGGTTTTTGTTTTGGTAGATAATATGGGAGAAGATTGTCCTGTATTTGACAACCTCTTTGAGTTTTGTCAAATTTATGCTGGTGGCACTATAGGTAGCTGGAACCTTTCTTGGCAGATATGCTTTATCTATTATCAATATAAGTTATGAGGCCTAATAAGGATGATATGTTCCTATAAGCTGGATTTTCCTATGTTATTATGTTCTTTTTGTACAATTTGTCTGGATACATACATATAGACATGTACATGGGCACAATTGACGTAAAAATAGTAAAATACCAGTGCAAACAGACACATGCATTCACATAAAAATGCTAGTTACTTGATACATAATCCCTATTCACCCTTGTCACATCTTAACATGCTATCCATTATAAGTTAATGTTGAGGAAGAATCCATTGTTTAGGCAAGAGAAAACTCTACAGATGGATGCATAGGAAGTGAATATTCCAGTATTTGGGAAGGTAGAATATTATACAGGAAGCAGTATTAAGTGAACACAACCTGTGAACCATCATATTTTGGAATAATGGAGATGAAAAATGAAGTTTTGACAATGACTCTCTAATTGTACTTAAACCTATTATTCAATGCAACCAAATTCACGAGTAGGCAGTGGAACTATAATATTTCGAATATTTTATTGAGTACAAAATGCATTTATGTCCAACAAACTTGCAAGATTAAGCCATGGAAAACCAACCAAAAACTAACAATGAAAGAGGTTGATCCCAACAGTTCTGGAATGTAGTTTGAATACCTTATTTTTAAGTGGGAAATTACGCAGCATTGAGTTCTGTGCTTCTTCATTTTCATGATTTCCTCATCTCACACCAATTATCTGCCCTAACTTTTTCTTTTGAATTTAATCCCAAACTAGTGTTTTCTACTGCACATGTGGAAAAAAAGAAAAAAAAAATTCAATGTCCACAAATGAACAAAATAGTTCAATGGGACTGCTATCTCAAATCCTTCACAAGGTGATAAGGCCAGTGGAACAGGGAAGTGTCACCACTATCGCCGAGGCACAACTTTCCTCATTTTAGTGAAACTCTACCTATGCCCTTTCTCCTAGACCTGTGCATCTGCACAATATCCATATCCATCTCCCTTGCTGCCATTCGCATCAATACATCCTCCCTTCCCATCACCCTGTGTCTCCTACTGTCATTCTTGTTCCCCATCACTCTCCCCCAACACATATCCTTGCAAAAAAAATTCAAATATATGGACAATTTACTCGTTGCATTCATTGATTTTAATTTATTTATCACACATATTTAGTTGTTATTCTCGTAGATCAGTCAAAATTTAATCAACATGTTGGTAGATTTAGTGCATTTTTTGAAGGATTTAAGACTAGATACATGCTTCTAATTCACTAATTTGGAAGGTTAAGTGACAGATTTTGGAGTCTGGATCAACCAATTATCCTATGCATGCCCTAGAACTAGCATTATTTTAAGTGAGGATTATTTTCCGCAACAGTTGTAGCATTCCTAAATTGTCCAATCAAACCCCTTGGGATTTATTCAAGGGGCAAAAGTGATTGACAACCCTGCCTGCCTGATTTTGGATTAGGAGCAGAGAAAAGTTCACTTTGAGAGACCATGGATTCTACAAATCAACAAAGAAGAATGCCCACTGAAGATAATGAAGCCCACAACTCAGAAAAAGTAGTGTTCTAAGTATTGACATTTACATTAAGGAAAATCCTAGTTTTTATATTTTATAGCTATAAATTGCTAATATCTTTCCATTGAGAAATTATACTTTCAATTATTACTCTATTTGAATGTAGATCTAGCTAAAAGTTACAAAACCATTTAAATAATTTATCCAATATTATAATTTCCTACGATTTACCAACATCACAATGGATCCATAATGACGCAATTTATATATTTAAGATTCTAGATGATTGCAGTTTCGAAACAAACCTGTGACACCCATGGGGAAAATTGTTGATGCACTTCACTCACTAGATCTCCCTTTATAACTGACTGTATAACCTGTCCATTCATAAAAGTTGCTAAAAGTCACCACTTGTTAGCAACAATAAAATAAAGATGGGAAGAACCATGCCTTAAAATTACCAATTTCAAGAGGTAAAGTATAGTTCATTTAGTTTCGGAAGCATTTTCAAAGTTAAAAATTAAAACTACAAATGCATACATAAAATACACTTCTAGTTGGAACTTAGTTTAGATCATATATGATTGTGAATATTCTATTGTATAAGAAAGAACGCAGAAAACTCATCCTCCCAGTTCATGTTGTCCTAGATGATGTAACATTTCTTCTACTTAAATGTTGTTGATGTACCAATGCAAGGGTCAATTCTCACAATTGTGCTAGCTGGAAGTCCCAACAGGGAACTGATTGATTCTCCAAAATTGTTCACTGCATACCAGGCAACCAACCAACATAATCAAGTGGAGATGGGAGGTGGAGGACTCAGGCTCATATTGACTCAAAGGGAGAAAGATTCAAAAGTGACACATTCAATTCCATGAAGCAAATAGAATGGAATGGCAGGGAGGATAGACACAACACTCAGGATGTCCAGTAACAGCAGGTCTAGACACAAATGGAGCAAGCAACAACCACTGCAATCAAACAGGGCAGAGTCAAAGGTGGCTATTCATTTCTATTTTTGGCATCCTTCCCAGAAGCCATGGACTCGTTTTAACCATTTAAAGGATTAGGGCACCAGAAGGAATAAAATCTCTATGTTTCTAAGCCAACCCCACTGATTTAAGATACAGTAATGAGTCAAATAAAAGTGAAACCTGTCTAAATAAATTAGTAGGACCTGTAGCTTCAACAAATTAAAGATTTTGAACGTGTTTCTTGTTGGAATGCAGCCACTATAGAATTAATTGTTGTAAAACTTGATGAAGCAAACTATAGTTGGTAGAACCAAATTTTATGAAAGCTCATATGGAAAGAGAAAGTTTGTTTTAAATATGCAATAAAAAAATGCATGCTAAAAGCCAATTTAATTATGTCCTGATGGTGGTTGAAATGGATCCAAGAAAATTGTGGCATCATATTTCATGCAAGATCTTGGGCCTTATGTTTATTTTATTACAAATTTATTTTCTCAGACACGTCAATTAGCAACTTTGCAAAAGGAAAGGAAACTAAAACACTCTATGCAGCATCTAGCCAGGCTTAAACTCACAAATGAGGTGAAGGCACCCACTTTTTCCACAACAATCATCTTAATGCAGACCAATGAGAATCTTACATATCTAAAGGTAAATATCAGAATCTAGTACACGTGGTTTCAACAGAGCCTAGAGTAATGTTACCCACATTTTTGTTTTAGACAAAAATGGGATAACCAGGGGAGCTATCCCAATTCAATATATGTTGGTAATAAATTATGAAACATATCAACTATACTGGCATGGGACCATACTTCCTGAAGAGTGAGGAAATGTATTATTAGAATGGCTCTAAATTGATAGGTGAATTTGAATGCATGAGAAAGGTAACAAAAGATGATATCATAGGCTCTGATCTCTTGGAAGAGTCCTCTGTAGAATCCATATAGTGCACAGGCAAGGCGAGTGATAGCACTGTAATACAAGGACCAGAGGAGGGATAGTGGATGGGTCAAACCAGTCTGATAGAAAAACTGATCACATGTCAGTAGTACTCCTGTAGAGAGAAGTGAAATAAGGATAAGAGACCTTTTTGAGGTTTGTATTTTTATGGAAACCAGTATTCACAATGTTAGAATTAAGGATTCATCTTGACAAAGACAAGAGGAGTGTAAATTTGTAAGTCTATCCAGGGAGGTCTGTCTCAAATGCAGTCATTACAGTCCCATCCTATTTCAATGACACTCAGCATCAAGCTGTAGAAATTAGCTGAATAAATCACTTATTCAATGAAGATTAACCCGATCATACATCAATTTCGAATTGCATGCATAACACATAACCTTCTTCCACAATTAATTGTCACATGCGGAAATAATATAGAAGCAATCGCACATCAAATCAATCACACATTAACTCAGTATGTATGGGGAAAGCCTATAGCTGAAAACCCCCCAGCTATTGTGTATATTATAATGGAGAAATCATGTAACAATCATAGTACAAAAACTCTTCACAAGCTCTCATGCACTACTCCCCATACACACTATCAAGCTAGATCTAGCAAATCACTTGCTCCAATCCTTAGCCACTTGATAGCCAACCTTGATTGCGTATTTCAAAGCTATGGGATGGCCTCTTTATATAGATAAACCACCAGCCTAAACTTTGCAATACTCATAGCTTACTCCACCTATCTATGTGTTGCAAATAGCAACAGTATAGTTACAACCGATAGCTAACTCTACCCTTTCATCTATCTCTTTCACTGGTCTTCACTGAACTGATCATGCACTGTAGTGAACTGAAGTGTTCTTGAGTTGACTAATGAGTTAATATTTAGTAAATTAAATATTATTTAATTTACTCCACTCATATCTAGTTGATTAGTTAGTTAACTAATCCCAACTAGTTCAACTAAAACAAACAAAACACAACTCCACTACTTGTCCCGTTAACTCCTCCAAAACTCCTGCCACTGAAGTCTAACTGAAGCCAACCATGCAAGATGCCATCAAACCCTAGGAACCACGTGATTCCTTGTGTCAGCTGCATGAGTCACCTCCATGACTCAAACTGAAGTGCGCCAAGAGAGTAAACTGCTGTTTATAGTCAAAATATTATTAAGGGTAAATAATATTTGACTTCCATATTTTTAGGAGATCAGTCTAAAAATAGTCTGGGTCCTAAAAAATAGGGTCTCATCTATATTTACCGACATGTCGCATCCATCAAGAATCTCCAAGTAGAGATGGCATGCTATGCTCCACAGTCTAAAAATAGACATAGTCTAAAAATAGACGCTTTTTAATCCGGTCCTCCGTTCTCGCGGGCCCACTTAGTGAAGGCGACTTCATTTCACTAAGCTCCATCATCTTGCCGCATTCTCAACACTCCCTCTCAGCAAGATATGGATTATCTGCAATCCCTATCCTGCCTCTGTGGAATTCGAACTTGCTCCTGGTGAGCGCCTTCGTCAGGATGTCGGCATCCTGATCCTCCGTGGGAACATATGAAAGCATCATGATCCTCCGCTGAACACAATCTCCGATGTGATGGTACCTGATGTCGATATGTTTGGACCTATCATGAAATACTGGATTAGCCGAGAGCTTGATGCAGCTCTGGTTATCACAGTAGATCACTGTAGGCTCCAAATGCAACCTGAACAAACCCGCGAGGATCTTCCTCATCCAAATAGCCTCACATGCAGCCAAGCTTGCTGCCATGTACTCGGCCTCTGCTGAACTGAGTGCCACGGATCTCTGCTTCCTGCTGTACCAGTAAACTGCTGTCGACCCAATGCTGAAAACTCCTCCAGAAGTGCTCTTCCGGTCTGTTGGGCTCCCTGCCCAATCTGCATCAGTGAAACCAGAAAGCTTCACTCCATCCTCCTGTCCGTACCATAGACCATATCCCGATGTGCCTCTGATATAGCGCAATACATGCTTGCCCGCCTTCCAAAAGAGCTTGGTAGGCTTAACCATAGCTTGCGAAAGCCGGTTAACTGCATAGCATATATCGGGTCGAGTATTGACCAAATACATCAACGACCCCACCAACTGTCGATAGACAGTGGCATCCACTACCTCCTCCGAAGTAGCATCTCCCTTCCTCCATCCTCCAGGAAGAGGGGTATCAACAGGCTTGCAGCCTTGCATGTTGAACCTCTCCAGAATCTCCCGGGCATACTTGCCCTGAGAAACAAACAGTCCTCCACTGCGCTGCCAAATCTCCAATCCCAGGAAATAATGAAGGATGCCCAGGTCCTTCATCTCAAACTCTCGTGCAAGATCATCCTTGCATGAAAGTATCAACCGCTCGTCGCCAGTCAAAATCAGATCATCTACATACAGTACGATGATCAACAGCTTCCCCTCCACCACAATCTGGTACAGGTTTGGATCCGCCTCACTCTTGGAGAATCCAAGCCCGGTGAAGTAGCCGTCTATCCGAGTGTACCAAGCACGAGGTGCTTGCTTCAGCCCGTACAGTGCTCTCTTGAGTCGGCACACATGCGACTCACTGCTGAAGATCTCAAAACCTTCAAGCTGCTCTATGTACACCTCCTCCTCAATAACTCCATTGAGGAATGCAGTCTTCACATCCATCTGATGAATGTGCCACCCCATCTGCGCTGAGAGAGCAAGGATCGTCCGTATGGAAGAGTACCTTGCGACAGGTGCAAAAGTCTCCTCATAGTCAATCCCCTCGATCCGTGAGAAGCCACGGGCGACAAATCTCGCCTTGTACTTCTCCACACTCCCGTCAGCCGCCTGCTTCACCTTGTAGATCCATCGCGAACCTACAACTGATTTCCCAACCGGTCTTGGGACAATCTCCCATGCACTGTTCCTGATGATCGAATCATATTCTCCGATCATGGCATCAACCCATGCGGGTTCCTCCACAGCTTCCTCAAAAGAGGATGGCTCTGTCACAACACATTGACTCATAAGAGCCATGTATCCAGTGTACCGATCCGGTGACTGTCTCTGTCTGCGCTGTGCCGTAGGTGGTCCTACAACCTTCTCTGCATCCCGAGCCAGTCGCTCAGCTTCTGTAGTGCGCATGCGCCCTCTGATGGTTGGCGCTGCCTGGGTGGTTTCTTCCACCTCCCGAACCTCCTCTTGTGGCTGATCCACATCCGGAAGCTCCTCCTTAGGAACTAACAGCTCCTCATCTGCATGCAAGTGTAGCTCCCTCTCAAGCGAACACTGCATGGCTTTCTCCTCCTGAAATTTTATATCCCGTCGCACAACAGTCTTGCGACTGTCTGACAAATACACCCGATAGTTGTGAGATGTATTAGTGTACCCCACAAATATTCCAACTTCAGCACTTGGATCCAGCTTCCTTCTCGCATCCTTCGTCACATGCATGTAGACAGGAGAACCAAAAATCCGCAAATGGGAAATATCAGGCCTCTTGCCAGAATAAGCCTCCTCCGGTGTACTCATGCCAAGAACCTTGTGAGGACAACGGTTCTGCACATACACTGCTGTATTGCATGCCTCAGCCCACAATTGAAGGGGTAGGCCCTGATCATGCAACATCGCCCGTGCAGCACCCACGATCGTTCTGTTCTTCCGCTCAGCCACCCCGTTCTGCTGTGGGTTATGGGGTGCGATGAGCTCTCTCCGAATCCCTTCTGCGCCGCAGAACTCCTTGAATTCAGCCGAGATGAATTCACCACCGTTATCACTCCTTAGAGCAATCACCTTCTTCCCCGACTCCTTCTCGACCAATGCTTTAAACTCACAGAACTTCGCGAATGTATCGCTCTTCTTCGGCATGAAGAAGATCCAGCACTTTCGAGAGAAATCATCAACAAAGATCACATAATACTTGTGCTTTGCTGTCGAAGCAACCGAGAAAGGACCACACACGTCTGTGTGAACTCTCTCAAGGATCGTCGTGGCGCGACTATCCTTCTCGTGAAAGGTGGCTTTCACATACTTCCCTAAAGCACACCCCTTGCACTGATCTGACTGCGCAAGGGTGCCCTTAGGAAGTCCAGTAGAAATCTGCTGCAGAATCTTCAAAGCTCCATGGTGAAGATGGCCCAATCTCCCGTGCCATAGTTCGCCCTCATCATCCCGGCTCACCACATCTCCAGCCTTGCATGCCATAGCTGCGCAGTCATCTACCTGCAACTGATAAAGGTTCTGAGTTCGAACCCCTATCTTCCGGGTCTCTCCAGTAGTCTTACTGCGCAGGAAGGCTTTTCCTTCGCCGAAGACCACATCATACCCCTTATCCTCCAACATCGCTACTGAAATCAGGTTCTTCTTCAATCCAGGTACATGCATGACATCCTTTAAGACAAAGGGTTTACCAGACTCCCTCTGAAAGGATACGGTACCGATACCAGTCGCACTGTATCTACCGTTATCGCCCATCTCGATGTGCACACCCAAATCCTTGTCCTCCAGATCTGAGAACAACTCCCGATCTCCCGTCATATGAAATGACGCACCGCTGTCCAAGAACCACACCGATCCCAGCACACTTGAAACTAAGCATGCAATCAGTGAAACTTTGACAGCCACCCCCACACTTCCCAGCTCATCTCTGCAATGAGTGAACTTCGTGAGGTATTCGGCGATGTTGTCGCCCTTCTCCATCTTGATGTTCCTGAGCTTATCTTTGAGCACCAGCTTCCTTTGGTTGCTCTTACTCTGGAATAGATCCGTCAAAGCTTTCCACATTAAATATGGAGTAGCCTTACCATGAAGGCTGGATACAATATGATCCTTGACGCCCTCCAACAGGATCCTTCGACATTTCGCGATCTTCTTTTGCCATGCATCGACCAAAGCTGCATCAGTGGGCTTTGGGACATCCGCATCCACGAACTCCTTCAGACCATTATCTTCTAACACCGCTTCCATTCGATCCTTCCATGCAACATAATTCGAACTGCCTTCAAGAGCATATTCGAGTCGCAAACCATTGAAAGAAGACATCTTTCAACACCGGCACCAAGAAGAACAACCTTCTGCAAAATTCGAATTCCAAACTCCAAGCTCTATCGCTTCCGATCTATACTTGAAAACAAATTATTTCCAAATCAGAGATGGACTGCAAAGGGCATTCACCAGATCTTTCACCTTACAAAGAAGGATGAATATTCCGGAGGCTACCTGGCCCGCATGCAGACTCTGTCCGAGGAAATAAGTTTGCAATCACCGTAATAGACTTCGACAATTAACTTCGCTCCGATACCATGTAGAAATTAGCTGAATAAATCGCTTATTCACTGAAGATTAACCTGGTCATATATCAATTTCGAATTGCATACATAACACATAACCTTCTTCTACAATTAATTGTCACATGCGGAAATAACAGAAGCAATCTCACATCAATTCAATCACACATTAACTCAATATGTATGGGGAAAGCCTATAGCTGAAAACCCCGCAGCTATTGTGTATATTATAATGGAGAAATCATGTAACAATCATAGTACAAAAACTCTTCACAAGCTCTCATGCACTACCTCCCATGCTACACACTATCAAGCTAGATCTAGCAAATCACTTGCTCCAATCCTTAGCCACTTGATAGCCAGCCTCTATTGCGTATTTTAATGCTAGGTAATGGCCTCCTTATATAGATAAACCACCAGCCTAAACTTTGCAATACTCATAGCTTACTCCACCTATCTATGTGTTGCAAATAGCAACAGTATAGTTACAACTGATAGCTAACTCTACCCTTTCATCTATCTCTTTCACTGGTCTTCACCGAACTGATCATGCACTGTAGTGAACTGAAGTGTTCTTGAGTTGACTAATGAGTTAATATTTAGTAAATTAAATATTATTTAATTTACTCCACTCATATCTAGTTGATTAGTTAGTTAACTAATCCCAACTAGTTCAACTAAAAACAAACAGAACACAACTCCACTACTTGTCCCGTTAACTCCTCCAAAAACTCCTGCCACTGAAGTCTAACTGAAGCCAACCATGCAAGATGCCATCAAACCCTAGGAACCACGTGATTCCTTGTGTCAGTTGCATGAGTCACCTCCATGACTCAAACTGAAGTGCGCCAAGAGAGTAAATTGTTGTTTATAGTCAAAATATTATTAAGGGTAAATAATATTTGACTTCCATATTTTTAGGAGATCAGTCTAAAAATAGCCTGGGTCCTAAAAATAGGGTCTCATCTATTTTTACCGACATGTCGCATCCATCAAGAATCTCCAAGTAGAATTCCCAAATTATGCTCCGTATGTCTAAAAATAGACATAGTCTAAAAATAGACTTTGCGCCAGAATTTGCCTGCGGGCCCACTTAGTGAAGGCGACTTCATTTCACTAAGCTCCATCATCTTGCTGCATTCTCAACACAAGCAACTCAAGCTCCCAAACACATGATCACTAGAGTTCAAAGAATTTGGGCAGAGAGCTAACATGATGGCTATAGGTGCATCTTTTGGAACCCTGTCAGCTACAGAAGTAGAGGCTCAGAAGAGACCTTAAGCTGGGCATGAAAATGTAAATAGGACACCACAAAAATTCTGCCTTCAATCATAAAACAAGTCTTGAACTAACTTTAACCTGAAGGGAGGAAAAGAATACAGAGAACAGAGACTAATTTCATAGAAAAAGTTGCCCAAGATAATTAATTGGTGTAAGGTATCTCTCCTGTGTATAATATATATAAGTATGCACACTGGAATTAAAAATAAAATTAAAGAAAGGGGGCGAGGGGAAGGGAACCTAAATTTGGGCCAAAATCAGCTTTTGTTGTTGGAACCAACCTTTATTTAAGGTGATTTGTACACATGTGAAATGAAATTTATGATGGGTTGACCAGTGCGTGTAAAGTCTTGTGACCATTTCTAAGAGAAATGTTCTCATCCTATGGGGGATTGCCTACCGAAGAGCCCATTTATTTGCACAACAGACACATGGCAGAAATGGGGTGCTCAACCTAGCTTATGAGGACACAGAGGATGAGTTTTCCCACCTTTAAAGGATCCAGATGAGTTCACTTTGAAGCACTCTACACTTGGAGGAATCTTGGAGGTGTAGTTTTCCCTTTGGTCATTCCTTTGCCTTGCTTTGTGAGCCATTTTCCCACTTCATAACGGTTTTGTGACCCTTATAATAAATAGTTTGAAAGTCTGTACACCCTTTGAAGGGTCATTTATTAGAGGTACACAAGCCTATATCAGAGAAAAAGGGTTTAGTGCCCACTTTGAAAGACATTTGGAGGAGGAACTCCCTTGTTTAGTGGAGGATTTGTTACATTTGTGGGGGAACTTGAAGGTCCCCCTCTCCCACTTGGTCAATGGCATTGGGAGCCCTCGTACCCACATTGGAGGATAATTTTTGGGTTTTCTGCCCACTTTAGAGGCTTTTGGTGGGCAGATTTAAGGACTTCTTAGATAAGCTATGATGTTGATGGGCCTTAGGAGGCTGGATGCCATGCCAACAAGCCCTTCATCCCCTTCATTTATGGAGATGGGCACTTTATGATGGCTCATCCCCCCTGATCATTGTAAATGTGGCATGAATTCCCCTAAATTCATGTAATTTTTGTTAATTAATTGTACAAGAGGGCCTTTGCACCTCCTTAAGCTCAAATTAGGGATTTTAGATTAGAAAAATAATGTTTCACTACGAGGGAAATTGAGAACCTCCTCTATAAATATAGTTTCTTTCCTTTCATTTTCTCGTAGTTGGATTTGGGGGAGAAGTATCTTAGAAGGTCTAAAATTTCTGTGATTTTTCTCCCTTACAATTTGGCTATGGATGGAAGATTTGAGTGAATTTTCTTGGGTGCAAATGGAATGTGTGTGATCTCTTTTCATGGATGCTTATGGTAGAGATCTTGGACGATGCTTGGTGAAATAATTTGTTTTATTTACTTTGTCTTGGTATATTGGAATATGTGTGTGATTAGGAAAGGCAACTAAAACACTCTATGCAACATCTGGCCAGGCTTAAACTCACGAATGAGGTGAAGGCACCCAATTTTTCCACAAAAATCATCTTAATGCATACCAGTGAGATAATCATTCATCTTACATATCTAAAGGTAAATATCAGAATCTAGTATAAGTGGTTTCAATAGAGCCTAGAGGTATTATTACCCACATTTTTGTTTAAGACAAAAATTGGATAACCAGGGGAGCTATCCCAATTCAATATATGTTGGTAATACATTCTGAAACATACATGGGACCATAATTCCTGAAGTGTAAGGAAATGTATTATTAGAATGACTCTAGTTTGATAGGTGAATTTGAATGCATGAGAAAGGTAACAACATATGATATCATAGTTTCTGATCTCCTGGAAGAGTCCTCTGTAGAATCCATATAGTGCACATGCAAGGAGGGTGATAGCACAATAATACAAGGACCAAAGGAGGGATAGTGGATGGGTCAAACATGAACTGTTCACATGTCAGTAGTACTCCTGTAGAGAGAAGTGAAACAATGATAAGAGACAATTTTGATGTTTGTATGGTTATGGAAACCAGTATTTACAATGTTAGAATTAAGGATTCATCTTGACAAAGAGAAGAGGAGTGTAAATTTGTAAGCCTATCTAGGGAGGTTTGTCTCGAATGCATTCATTATAGTCCCATCCTATTTCAATGACATTCAACATCAAGCAACTCAAGATCCCAAACACATGATGACTGGAGTTCAAATAATTTGGGCAAACAGCTAACATGATGGCTATAGGTGCATCTTTTGGAACCATGTCAGCTGCAGAAGTAGAGGCTCAGAAGAGACATTGAGTTGGGCATGCAAATGTAAATAGGACACCACAAAAATTATGTCTGCAATCATAAACCAAGTCCTGAACTAACTTGGAACTTGAAGGGAGGAAAAGAATACAAAAAACAGTGCCTAATTTCATAGCAGAAGTTGCCCAAGAGAATTAATTGGTGTAAGGTCTCTCTCCTGTGTATAATATATATAGGTATGCACACTGGAATTAAAAAGAAAATTAAAGAAGGGGAGGGGGGGAGGGGGAGGGGGCGCGGGGGGAAACCTAAATGTGGGCCAAAATCATCTTTTTTGTTGGATCCAACCTTTATTTAAGGTGATTTTTACACATATGAAATGAAATTTATGATGGGCTAACCTGTGCGTGTAAAGTCTTGTGACCATTGCTAGGAGAAATGTTCTCATCCTATGTGCGATTTCCTATTGAAGAGCCCATTTCTTTGCACAACAGACACATGGCTGAATTGGGGTGCTCAATCCATCTTATGAGGACCCAGAGGATGAGTTTTCCCACCTTTAAAGGAGCCAGATGAGTTCACTTTGAAGCACTCTACACTTGGAGGAATCTTCGAGGTGTAGTTTTCTCTTTGGTCATTCCTTTGCCTTGCTTTGTGAGCCATGGGCCCACTTCATAATGGTTTTGTGACCCTTATAATAAATAGTTGAAGTTCTATACACCATTTGAAGGTCCATTTATTGGAGGTACATGAGCCTATATCAAAGAAACAGGGTTTAGTGCCCACTTTGAAATATATTTGGAGGTGGAACTCCCTTGTTTAGTGGAGGATTTGTTACAATTGTGGAGGAACTTGAAGGTCCCCCTCTCCCACTTGGTCAATGGCATTGGGAGCCCTTGTACCCACCTTGGAGGATAATTTTTGGGTTTTCTACCCACTTTAGAGGCTTTTGGTGGGCCTTAGATAAGCTATGCTATTGATGGCCCTTGGGAGGCTGGATGCCATGCGAACAAGCCCTTCATCCCATTCATTTGTGGAGATGGGAACTTTGTGAGGGATCATTCCCCCTCATCACTGTACATGTGGCATGAATTCCCATAAATTCATGTAATTTTCGTTAATTAATTGTACAAGAGGGCCTTTGCACCTCCTTAAGCTAGAATTGGGGACTTTAGCTTAGAAAAATAATATTTCACTGCAAGGGAAATTGAGCACCTACTCTATAAATATAGGTGCTTTCATTTCATTTTCTCATGGTTGGATTTGGGGGAGAAATATCTTAGAAGGTCTAAAATTTTTGTGATTTTTCTCTCTTACAATTTGGCTATGGATGGAAGAGTTGAGTGACTTTTATTGGGTGCAATTGGAATGTATGTGATCTCTTTTCATGGATTCTTATGGTAGATCTTGGATGATGCTTGGTGAAGTAAGTTGATTTATTTACTTTTTCCTGGTATATTGGAATGTGTGTGATTAGGAAAGGCAAATAAAACACTCTATGCAGCATCTGGCCAAGCTTAAACTCAAAATTTCTCAACAAAGACACAGTCACAGAGATAAATAACAGTCACACAAAAGACACTTATCTTTTTTTAAGGAAATACAACAGGGAAAACATGCCTGCTTGATGTGGCTATTTTATTTATTATTATTGAGCACTTGGATCTATTAAAAAGCAATCTGTCTCTCTTGAGAAAGTGTTCTTCTTCTCACAAAAATCTTAGCTAGTACAATTGATCTTGGCCTTCCTTGATCACAACTTGATCTCGGTTCCTGCACACAATTGATCCTCTGTTGCCGCCTTGACTTGCTATGCAAACCTTGCTCTCTTCTCCTTAATCTTACACACTTGTGACTTACTAAAACTTATAACACAAGCTCTACATGCAATCAACCTCCTATTCCCTAGCGCTCTTGTTCCTCCTATTTCTTAGGACACAATTCCTGCACTCTCCACAATCAATGCTCCTCTCACAAAATCGTGAGGTTGTCTTTTCAAAAAAACCTGTGTGCATAAAACAATTGTCCTTTCCTCGTGTCTTCGTCCTCTCTTTATAGATTCGATCCATGCTAAATAGTAAATTAGGCTAGTTCATATTTAGAGCTCGAGTTGTTAATTGTCGAGTTAACTTAGAGTCACACTCTTTCTCCCTCTAATAAACACTAGAGTTCTTAACTCGTTCATCCTTCAATAAAGACTGAAGCCCGAACACGTTCTAACTGAACTAATAACTGTCACCTAATCCTGTAGTTAAATTGATGAAAACTCCTCTTATAACTGAAGCTCCAACTCTACACATGCTAACTTGATGATTATTCTAGTAAAATGGAAATAGCTCATCTTAACTGGAGTCTAACTCATGAGGAAAATTTGAGGTCTTCACTGGCTAAGGCACAAGCCAAAAGACCTTGCTCGCTACATTTTCGACAATAAATCATTTATTTAAGTTGTTTACTTGAAAAAATACACGGAGCAACTTACCTATAACACTCTCTTCTTGAGTTCTTGTGCTTGGATGGTGATCTTCTCTCTCATGTTGGATTTGTTTCTCAATCTCATGCTATGGGTTCATTTGTAGTGTGATCATAATTAAAGCGTTAATTTTTTTTGGCTGCATTAGGCTTTGTTGAAGTGTTTACTGTAAATCTTAAAAATCCTTATGATCTTCTTAAGCAGTTGTGTTTGGACATTGAAATTTTCAATCTTGCGTTGAATTTGTTTTTAAGTTTTTCAACCTCATGGGATAGGTTCATCTCCAGTGTGATCATTATTAGATTTTTGTTAAGTTTTTTGTTTGGATGGATTAGGGTTTGCTGAAGTGTTCACCATAGATCTAAAAACTCTTTGAGATATCAACAGCCAGAGTTATTTATTAATCAGCTAAATATTATTAAATTGGCCCTATTTCCACAAAAAATGATAAATAAGCCTTAATTCCACAAGTAACCATAGAAGTAGAACCAAAACATCCCGAAACTGGGAAAGAAATGGTTAAAAATTAAAAACAATTAAATTGCACAATCTTAAAAAAAGAAAAGAACATAATAAAGAGAAAAATATATAAAAAGGCATACGTCCTACCAATATAAAGATAGATTTTCCAACAATGTAATTAAATTTCAGTATGTCCTACGTCATTCCTATGGTAACCAACCAACATAAATGTAAAATAATCCAACAATAAACCAGTGAAGGGAACATCAACATGCATCCAAAAAACAATTTATGAAATGAAGTTTTCAACAACCGACTAAATTTCATAACCCTACATAAACAATAGAGGATACTAACAACATAGTGGATTACCTGTGTCTAATATGTAAATGTCGTTGTAATATATCTCTTCAGATTCATCTTGAGCTTTTCCACAACCTCCAAATATAAATAGACGGTGATCAATGAGTGCAGCACCATCCCCTCACGAGCTGCTGGTCCTTCGCCGCTTACGTTAGGTTGCACCCATGTATTTGTTGTGGTGCCCAGTTCTCTGGATGAGTACTCTGCCTCTTTCTCGCTGTAAATTTTCCTTTGCGCGTGATCAGTCTCTTGGTCTTTCTTTTGTTATTTTTGGGGTTTTCATCACTCTTGGCCCTAGATGATTTAGGAGGTCGAATGGCGGACAACAATGTATTTTGTGAAAGGATATTCACTATGGTGCCATTTTAATTTTCAGATAGTTACACAAATATTTATTATTAGTTAAATATATTTTAAATTGTGGCGCCCTTTTTATTTTCATTTTCAGATAGTTACACAATTAAATGTTTATTACTAGTTAAATACATTTTAAATTAACAACATTCAATTAGGAAAATAGAATCTTATATTTATTGGAGTGTTAATTTTATTTTCATAATTACAAAATTGAATATTTATGATTATTTACATATATTTTATTTTAAATTAACAATACTTAATTGGAAAATAGAATTCTATATAGATTGCTGCTTTAATTTTATTTTTCATATAGTTACAAAATTGGATAGTTAGGAAATTGAATATTTATGATTATTTATATATATTTTAAATTAATAACACTTAATAGTAAAATATAATTTTATATAAATATGCTTACAATTTTATATAGATTTGTTTTGGCAATTAAAAATAATTTGAGAAGTGAACTTGACAAATTCGACAAATTACTTGCTTGGTGGGTAGTAATCATCCATAAAACTACACATTTATAGTTTTATTTTTATAGAAGTGTTACTGAACACATAAATAATAATGAAACTAACTCTAGTTAGGTATTCATATCCATTTTTTAAGCAAAGATTTACTCAAATTATAGTGGAAATTAAATTATGATAAATATGTTATTAACTAGAGTATGAGTTATTTTCAAGGATTTTATTTTTGGATAATTTTCCTACAAAGCTTAAGAATAAAAGATCGGTGAAAATATATTTTGAACTCATGTATGAATATTGCAACTATGTCCACTAATTATATATATATATAGAGAGAGAGCGAGAGAGAGAGAGAGAGAGAGAGAGAGAGAGAGAATATTAATAATAAAAAGTTTCTTATAGTTAAAATATGTGGATTTGTGAACATGACTAAGTGAACATGTGCTGTGAACATGACTAGGAGTTGGGGTTGGTCCACGCTCCTTTGCTCCGTCCACCTCCGCGACAGGTCCTGTGGGTGCGATACGACTAGGGGTTAGGGCTCACTGCTCGACCCCTCCTCCCAATGTGCCCATACATGTCGTTCAATAATATAAGTGGCAATCATTATGGTTGAGAACCACTCGTATGTGAGATGGTAAGGCTTTGGAGTTTGTTACGACAGGTCATTGGTTTGATTCCCACCAAGGCATTTCAACCTTTAACAATTTTTTAGCCAATGTGGAGGTGCCACGTGGTGGCCTCTAGTTGGGCCACATGGCAGCTTCCCATTGGGCCACCAAAATACACTGCAACCAATAAAATTCAGCCAACTCACACTTTAGTATCAAAATTGAAAATTTTCATCTCTAGAGTGACACAATTAAAAATCACTGACATAAATGACAAATTCATATACTTGTTGTACTTAATAATTGTTCATATATTTTAGTCCTAGACTAAATTAGTCATTTTAGTTAGTCTCTTTTAGTTTGGTCACTTATTATCTAGTCATATATTTTAGTCTTGGACTAAATTAGTCATTTTAGTTAGTTGCTTTTAGTTTGGTCACTTATTATGTAGTCATATATTTTATCTCTAAACTAGATTAGTCATTTAAGTTAGTCATTTTTAGTTTAGCCACTTAAAATTTCTCAAATTTAGTAGTAATTCACTTGGAATAATTGTGGTGACTAACTTTTTCAGTCACCTAGTCACTAATTTCATCATTTTCTACTAGTGTATTAACGTTTCTAAAATCCACACAGAGTCTAATTTCACCATTTTTTTTCTGACAGGGACTAAATTGGCAACCCAATTAGAGTATCTTAAAGGTACAATTATCTGGGCATCTAAAAGCTTCTTAAGTTCTTTTTCTATGGTGGGAAGCAAAATTGGATTCATTCTTCTTAACTTTTGTTGATAGGGTTTTGCTTCTGGTTTTAGTGGAATTTTATGCTCACTTAAAGATGTGTCATAGGTTTTTAGATCAACATAAGACTAGGAAAAAACATCTTTGTATTCTTAAGAAGTTTGATATATTCAGATTCAATTTCAAGAGTTAAAGATGCACAAAGTTTAATATTTTTAATCTCTTCATCAGTACAATTAGTGTCTTCAATGTCATCTTCTGGTGAAACAGAGAATGGATTTTTGGGAACATCATTTTGATCAAACAATTTTTCTAAAGGAACAAGTCCTTTGGGAATAGAATTATTTGATAGTTGTATAATATTATGATCAACTGCCTTTGAATTTAGGTATGAATTTTCATTGTCTTTAGTAGCTTCATTAATGTCTAAGTTATCTTCTTCAATTTGTAATACATAAAATTTATCAATGACTTGAAGAAAGGATTTCAATTATTCGTCATCTTCAAATATTTTCCAATGCTTAATATTATCTAGAATTGATGGCCTATATTTGACTTGAATTTGGTATTGTATATGAAATTGATTTGGAATATTAAAATAACTAGCAGAAACAACTAATGAATCTGCATTAATGTTTTCATCTCTAGGAATGAAAGTGATATTGAAAGCATTAAAGGAATTTTCAATGGTGTCCCAAATTTCATTTCTGTAAGACCTGAGCCTAGGATGATTTGTTTGAAAAAGACTCCTAACATGTCTTACTATAAGTTTTGAATTAGTAAAGACACTTAAATTTTGGACCTTTAAACTTTTGGCAAGCTGTAATCCTAGGATAAAAGCTTCATACTCAACAACGTTATTTGTGACCTAAAAATCTAACATGCATGATTGAGTAGTATTTTCTTTATCAGGTGAATCAAAACAAATCTTACTCGAGCTCCATCTTTGGTGCAAGATCCATCAAAGAATAATTTCCAAATTTCAATTTGAACAGATTTAGGGGTTTCAACTACATCCTCAATCTTGAGTTGAGAATTCTGTGAAATATCTGATGATAGTCAGAAACAGCTAAAATCCTGATAAACTGCATAAATGGGATGATTTCTAGCCTGATCAGCTTTGTAAATAGTGTTTAAGAATCTTAATTCCATATATAACCTAAGTCTCTCTCCACCATATACAGGAATAGTGGCAAAAGACATATCCATTTGAAGACTCCCTCCCAACTTTGCACAACATGATCTTGATAAAAGCATTCCAAATTTTGGGGGAATATCAGTAATAACTATGTCTAATACAACACTTTTGACTGGTATTTGATGTAAAGTGATCACTAGGTATTTTATAGGTCCTAAACATTGCACCCTTATAGAGTCAAAGGTATATAGGTCATGATAGGTTCAAGTGATATCCAAATTAAGTTGTTCCATAATGACTTTAGGAATTAGGTTGTGTGAAGCTCCAGAATCCAAAATACAATTGTATAGTAGGGAGTCATGCACTTTCAAAGTCACATAAAAATGTGGTATGGACTCATCAATCATATCAGAACTAGGACCAAAATCTATGGTGGGTCTTTCATTTTTCAGATTAATAATATCTCCTTCAGCATCCACATTAGAGCTTTGGATCCATTTTGCAACTTGACTCTTATATCCAGGGTTTTTAGAAAGTTCTAAAAGTGGAATTGGAATTTTAATTCTTTCTAACTCTTTTTCCACATTAAAAGTAGTCAATATAGTTTTATCAATTTGAGTAGAATCACTTAACCAGTTTTGAGTTTGAATAGAAGTAATTTAAGTTTCAGTAGTTTTTACTTGAGATTCAATTATTACAGGGTTTTTTGGGAGGTCTACCAAGACCAAATCTAGTCTTAAGTAATATCTTCTATTGAGTTCTGCAATAAAAAACTCAGAAAAATATTGATATTTAGAAATCAGAGAAGTATCTTGGTTTTCTTAAGGGATTTGACTTTGGGGAACAGGAAAAATGGCAGCCTAAAGGAATGTATGATCAATGTTATTAATATATTTAGTGATATATAAAGTATTGTCATTAGGTTGTTGATCATTAATCAACAATAGTGTTGGTACTTGTTGGTAAATATGTGGCCTCTGAAGAATTTGTAATGGAGGAGACTTTTTATACTGACCTTGAACCTGTGTTTGGGGTCTAGAAACAATTTGCTGGACTGTTCTTGGTTGAGTTTCAATATTTGAAATCATATTTAATAGGTTTCTAAGAAGTTATGTGATTTCATCTATTTTTGAATCTTCACATTTAGATTTAGAGGAAGAAGAAGCTTCCTGATTTGATTTCAATTTATTTTTGGCTTTTTCAGCTTTATCTTTTAGCTTGGCTGATGCAGACCCATTTGCTTCAACCTGTATACCATTTGTTTGGATTTACTCTAAGGTTCAAGATGTTCTCTCTCTCAACATGACAAAAAATTCATCCTCAAAGGATTTTGAAAATCTAACCTTAGCTGTTGCTACAAGAGGTTTATCTCCAGACTGCCTGTGCATGTCCATTTGATCGATTGGATGGATATGATTTGCATCAAAAGAGAACACAGTATTTTTGTACTGAGCATGAGTCTTTGGAAATGGAAATGTTGCCTGCAAGAAGGCCATTTTCATCCTTCCTTTCTCACTGTCAAAGGCTGTGAGAAGCCTATGCTGCGATGTTGATGTTTTCTTCGAGAATTGGCTATAAACATCAAATTTCAATGCTTCATTCTTATGCTTGATGTCTAAGAATGTGGATAAAATATTTTGTTCTTAAGAAGAACTGGCATCTGAATGATGGATGATCTCCAGTCGTTCTCCTGCAGGTGATGATGATGGAGGATTTTTAGGAACACTTTTCGATGTAGAAACTTTATTTTCTCCCAAATCTATAATTTCTGGTTGTTCTCCCTCTGAAAGTAAGGTGGAAGCAAGCTTTGGATTTTTGCGCTGCAAGATAAATTCCTTAAGTATTTATTTGGCATGTGGAGGCTCTTCTATGAATCTCTTTTTTTTATTACTACCAGGAACATGCGTGTGTACATTAGAGGTTGAAATAACTTGTTCATCTTCCTCCTGGAGAGTGCCTTCAACACATTCATCTTGGTTCATATATTTCTCTATTTCTGCTCTGGAGGTATGAGTGTAGGAAGTTGTCTTGATTTCAACTCTCAGAGAAAAAATAATGCCATGGGGGTCATAAAACCAAGTAAAACTCGGTTGGAAACCCATTTTATTTAACATTGCGTCTGCTTCACCACCAACTGCTCTGGTATTGCAGATGTAGGATCCAATCTTGACTTTGATTTAAACTGAGTTTTTCTCTTTCCTGAGATAAATGTAACTCATTCATGTTTAACATTTGTCTAATGTACTCTAAGGAGAAAAATCTCATAGGGACATATCTTGGAAGTTTATATGGTGTGAGTTCACAGATATATACCCTGATTTCTGTGTAATTTTGATATATGTACCAATCACCAGTTTTAGCTTGCTTGCTAAGGTGTAGGATCCTTTTGATTTTTCCCCAATTCTTGGCTCTGATTGAATTGTAAGGATCTGCCTTACTAGGTGTATGAATGAGTCTATGAACTCTGCAAAATAAGTTGTTTTTGATGAAGCTTTGACCAACTCTTTCTAGTGAATCATTGATTTATTCACTCCCTGTGCATCCTGCTTATTGAAGTGGATAGGCAACATATCTGTATGCTGAAAAAGAAACATGTGAACAATTACATAAGTATAATTGAACACACCCTGTGTGGTAAAATTCATGAATTCTTCATGTATATTTTCAGACAAGAACTGGCTGTAATTATACATGAAAAATGGTGATTTATCTTTGCTGAAAATAGATAAGAACCCCATGATGGGTTCATCAACAATTTGGTCATTTGGGTATCCTAACAGGTATGAAAGAAAAGAGATGCAATGCTTGGAGGCTTCAAGAAAGATTGAGGATGAGTATTGTGGATTTTTCTTGGGAAACTATGCATCCTCAGGTAGGAATATCTCAAATATCTGGGTTGTCTGAGGGAATGATAGATTATGATATAGGTCCATGAGGGAAACAAGTGAAAAATGGGATAAGGAATCATATGAAGGAATGAGTAGCATATGGTTTATGGTTTCATGAGATATGGTGATCATAATGTTTCCATTCTGAGCCATTGCTGATATGGTTATAGGATCATATTGTTTCTGGCACCAGGCAATTAGATCAGGAAAAGGGTGAGTCTGTGAAAGGAAAATAAAGGCATCATGAATTCCCGGAACCTAATAAGGTCCTGGTCATCTATATGCTTTTGTTTTAACCACATATATAGCTCATGGAAGTCAAATTCACAGTGAGCATCTGTAACTTTGAAAAAAGCATGTGCCATGGGTATGAGGTCGAGGTTGAGCTGTGGTGTTGTAGGAGGGATTTCTTCTGCAACTGGATTGGCGACCTCTGAAACTGGATTGATGACCTGTACTTCTTCTGTAGCTAGTTTCTTCGATTTAACTTTAGGGTAATTTTATTTTTAATCTTGGATTTGGGGGCCAAGGGATATCGACTGAGGAAAGGGTTTTGAATATCAGGTTGCAGAATGGGTGACAGGGATTACAGTAGTGGGGATGGAGGTTAGAAAGTGTAGAGATGGAAATTCGTTTTGAAACAAAATGCAGAGGAAATGGAAATTTGGTCAAGAAATTAAAGTGGCATCAGGCTCTCTGCAAATGATTTTATAGAGTTTGATTTGGGTTTAACGGTCTAGACTATGACCATAGGCGTTTAACGGCTTGGATGGGGGTTTAATGCCTAATGGTTTGATTAAACGGTTCAGGAGTGGAATTAATGGCCAATGGGTGTCAAACAGATAAGGATGGAACATTGGAGGATAACGGTTGGGTGATGTGGTGGGATAAGATGGGATGGGAAACCAATGGTTATTGCATTGGTAGGGATGTTTGTTCGTTGATGGCGTGGGAGGAAACGGTTATCAGAGGAAAAAACCGCTAGTGGGGTTGGGGGGGGGGGGGGGAGGGTACCTCCTGGTTTCCGGTTTTGGGTGGAGGGGGTGCGAAATGATGTGGTTCTACCACGTCGCGAAATGTGGCAGCCATTAAAACCACACTTCGGACCCCACCCCCCCCTCACATTAACGATAAACAGTCGGGGTGGGGGGGGGGGGTTAAGAAGTGATCCTCCGCCGTAGATCTGGAGCAGGTGTGAGATCTGTCGTCCAAACATGTCAACTTTTTATTTCTTTTGATTTGATCCTTTTGTCGCATAGTGAATTTATAATAAAATCAAATGAGTACTTATATATATCAAATTTAACAAATGAAAATTAAAACCCTTTTTAAGAATTTAATATCATAAACTAATTCTTAATCTCTTTGGGTATCAATGCATTTAAATAGGCAGCCATAGTTTTATTTCTTAAAACACTAAAGAATTCACATTTTTTATTTTATTTCTTCTCTAACATTTTTTTTTCCTTCTTTCTTTAGGAAAAATATATTCTAACATTTTATTCTGACATGGATGTACAAAAATATAATTTTTCCTAACATTTTTTAAATTTTCTTTTTTCATCCATGTCCTAACTTAGCATTTTATGTTTGATTTTTTTAAACTACCATGCTAACTTATCAAAACTAGATAATGTTACAACACAAACGATGTGTCAGAATCACAGGATCAGTTCACTGCATAACTTTGAAGATATATGATCTGCCTTATTATGATGGGATAAGATATGTAAGCCTTTTTCTTGATAAATTTGAAATAAAAATACCAGAAGAACATATGTTCCAAGCTTTGGATGTAGCCATGAGGTATACACTTGCTAGATGGTGGGGTACTCATAAAGAGAATATAGGGAGTTGGGAAGAGTATTGAAGGTTGATGAAGGTAATATTTGGGCCAATAATATTAGAATCAAAGTAAAATATGATGGAAAGGTTGACCCCTGGGAGCATATTTACCGTTGCACTTCAACTTGGGCATAAATTCTAGAAAAAGAATGGGTACATGTGAATTTTCACATATTGGAAATGATACCTATGAATTGGTATCTTGAGACAAAACTACGACATGCAACTGTGAACTGGAAAAATTTGGTTGAAGGGTTCATACTAACATTTAGTTTTGGAGATGACTGTCCATGCATAGATGAAGCCCTTCATAAAGTCAGAGAAGGGGTTTTTAAGAACACAACTGCGCTAACATGGACATAGCCAGATTGGACCACGTAGTTGCAACAAATACTAGAATTTTATAATGTGATTGCGGAAGAGGATGATGAGGATCTCTGCAATATTGATATCCTAGAATCAGAAGGACATTGCGAAGTTGCTGGACTAGAACCTGAAAAACTCGATATAACGAAGCCTGCAAAAATGAAGAAAGTGAATATCAAATCAGAAGAACAACCAAAATTTGCAATGATTGGAGAGTATTGGGAGGAAGACATAGTTAGAAAAATTGTTGAGCTGCTGCATGAGTATCAAGAGATCTTTCCCACGAATTTATATAAATTGAAGGTCATAGTAGGGGACCTAGGAGTCATGAGGATTCATGTAAAACCCGATGTGAATACATTAAAGCAAAGACCATTTAGATTGAATCCGAAATGCAAGGAAAAAGTGACGGTGGAGATTTGGACCTCACTGTAGGAGGATCCAAACATTCAAAGAATTGGAGAAGAGATTTAGAAGAATCATAAGTAGTTGGACAAAATATGGGAAACTGTGAGGACCATAGCAGTCCCGCAGAGACTCTCTAGGATAACCAGAGGAAATAATCTTCAGAAATAGATTGAATATATTCAAAGAAAAGAGAAACTTATAACAACACGGACTCAACCATGGCAGGCTGAGTCCATTTAACCCTCACAAACTATAGATGGAAATCTCAAGGAGTTGCGATAGAGGAAAAAAGATGTACTAAAGAAAACATTCAGGCCAACAATAGAGAAACTACTCGAAGAAGTGTGCTAAGAAGAAAATTATATTGTAGAGATGATTCAGCCCTGCAATGAGGCCTAAAACAACATATCAACAAATATTCAAGGCATACCAGTTGAGTGACTTGGGACAAGTCACATGTGAGTTTTGGGGGCATGTTGGGCATAACCCAACTTGGTCCATTAGGGGAATTTTGAGGTCGAAAATGGGCCTCCTAAGGAAATAATAAAATAATAGTGGAAATAATAAAATAATATAAGATTACATCATCAAATTTTAGAAGGATAAAATACAAAACTACTTTTTCAACTCGTATTTTCAACTTATCTCCCTATGGATTTACTCAAATTTCGATTGGGAACACTCATTGGATGCAAAATTTGATTCCTCATCCAATGAGTACCCATGTTGAATGCTTTTGATGGACCCTTCTACATGAAAAATGAGAAATACATGAAAAAAATGATTGCAATCACGTTTTTTCATGTATTTATCATTTTTATTCTAGCATGGTCTATCAAAAGTATGCAACATGGGTACTCCTTGGATGAGGAATTAAATTTTTCATTCAACAAGTACTCTTACTCGGAATTTGAGTAAAGCCTTAGGGAGGTAAGTTGGAAATACAAGTTTAAAAAGTAGTTTTGTTATTTTAATATTTTTTTATCCTTTTACTTTTTTACTCTAAAAATGGTGAATCATCCCCCATGGTTGACATAATCATCTTGAATCCTATTGGTTCTTATAAATTTTATTTTGGTTGTACGTTTTTCACAGGAGGCCCATTTTAGACCTCAAAAGTTTTCTAATGCATTTTTGGTCAAAAAGTCCACATTTTGAGGAGCGAAGTGCATGGTACTGTGAAGTTCGATCAACCACATGGTGTTTAGGGGCTTCAGGGTGGGTCAAAGCCCCTCATTTTGTAACAATTTTCAAGCTTTTAGTTGATTGTTTTGTTGAATCCCATGGTATGTGGACCATGGTTTTGTGTCTATGTAATGTATATAGGGAAATGTAATGTTGTGTCGAAGTACATGGATAGTTGATGGGTGAAATTCATTGTATTTTATGTCTTTAGTCTGTCTTGGGCCTTAAGGGAAGGCTCCACAATTGAGTGCACAGAGACCTTGCAAGAGTTTGCATCTTAGTGCGCAGAACACCTGTAGCTATGTGTGTAGGCCAGGAAAGTTGTATGCATTGAACATATCCATATTAATAAATAAGAGGAGGTTTTGGGCATATAATGTGTTTATCTACGCTGTGATGTTGTTTATCTGCTTATGCAAAGTAATGATTACAAGTATACGTTGAATAATGTAGTTTATCTTTTGCTTTAAAGTATTTATGTTTATATGAATGTCGTGGAGTCATTGATTAAGCTATACCGCGTAGTAGTAATATACATGTTAGAATATTAGTTAAACACTGGAAAGTGAAGTAAAGCCACCTCACACAGCCCCTCAAGTCTGCAAAAACCTGGTTCTACAACCACCCATAGCCACCTCGGGTGACACTGTGATTTTCTTGTAGGTCATTATTGAAAGGGCCAGTGTCTGAGGGTTTTGCTGGTGAGAAGTTCAAGCCGAACCTGGGTCAAGACCAAAAAACCCAAAAAATGGTTCCATTGCTGGGACCGGGATATGTTTTAGGGACATGTGGATGTGGTATCCATAAAATAAGGAAATACAAGATTACGCTAGAAAATACATAACATATGAAATCATCGTTAAGGGAGTTCAAAGAACACCATAGATGATACGTCATGACATGGGTCGATGGGTCTTCTCCAGGATTCCCATTGAATTTTGGGATATCAAAGGGAAATTCGGTGGGAATTATTGGCCACCAAGGCGAATGAGAGATGGGATCGTTTGTAAGCTGAGTTAAGTATGGAAATTCAAGAGTTTCCACAAAAATTAATTTCCAATTGAAATATGGTGAAGGATATCCTAGATAAGAAGGAATCACTTTAGCAACAGGTAATTGTGTTCCCAGATAAGGAGGCTTCTAATAAGGAGGAAATTGGGTACCATAATAAGGAGGACTTTGGAGACTAGCATACATGTTGGCTTGAGGGGTTCTAAACCCAGTTCCATAGATGTTTGTGCAAACCAACAAAAACCTCTATTACTGGACCTTTCAGAAACAATCTGCTGCGCAAATCGATGTCTCACACGAGGAAATATTAGGGGATGATATAACCAGGTTTTGTCATCCAGAGGGACTACGAAGTGTGGCTTTAGGGCTTATCCTCTCTTAAGTATTATTCAGAGCTTCACAGAACCAGTATGGCACATATATAAACATTGTTCAACAAATCTATTTGACTAATTTTCACACTACGCTTCTATACTTTAACATGCATTAATAATCATAATGAGAAATATTCAAGTATTCATGATGCAATTATAGATAAAAACCCTGATCTAGCATAGAAATCATAAAACATAGATGATGAAATCATACAAGTAAAGTACACAAATTTGTCTTCAAATATTCTTTTATTAGCTCAAATATTCTCGATACAAAACTTATTTCCCTGCACACACAGCTGTAGGGGTTTGTGCACTCAGCTGCAGAATTCCTCAGGTATTTTCACACACAACTAGATGGGCCTTATCTTTCACAGAAAAAAACATAATATAGTCTCAATTCAGATCTAACGTTACATCCATATGCATTATATGATCAAGAGATATCCCTAGACTCCTTATATAGTTTTTCCTTTTACAATATCATGGTCTAAAAACCATGGGTGAAGCTAAAAGTATAAAAAATATTCCAATCCCATTACAAAATATGGGGATTTGACCCACCCAAAGCCCTTATGGCTCTTAGAAATATACGCGCAGCGCGCTCCGCTCCTCAAAATGCATATTCTTTACCAAAAGCTAGGCATAGGGGTACCTTGTCCAACTGGCCCACAACATAAAGATGTGAGTCATCTCGAGTCACTCAGATGGTGCACCCTGAGTCTTTGATTTGATTTTTCTTAATGAATCCTTCAATGGTTGAATTTTCTTAGTTCATTACTTCTCGGTCTCATGTACTTCGTTCAAATTTTTTTTTGTAGTTGGCCCAGATGTTTTTTGAACAAATTCTCTTTGGGTCTATCGTAGCGCTTTCAACTATCTATCCACAATCTACGATAGCCGACTGGATTATGCTTCCCAAGGTTGTGCTCAGATAGAGATAATATATTCCTTCCACTGTAGATCATCTATCTTCCTTTGCAAAAATTTTCCCTCTTATAGATGGGAAAACCGTTGCATAGGTGCTAAAGTTTGCACTGTCACCTTGATTTGATCAGACTATTGCATCATGCACGAGGGCTAGCAGCACAAATGGTATTGATGTTGCTACAGCTGAAATGTGGAACATAGAGCATGTTCAACAACCCTGCTTGCTAAAGTCCTGTTGCCCACCTAGGTGGCTCTACCCTTGTCAATCCAGCGACTTCATAATAAACTCATTGCAGGTACTTTCTCGACTCAAACTAGGGGTATTTACTATGATCATTGAAATCCCAGTGTTCCATGCACATTTTTGGAACTTTTTCCAATGGATCTCCCTCAACTGGTAGTTATTCGGGTAGCAAGGGCATAAATATCTTAAATTTTATAGCGTCTTGGTCCTTAGTAGGCTTCACAATGGTCGACTTCCTTGGTGGCATATACGGTGGCAACTTGGAGGTAGGTTCCACATCCTCTACGTCAATATATTCGAATACCCCAGCCATGACTTCTTATTCATATTCTTCAACCTCCACTAGTTGCTTATACCTATTTTGCCTCTCCTTAGTTCGGTTTTCCTTGGCGATTTTCTTCTTGGGTGATTGTCAAACTGCGAGCTTCTTCTGCTTCTTCATCTATGCTTCTCCTGCAATAGACTTTTGCCTGGGGGACCTCGACCCTGTTACATTCACTAGTGGCGTACAAGCAATTTTGTGTCCCAATCCTGCCTTAATCAGTGCCTATGCAAGTGCTTCAAAACTCCAATCTGACATGTAGCAGAATGCTCGGATTTTTCTCAGGCATAAAATTATAAGTTTAATTATCATAAAGAACAGTGTTGGAATGTGGAGCGGGATGCCATATTTATAATAAATTTGAAATTAAAACTTCATGAGCCCCTTTAGATTCGCTTCATAAATGCATATTTGGCAAAAGATTTTCCCAGATATGCTCATTAAATGCATTTCTCCCACTCCCTTCAATGGAAAATTCTCTGTCAAATTAATTTTTCCTGCTCCAACGATCATATTCTGGATGAACTTCGGCAAGCCCTCCTTTGTGTCACAGTCCTTCCTCCTTCGGCCCAGTTTCCTCCAACCGTGCCATCTCCCTACATACCGCACAACACTTCTTCTTCAATGAAGCCTTCCTTTGGCATAGTTTATGGTCTCGTGCTCTCTTTCAACTGCATGTAGCACTAAGACTCTTCTCCAGCCATATAGTCAATGCAAAGCCCCAGGGATGGAGTCGTCCCTGTATAAATTTAACCTGCTGCCATTGATGCGTTGAGGAAATAGTTCACCATTCAGTTTCGCGAGCTGAACTGCACTGCCATCCGAGATATTCCTGATGATGTATGGTCCTAACCAGTGCATTTGAATATTACCCTAGAAATTTGCGAACTTAATTTCATACAAAGGAACTAAGTCTCCATTCTTGAAAGTCTTCTACTTAATATGCATGTCATGCCAAGCCTTTTCCCTCTCCTTCTGCACTTGTTGGTAAAATCCAGCGATGAAACGATCTTCTTCTAGTGTGAGCAATTGTTCCAATCATTCCTCCATAATATCGTTGTCCACCATATCTGTAAATATTGCAATTGTGAGACTAGGCACAATATACTCCATTAGAATCACTGCTTCCTATACATACACCAGTCTAAATTTATTTTGACCCATCCAATTCTCACAGGTAGTACTGTATGCCCATAATACTGTAGGAATTCGCAAATCCTAGTCATCCATGTTGATGTTGCATACCTTAGTCATAGAATTCTCCAAAATTTTGTTAAAAGCTTCGACTATTCCATTTTCCTGAGGGTTATATGACATACTCTTCTAGTGATGCATTCGATACTCCTCCGTCAATGCTTCAATATTGTTGTTCAAGAAATGCGATCCTCTATCGCTCATTAGAATCTTTGGGGAGCCAAACCTTGAAAAAATGTATTCAAAAATAGACTTCGCAGTTGGGTCCCTGCTACAATTATTCACCGGCTGTGTTGTGTCAAGCATATCAGGTTATGGTCCAACAACCTCGCTTTTTCCTTCTAATTATGGAATATTAACATTTCACAGATCTTCCTCATTCTCTACCATTGTCATATTATAACATTCTAAAGCAAGTTCTATATGCGCATCCTAAGTAGGTTATGTCGAGGCTAGCTCAGCTGGAGTCTTGAAAATATTCTTGGGGAATACTTGAAGAGCTTCGTCGATGTACTCAAAGACATCTTCAAAACTAAAAGTCATTAAGAAACCTTCGACCAAGTCTTCCCATTTTGTTGTCCCATGTCGCAACTCAGTTTCAAGATACCAATTCATAGGGACTTCTTCTAATGTGTGAATGAATGAATGTACCCATTCTGGTGTTGTATCTTTGCCCCACATCATAGTCCATTGGTAGATATGTCCTCTAGGGTCATCCTTGCTATCATATTTCCCTTCAAGTCTAGTATATGCATGACCAAATCTAATCTTCATAAATCTGCGATATTCTCTCCAACCTCTAATGTTTCCCTTATGCGTACCCCACCATATAGTGTGTGTAGATCTCAGCGTGACATATAGAGCTTGAAACCTTTGTTCATTGGGTACTACTTCTTCAAATATCTCAAGAAATAAATTAACATCCATAGTACCATCATAATAGGGCAAGGCACGTACCTTTGATGCAACGCAAAGAGTGATCTGGTAATTGTAGGACATCGCTTGGTAGATACTTCATGCAATCAATGCTGCCAATTCTCTGTTTCTTCATTAGAGTCTGAAACACATGAGCTATCCTTTTCCCAGCTTATCCTCCCATATGCGGTGGGGTTGATCCAATATTCTTCCTGCACAATTAACTTATAGATATTGTCAATATCTGCATCACCATATTCATTACGGACTGGTTCTGTATATCGGGCTCCTTCATAGGGGTCCAAAGGAACAATGAACCTTCTTCCATTCTTCTCAAATACAATCTTTCTACTCTTCATATTGATTATGACATCCATATCATAAGCCCAATCGAATCCAAGTAAAGTAGGATAAAGATTGTTTTCGTCCACAATCTCAATGACTTCAAATTATGATAACACACTTACTCCATCAATGTCTATGACAATGCCATGCTATCGACCCATAGGAATAATTTTATGTTGATTGGGCATTCTCAGCTAAATCGGTGACCACTGTATATTTGGTCGCCCCATTCATTCCCATGTTTTCTTTGGAAACACATTTGCATCTGATCCTAAATCAAGAGCTTGTGCATTTGAGTTGAATGGTATGTCTACATCATCACATTTGAACATATTACTGTTGAGATCATATATTATGCTTTTGGGTATGGAATGGATATATCTTCATAGGACCAAAGTGGATTGTTATGAAAAATCCATTAAGTGCATGTATGACAATGGAGAATAGATAATATTATAGGGAAAGAAGAAATAAACCTCAGTTAGGATGCTGAAAACTATGCAGGAAAAACACAATCATAGAAAAGGATGTGTTTGATTTTCAATGCATGTTTCTAGTGATAAAGGTAGGGAGGATGAGGATGCAAAGATATTGAGCATGTACTCAATTTTGTAGCAGTTCATGATGTGTTTCCAGCAGAGATCTCAAAATTTATGCCTCATAGGGAAGTATAATTTTCTATTGAATTGGTACCATGGGAACCACCAACATCAAAGGCACCGTACAGGATGAGTACTCCAGAGTTAATAGAGCCGAAGTTGTAGTTGAAGGAAATGATTGACACAAGATACATTAGGCCAAGTGTATCACCATGGGATGCAACAGTCTTGTTTGTGAAGAAGAAGGATGGTACTCTTAGGTTGTGCATTGTTTACAGGCATTTGAATAAGGTGACCATCAATAAAAAGTACTCATTGCCAAGGATTGATGACTTATTTCATCATCTGAAGGGAGTAGCGGTGTTATCAATTATTAATTTGAGATCTGGATATCATCAGGTATGCATCAAGGAAGATGATATTTGCAAGACAACATTCCGGTCCAATTATGGGAATTATGAGTTTGTTGTAGTTCCATTTGGTTTGAATAATGCTCCAAATACCTTTATGTGCTTGTTGAATAGTGTGTTGCGTCCTTATCTGGAAACATTTTTTATTATATTCATTGATGAAATTTTGATATATTCTAAGAATGAGGAAGAGTATGTTAAGAATTTAGCAGCAATGTTGAGGCTATTGAGATACTATCATTTGTATTCTAAGCTTAGTAAATGCAGTTTCTTTTAGACATAGGTACATTACTCAAGACATGTTGTTTCTAAGGAAGGTATAGCAGTGGATCTAGAGAAGATAAGGGCTATCATGGAGTGGGAAAATCCTATAAATGTGGATGAGTTAAGATCATTCATGGGGCTAGCAGGCTAATATAGGAAGTTCATTAGGAACTTCTCTCGCATTGCATACCCTATTATGTCATTGCTAAGGAAAGGTAAGAAATTTGAATGGATAGAGGAATGTGCAGTTAGTTTTGAACAATTAAAGAATTTGTTGACAAATGCTCCAATGTTAAAGATTGCAGATGCAAACAAAGAATTTGTAGTATGTACATATGCTTGCAAGAGAGGGATTGGTGGAATTCTTATGCAGGAAGTAAAAGTATTATGCTATGAGTCATGAAACCTATATGAGCATGAGCACAAATATCCGACACATGATCTTGAGTTGGCATCGATCATTCATGCATTGAAGATGTGGAGGCATTATCTTCTTGGCAGGAGGTTTGTATTGATGAGTGATCACAATGGGTTGAGATAATTGTTTGACCAACTGATTTTGAATTCCATATGAGCTAGATGGTTGGACACGATCAATGATTTTGACTTCAAGATCGGGTACATCAAGGGTAAAGAGATCAGGGTTGCATATTCTCTTAGCAGGCAGATACAGGTGAATCATATAGAAACTATGAGTTCTTATGTGTTAGATTTACAGGATCGGATCTTAGAGGAAGGTCAACAGGATAATAGGTACATGGACCTCACCCAGAGTCTACAACTGAGTATAGGTACAAGTAGCGGTACATGCACAGGTACAAGTACAAGTGTAGGTGCATAGGATGTGGACTATAGTCTCACGGTAGATGGCTTGATAAGATTCAAGGATAGGATCTATGTACCAGATAAAAGTGAGCTCAAGAAGATTATCTTAAGAGAATTTTATGTGAAAATATATTTAGGTCGCCCAGGCTACCAAAAGACACTGATGATAGTAAATGTTAGTCTCCTATACCAATAGGTGTCATTTTTCATGATTGTCTTGATTGAACTATGGAATATGTTCAAACCTTTTTCTTGAGCAAAGGTGTTCCATATTCTTGAAAAACCAAAAATCAAATAATTTAAAAAATGTAAAGAGGGTATACCCTAAAAGAAAAATCAAAGGGTAAGAAAAATAAAATGGTCAAAAAAGTGAAAGAAATGAACCCCAAACAAAAAATAGACCAAGGAAAGTGTGCAAATCCAAATGCCACTACTATTTTATTTTTGTAAATAAGCAATTGTGTGCAGCTTGTCAAACTTTTGCCACAATTTATGAAGGGTCAAACTGTTTAAACTTGACTTATTCATATTTCAATTTCATGTTATAGAATAGAGAATAAATATCTGACCAAACAGTTTAATCTTGGCAGATAAGTAGATAGGTAGAGTTATTAAAAGGTGCTCAACAGTTTAATCTGAGCCCTTAGATGTAATAAGGGTAGAAATAGATAGATTTATCATGTAAAAAGAAAAGGTTGAAAAGGGTTTGCAAGTCCAAATGCACCCTAATAAAGAAGAGAAAATGGTAGTAGTAGATAGGGTAGGTAGATGGTGTTGCAAAGTTTTATCTGATGAATGATGTTGCTAAAATTTTTTGATCCTTTACTTTCATCACAAATACTGAAGCAGGAAATACACTGGAAAATCACAGCAAGCAAAGTCAAAATCATTAACTTCCCTCATCACTTTCCCCTTAAAGTTTTACTAATTTCCCCCAAAGTACTAAGGTACTTGGAGATCAAAGGGGCTCAAGGCATTTCCTTGACATTTGGAGGGACCGGACCCTCGGCCTAATGATCAAAAAGACCTAAGTACTTGAGATAATTCATCATTATAATCATTCACTTTAAAACTTTTTCCTAAGTAAAATCCAAGTTTACTTAGGAGAATCATGCAAAATTCCATAAAAATCCCTCAAGATAACCTACTATCCTAAGTTTAAGTGTTGAAGATGAGATATTGCAATTTACTTCAGAAAATATCACTTTCTTAGATGAGAAAAGTGTTTTGAGTTCCCTTGTCCCTTTGTCATATTAATGTTTAACTCTATTTACTAAATCCCTAGTGAAAATGCCTTATCCTAAGTATTTAACTCCTTTTTTATAAATATCCCAAAAACCCCTCTATTATGTTTTAACCAAAGTATTTACTTCCCAAATATTCATTAAAAACCCATTATACAAGCCCTTTGGTTAAAATATAGCGTTATACATTAGTCCCGCCCCTATGATAAATTAACTACATTGATTAATTTGTTATATAATAAAAATATCGAAATAAACGTTTAAACATATAATCCTATATGTTTAATACAAAAAGGATAAAAACCCGAAGTTTTGTTTTTAAACCAAAACCTTGGAAAAATCCCATGCCAACGTGGCTCATCCACCTGGCATCCCACCCGACATTTTAACTTTAATACCCGCGCCCAACAAAACCCCGCCACGACTTCGTTTTCCATTATATGATGGGATTAATTAGTTATCTGAACTAATTAATAGCCTTCCACTCACCAATCAAAAGCCTGCCGGGGTGATTAGATTAAACTTTAATTGTTTTAAAAACCCGACGGGCCCACACCTTAATCCTCCACTTATTCCCCGTCATTGCAACCGTCCGATCACTCTTCCAAAGATCAACGCTCCCTATCAATCCCGCTACCCATCCCTTGTCAGCATTTTAACGAGCGGGGGATTGGTGATATTGGAACTGTTCACCTGCCACGCGTCCATCGCTCAATGGAATCGCTCCCCCCGCGTTCAAAACCACTCTAGTCCATAAGCGGTGCGGGGACTAAACCACTTACCGCCCGACCCTTGCACACGTCAGCCCGTACCAACGTGACGTCACTCCTCGAAAAACTAAAAACCCCCCTTTTTGACTTCGGAAATAAAACAAAATTTCGCGTTTTTGTGTCGTTTTCACCATTTAAACGCGACTGTGTTCTCTGCTACGGTTTTCGAATTTTCATTGAAATCCACTGTTCCATTCAATTTCGCTCCATAAATCCGCCAGACCTGCGTTCAAGCGTCCTCCTGCTACCGCCTGTTACCTGTTAAGAACCAGCTTTCTTCCAGGAACAGGTATTTATCCTATTCCGCCCCGAACTGCAAGTAAAACTCTGTTTTCTTTGTTTTCGCTGAATTAGTGATTAAAACTCATCACTGAGATCTTCCCCAGAGGTTTTAAAACTGTGCAATTGCTCCCTGAACCTACAATTGTGCCAATTTCCTTCAGTAAGATCAAAATCACGCCCGGCCTGTGAAGAAAACCAGAAACCTCCGTTTTGAATCCACGAGAACCAAAATGGAGGCCCCGACAGCTTTGAATATAACTCCACTGAATGCCCCTCACCGTGAATTGGAATATTTACCTTTGGTAGATAAAGATTTCCAAATTAAAGACTTGCATTTTGATGAAAGTCCCCTTCTGAGTTATTGTCGCTGCAGAGACGATTTTTCGAAGGCGCAAGATGTTATTGGGTTGTGGGAATCCAATTTCCCGAGATATATCATCCCCTCAGTCCTTATTTTCCCAGAAATTATCCACTACTGCCATTCTAACTATGATCCAACTCAAAGAGCAGTAATGTCTCCTGACCAGAGTGTTCTTTTCCCCATTACTCCCCAAGCTATCAATACAATGCTCCATTTTGAACCTGGTCAAAACCTCACTCCCTTGTCCATTGGGGAATTGCTTGAAAAATATACTCGGTTGTCCCCTGAAGAGGTGATCAGAAGATCACATCCTTGGATAAACAGTCTTAACACTAGTCATAAGATTTTTTTACTCCAAGATTGTTATCAAATCTATTCAAACAGAGGTTAGAAAGCATAACAGCTAAAGAGTATCAGTGGTTAAAGTGTATCAGGTAAAAGTCAGTGAAAGTTAAAATGAAGTTACAGAGCAGTCAAAGGTAAATAGTAAAAGTAAATACAGAAGGCAGTAAAATGGTAAAAAGAGATGAGAATACTTTCACCAATGTTGAGATTTGTCTAAAGTGAAAGTAAAACAGTCAAAAGAGTAAGAAAGTAAAAAGATGAAAAAACATAACAAGAAGGAACATTTTTGCAGAAATTGCATATTTTAGTCATAGTTTTGAAGAAACTATTGTGATCAATAAAAGATGAATTTTACAAAACTGAAGGAGGTTTATGTTCTTAAGAGGGCCATCTACAAAAACCTCTCTCATTTTTCTAACATCCATTATGGTTTTGGAAATATTAAACAATGTTGGAAAGCACTTTTTGCAGAAAATTCCTGTTAAGTCATCATTTTGCAGAGAATATTTTGGCCAATTAGAAATACATTTTACAAAACTGAAGGAGGTTTTTGTTCCTAAGAGAACCATCTACAAAAACCTATCTCATTTTTTCCACAGTGATTTCAGGGTGAGAGATATATGCACATATTTAGAGGCTATTTTTCAGACTCTGTAAAACTCTGTTTTACACATATTGTTGCAGAGCCTATTGCGCACATCTGGAGAGACATTTTAGGAAAGTGAAAGAGGTTTATCTCACCAACATATTTATCTACAATAATTTCTTTCACTTTTTACATATCTATTACGGATTGAGAAATAACAAGGTATCATTGGACCCCAAGTTTGCAGAATTGTTGGAGCAGAATTCACAAAAAAGGGAAGCAGTTAGTGACTTGGATGCCTCATCATCAGCTAAAAGTTGGATCAAATTCGAATTCTCCTCTTTGTCATCACCTATCCATACAAAATAGTGCCAAATAGATGCATTAGTTTGAGTGTCCTTTAATTAAGTTCTATTTATGTAAATAGTTGGAGAGAATTGTGAACCAATTTTGATATATGTTTCAAGATATTTTAGTTTAGAATTTATATAAATACTCCACTCTTGGAAGCATTTGGGGTGGATTCTATTACTCTGCTGTAACATTGAGATTTTCGAAATAAAATCTTTTGGAGAAATTTACTTGTGGCTTACTGGATGACGATTTAAAGCATTGGACTTGTTGCAGGATTCATGTGTTGGACTACAGTTCAATAAGTGTTTCTACCCTTTGTCTGAAATTTTATATTAGTTTATAATACCATCATATCCATTTCTGAATAATTTACATAAAGGATTGAAACAGAATTTGCTTAATTGTACTTTGTTTTCAAATGTGATTGTTCTTAATGTTTTCTTCTAAATTAGCTATAAGCATGAATTCTTAAATGCTCCTGCTTTGCTAATTTAAACACTGTTGATTACTATAATAAAGAATTCTTCATTGCTCTTTGTTTGTAGTCATCTCATTTCTTTCTTTTGAAAATGGTGAAAGATTCTTAGCTGCCTTTCATCCCTTCAAGATCATCCCATCCACTTTAAATTTTAAGGATTGTTCTCTGTCTAGCTATCTTGCCCTGTAATACCATCTTGTGCTTAGAATAGAAATCCAGTAAAGCCATCCTTTGACTCCATAGCCCAATGGACTGAAATCTCTCAACCTTGCCCTTAGTTTGTGGATTCCACCATTTTCCCAAAACAAACTTTGAATCTATAACTAGCCTAAAACCTTCTAAGAACAAAGATAAATTATAAAGAGAGAGCCCTCTCTGGATGCAGATTGGCTAGATTCTGCATCTAAAAGGTTGGTTTGTGGTTACCTCGGGTATACTTTCCTCTTACACAACTTCTAGGAAAACCTGAGTGATAATAGTAAAGAAGTTTTATTATTGGTTGCATCCAAAGAAGGATGTGGCAGATTTTTTGGCTCTATGTTTGGATTTTTAGCGAGTAAAGGTAGAGTGTAGGCATCCAGGTGGACTACTACAAACGATTGTGATTCAAAAGTGGAAATGGGAGGTAATTTCCATGGATTTCATTACAGGTTTTCTGAGTACATATAGACAACATGATTCCATCATGGTTTTGGTGGACATGTGGAAAAAGGTAGCTCACTTCATTCCAGTGAAGACTACATATACAACTAGTGATGTGGTACCACTGTTCATTAAATATGTGTTCAGATTGCATGGTGTTCCAAGGAAGATTGTGTCAGACATAGTTGCAAAGTTCACTTCCAAGTTTTGGAAGGAGTTGTTTGCAGGTTTAGGTATAGAGTTGGCCTTTAGTACAACTTATCATCTACAGACAGGTGGACAGATATAGGGTCAATAGGATATTGGTGGACATGTTGAGGATGTATGTAATATTCCTTTTTTTGGTTTCACCTATGATAGGATTAGGATGGAATTCCAGAGTTGGGAGAAGACAGGTCACAGATAGAGGTTGGTGTCATCAGGGGCCTAGGGATTTTTGGAGGAGTTTTGAGGAGTTTCTATGAGTACCAATGGCATTCGCTTGATATATTCCACAATCCACACAATATTCCTTTTGTTTCGGTGCATTTCGACAACTTTCAGGAAACTGAGTTATTTTTGGGCTTAACTCAATTAATTACGCTCAAGGTGGCATTCCGAGAGGAATACATGATAGAACACCTTAGTGTAATAGCTCGTTGGAACCATAATGAAGAGATATTCGGATGGGATGCTGAGAAGTGACTTATAGTGGCCAGAGATAGTACCATGGGAAATATACTATTTTCCTTAATTAAAAATGATTTTAATTAGTCATTTAATTAAAGGAAAAATAATATTTAGTGGAAAAGGGGCCAAAAGTGACTTAAGGGAAATGTAATTAAATTAGAGTCACTTTGATAGAGTCAATGGTGGATATTCTAGAATAATAATAAAATAAGATGCTTATGGAGGATTGGAGATCTATCCATTAGATCTATAAAAGGATAAGTGAATGTCATTCAGAGATATCTTGGATTAGATCACTTTCTTGTATGGGAGGTTTGAGAACTTGGTTCTCTACTCTATTGTTAACCCCAGGCCAGAAACCCTTGGGTGAATTGTGAGTGTTGGGTGAAAACCCAACTCTCTTTGAGGAGACTTCATTCAGAATTTTCACAGAGCTTCAAAGATATTGGAGTGAGGATCATTTAGATCTTCAATGAGTGCTTCAGTGGATTCATTAGTAGCTGTTGTCGAAGGGAGAGTGCAGCAGTTCAGTTTTGCAGGCCAACATAGTGCAACGGATTTTCTTGAGGCCAGTTATATTTAAGCTATCTCAACTATCCCTCATTTCAGCATGTAGCCCCATTATACAATAATGAAGCTGAGCTATTTCCTGCATTATGGTGTTATGGATTTTCATGTACTTGTATGTTTATTTTACATGGAAATCTCCTGTTAAATGCATGTTGATTTTATGAAAAATTTGGGGTTTAAGTGAATTTATGAAAATTTAGTCAAAATATCCATTTGGGGATATTACAATGGTATTAGATCTGGTGATCTTTCCAACTTTAGGGTTTACTTTCTAAATTACCAGCAAAGCCAAATTCAAGGGTTTTATTGCAGCTCAATTTTAGAGGAAGATCGATGGTTTATTATTTTGAGACATTATTGGAGGACACTGTTGAGTTCCTGTGTTTGTTGTTGGTTGAAAGGTTCATTAGCTTACTAGAGCTATAGGAAAACCTAGGTTCATTAGTTTTTTAGCTATAGGTGAACCTCCAGGGTTGAGATTGATATTCTATTTCTGGAGCAACATGGCAATCTCTAGGCTAGCACAGAGGAGGAGAGTTAAGCTTAGTTGTGGAGGAAGGTCTCAACCATTTTTAGATTTGTTTGTTGAGGAAGTATAGGAAGGATTAATTTCTACACATTTGGAGGGTTATTGACTATTTCATTGATCATTCTGTAGACAACGTATTCAACAAATACTGGGAGAGCATAGAGCTTATTGGGGTCAATTTTGGAGGATCGTGATTTGGCCAAACCATTTATGGGTTTTGGTCAGATTGGCTTGAGGAATGTAGGAGTATTTTTAAGAATTTTCTGAGCACCATATGTGGGTTTTTTTGCCAATCCATTGTAGCAGCTAGTGCAAAATTGCTGCTGGAGAGAATTTTGCTAGGCCAAATTTATATTGCAGGGGAAAAATTATTCAGCTAGAATTTTCCCAATATTTTTCTAGGTTTTTCTGAGTTTTGTGAGTAGATTCCGTGGTTAAAATCACAGAATTTTCTGAGCAGTATATCATCTAATTTACGTAGTCCCTACTCAGCCAACAACTAAAGGAGCTAGGAGAAAAAGGGTCAGATTTTGAAGGTTGTAATTCAAGGAAACCATTTCTGGGTTTTTCTAGGTTTTGGACAAGGATCACCTTCCCAAATTCCTAGAATTTTTTGAGTAGTAGAAGAAGCCCAACCGACAGTTTGAATTCAGCCAGCAAAAACATTTCCAACAATTGCAGAATTTCCAGAGTGAGCACAGAGCCGAGGAGAGATCATTCCCTTGCATATGGGGTAACATTTTTTAATCTTGCTTTGCAAGGATGAATTCATCTTGTTATGCAAAAATGATTTTGCTAGAGCCCAATTTATTTTGCAGAGCCTAAATTATTTTCTAGAGCTAGATTTATTTGTTAGGGCATGGTATTGTAATGAGAAATGTATTAATGTATGTAGGGTGTTTTTGTGGTACCTTTCATTGTTATCATAACTTTGTATTATTTCCATAAACATGGGGTTATTAAAATACCTCCTAAACCCACATGGCAGCACAACTGTTGAAGCTTTGAACCACAATGTTTCTATGGACTAAGAACCCAAGTAGAACAATAGACATTTCTCAGAAGGGGTCTATGCCATTATTCAAAATGGGAAATCCAGGGACCTACAGAAAGAATCAGAGATAGGTCACAAAATACTTGCACTTGGGACAGATTTGAAACACATGAATATCACATGGAGAGTTCTTTCCAAACTTGAGGAAATTAATGAACTCCTTTCCAAAGTAAAATAGTCATATGGGATAAAATTAATTTGGGCCTTAAAACCATGTATGCTTTCTCTCATACAGCCCAATTTCTTGGAGGAAACTTGTGGAGGGGTCACACTTAGAGTTGCAGCTTGTCTTAGCAACATCACGAGACTAACCATCCCTACAACCCCTTACAATGATGACATCATGAGGAGAGCTTTCAGACTGATGGTGGGGACCTTTTAGGATTTGGACAACAGTGTGGGCTCTACCTTTGGGAAGAAGCTTGAGGTTTTAGGAGGAAGGCCAAATTCAGAACATATTTCATCATGTTTGATCTTGAATGTGATGGCTTGATTCTGCAGATGTTCCAATGCTTCTTCAACATTAAGAGGCATCATGCTGACACAGTCATAGCACACATGCAGTCCATCCTGTCATCATGTATGAGAGACTGTGAGGCCATTTGTTGAGAGTTGCAGACTAGGCTGTTGAGCATTTGGAGGAGAGAGCAGTTGGTCTCACCTACTTCTTATGAGCTAGCCCAAGGGCTGGTTGAGCAGAATATGGGCATATTCAGGAGACAGTTGACCACGGAGGAGCTGCTCCAATTTGGTGGATCAAGCAATAGAAATGAGCTGATGAGGAAGTGAATTTTTTTCGTCTGCAAAGAACCTTGGGGGCCTGATCACTCATGCTTGAGTGATGCAGATAATGTGGCAAAGGCAGAATAAAAGGGCATTCATTTTGTATTCCAGGATGAGGACTCTTCGTTAGATGAGTCCATGGGATCATATGAGGATGCTTCTGGGGAGCGAGAGCAGTCATGCAGAGTTGATGATAGTAGGTCGGAGCTGTATTCCAGTGTGCAGGGTGAGCAGTCAGGGGACTCTACGGAGAGATACTTTGGGTGATGAGTCACTTGTGATGATTCAACCGGAGCATCATATGATGGAGCATGAGTCAGCAGAGGACGAGGTTATGCACATCATGCATGATATTCCTTTGGGTGAGAGGCAGATGGAGGCTCACATTGAGTCTGTGATGGACGTATGGATACCTTTAAGGTCAGCCATGGGTGAGGAGAAGACAGATGTACAGGCATCTAGTAGGGAGGCAGTAGTTACAAATACTTATCCTCACGGGATGTTGGAGGTTGATGGGATAGTTCTACGAGAGGCTAGTATACAACATGATCATTACATTCCTAATCAAGAGAGGCATGAGTTGTTGGAGATGGTGGAGCATCCATCGTCAGGCCGATACACAGATGAGGTGCAAATAGATGCACATGCAATCAACAGAGCAACAACACTTTCAGGGAGTAGCACTCTCCAGGAGTACATCAATGGGGATTGCAACATATCTCACCCACTTTGGCCTTTTAGAGAGAGAGGGGCCTTCTTCTATAGGCAAATCTCCTCAGTAGACAAGACAGAGCAACGTGAGTTGAGTATGGGTTGGCGACAACACTTCAGACGTGTTCCGTATGCATATGTCACTACATTGGATTCTTCTTCTAGGTTAGATTGGTGAGAGATCATGAGTTGGTACCCTCTTGATGGTACGATCTTCTTTGTAGGGAGCATAGCGAAGCAAGGGCCCTTAGACATGACAGATGCTACAGATTTCCATTGGCAGTGGGGCACATGCCGACAGTTCTTCAGCATTCCATCCTGACTTGAGGAGAGAAGGGTTAGCATCAGATCAAGTCCGGAGTTGGATTGGAGAGAGGTGATGAGTTGGTATTCTATTGATAGAGTATCATTCTTAGTCTCAGGTACATTTCGGCAGGAACACTTAGACGAGATATATGTTACATGTTCCATTGGGCCATGGATTGTGGACCGACAATCCCTCAGTATTTCACTAGCACTAGCTCGACATCCACAGATCAGGATTGACCTCGGCCTAGAACGGGAGTTGGACAGGAGAGATGTAATGATTTGGTACACAGTTGGTGGGGTAGATTATATAGTTAGAGGTACAACACAGCAAGAGCCATGGAGCATTGATGCTCACTGGTAGAATTCGTTTCATGGGGAAAAAGTTATAGCCAAAGGCAGTACGCAGCCCGAGCTGTGGGACTTGGGAGATGATTGGCCATGGTGGCATTGGTATCTGGGAGGATTTTTTGATGACAGGTACAGTGAGAGATCAGTTTTGGATCTCCACATTGAGGGGTCTATTTCGGGTGGCTTGACATAGGTGCATAGCATCACCTAGGGGTTTGTATGGGATCCGAGCATTGGGTCTTAGTTGCATCAGGCCAACAGGGTGGCCCACATATTTAGATTGTTTGAAAAAAATAAACCTTGGGGCAGAAGGTCTATAATATTCATTTTTTTGCTATCACCTATGACAGGGTTAGGATGGAATTCCTGAGTTGGGAACAGACAGGTCAAAGATACAGTTTGGTGTCATCTGCGGGCCCAGGGGATTTTTGGAGGATTTTTGAGGAGTTTCTATGAGGACTGATGGAATTCACTTGATATATTCCATCATCCGCACAGTCTACCTTTCGTTCCGGTGCATTCCGAAAACTTTCAGTTTACTAAGTTATTTTTGGGCTTAACTCAATTAGTTACACTCAAGGTGGCCTTCCAGAAGGAATACATGATATAACACCTTAGTGTAATAGCTCGTTGGAACCAGAATGAGGAGATCTTTAGGATGGGATGTTGAGAAGTGACTTATAGTAGCCAGAGATAGTACCATGGGTGATATACTATTTTCCTTAATTAAAAATTAATTTAATTAGTCATTTAATTAAAGGAAAAATAATATTTAGAGGAAAACAGGCCAAAAGTGACTTAAGTGAAATTAAATTAAATTAAAGTCACTTTGATAGAGTCAATGGTGGATCTTCTAGAATAATAATAAAATAGTAAAATAATATTCTTCTAGAGGATTGGAGATCTATCCATCAAATCTATAAAAGGAGAAGCGAAGGTCATTTGGATATATCTTGGATTAGATCACTTTCTTGTATGGGAGGTTTGAGAACTTGGTTCTCTACTCTATTGGTAGCCCCAGGATGGAAACCCTTAGGTGATTTGTGAGTGTTGGACGGAAACCCAACTCTCTTTGAGGAGGCTTCATTTAGAATTTTCGCAGAGCTTCAAAGATATTGGAGTGAGGATCATTCAAATCTTCAATGAGTGCTTCAGTGGATTCAGTAGTAGTTGTTGTCGGAGGGAGAGTGCAACAATTCAGTTTTGCAGGCTAGCGCAGTGCATCAGATTTTCTTGAGGCTAGTTATATTTCAGTTATCTCAGTTATCTCTCATTTAAGCATGTAACCCCGTTATATAATAATAAAGCTGAGTTATTTCCTGCATTATGGTGTTATGTATTTTCATGTACTTGTATTTTTATTTTACATGGAAATATTATGTTAAATGCATGTTGATTTTACGACAAATTTGGGGTTTAAGTGAATTTATGCAAATTTAGTCAAAATATCTGTTTGGAGATATTACAATGTATGTGATCCATTAGTAGAGGAGATGGGAGGAGTACCTTGCATTTGTAGAATTCACATACAACAATGGGTATCAGGAAACACTAAGGATGAGTCTGTTTGAGGCATTGTATGGGCGGAGTTGTAATACTCCCATCAATTTGAGTGATCCGGTGAACAAGGTATTGATTGGACCAGAAATGTTAGAAGAGATGGAACATGAAATGTAGGTGATCAAGAAGAATCTAATGGCAGCACGAGACAGGGAAAAAAATTATGCAGATTTGAATAGGTTGTTTAAGGAGTTTTAGGATGGTAAACATTTGTACTTGTGCATAAAGACAAATAAGAACTCCTAATGGATTGGATCATGTGCCGGGCACCTTTTTTTTGTGGACCTTTCAAGATTATTGAAAGGATTGGTCCAGTAGCCTATCGACTTGCACTGCCTTTGACTGTGAAATTCCATGATATTTTCCATGTTTCATTGCTTAAGAAGTATGTTAAAGATGATGATCATGTGATTGATTGATCTGTATTTAAGGTGGATCCATATGGAGAATTCTAGTTGGAACCTCAATGTATATTGTAGAGAAAGGTGTTCATGCTTTAGAACCGAGAAATCGAGCAGGTTAAAGTGTAGTGGAAGAAATTTGGGTGTAATGAAGCTACATGGGAGATGGCATATCATATGCAGGATATGTATCCTTCTCTATTCATTGGTTGAGAAAATGTCCTTGATATATGTTAGGTATATGCTTTGGTATGATTTTTTGGTATATATACATATGTATATGGATGTAAATACTGCCATGAGTTTTTTTATAAAGCTCCAATAGGTAGTATGGGTGTCATGCATTATGGTTTTCATGTTGGTTTTCTTCTCAATAGGTTGATCATTCTAAAGACCCTTGAACCAGAATGTGGGTTGTGGTAAAGTCAATTATTGTGTGCTTCGGTGGGCCTAGGAATCCTCGATCGTTGAATGGTGGGATATATGGAAAATAATAGAGGTGGTTTCCCTTGATCAGGCCTAGGAATCCTTGTCGGTGAATGGTGGAATATACGGTAAAGCCTCGATGGTGGTATCTCAATTATTACCTAGGAATCCCTGGATGAGACTGTGGATTGCGATAAAGCCTATAGACTAGGAGATAGGAAAATTATTCATTGTAGGTGGAGAAATATAGTGGTATCCATGCTTGTTTATGGCCTAGTGATCCAGTGAGGATTACGGTAAAGTCAGCTTCTATGAAGGGGGTGAGGTGGTTTAGCCTCAAGAATCCCTGGTTGGTCCTTTTCTTTTGAGTCCCACATTCATGCTTGGAATATGGTACAAGAGTGATTTACTGAAGAGAGATTTGGCTCGTCCAATCTATGGTCGGGTGGAATGTGGTAGTCCCATATCGGGTTGGCTTTTGCATTCATCAATAAGGGTTCCTTTCTTTGATTATATGTGGAATTTATGGCTGTTGTATCCTCATTATTTCTATTGTTTATATGTTGGTTATGAATGTGTTTCATGACAGTGAAAATATGTGGTTCTCATCATGTTTTTATTTCTAAATGGCTGAGAAATGAATATATGACCTAATAGATGATAGTGCAGCTAATGTGCTAAGGCATCAATGCTTCTTAGTGATTATCAGATAAGTATAATACCCCTATGCTCAGATTTGTTATTATGACATGCAGAATGCATATTTGTGATATGTTTGATGAAAATATGGGTCCAGTCACTTCTCTGTTCAAAAGTTTGCATTAGCCCTTATTGTCTCTATGTTTCACTTCATTTATGTAAATTTCATGTAGTTTTGGGCAGTGACTGGGTCCTAGCCCTGGAATTCAGCCTTAATGCCCGTAGTCGTTGGCATAACACTGGAAGTAAAAGGACACAGTCGCACTTAGGCAAGCTCACAAGAGTGACTGAGACCCATAATTTCTTGTAGGGCTTAGCAAGGGAGCGACTAGGGCTCTAGGAGCTTGAATTGTTGAGTTTCCTAAGGGGTTGGTCACCTAGAAAGGTGGTGTAGCTCCTGTTGGTTCTTTTGGTTGTGTGGATGATTAATTTGGTTTTGTTTTGTCAGTTCCACTTCCTTAAGGTTACCTAGGAGGTTGAATCAGATCATAGTAGTCTCTCATCACATGTTTACCCCAACGGACTGGTTAACTTGGGTAAATGTGGGAGGAGGGTGTTACATGAAGGGTGATGGCTTTCTTCTTACTTGGAACAAATATAGGATTGAGGACTATTCTAAGTGAACTATATACATTCAATAAATGTGATTTTTTATCACCTTGTTGATCCCTTAATGAAGTGAAAGAAGTTGATGTTTAGAAGCATCCAAAAAATAACTAAAATTAAAATTAGAAAAATGGAAGTTAATTGTTTAAACTTACCACTGTGGGTTGGCTGATCACTCCTTCATAGCGGATGTGGGGTTGGTTTATCCTTGGACATATTTGCAAGTGGGTTTTATTCACTTCTCCTTTGGAAACTCTCTAGGTGACTCGGTTGATCACTCCTCATAGTGCAGGTGGGATCGGTTTATCCTTGGATGGATTTTCAAGTGAATTTAATTTATTTGTTGGGAAAAAGGCACAGACACCCCCTTGGGTGGGGATGGGGGGGAACCCACCTTGCAAAAATTTGGAAAAAGGAAGGGTTGATTAGTGGATAGGTAAATGGAGCAGTGAGAGGGTGTGTAGGTCGAATTACAGGTTTGGAAGAATGGTAAATGCTGTGGGAAAAGTTGGGTTATGTGGGGGCATGCAAATTTTGTAATAGTGAGGGTCTAAGTCATTGTGTTCCCTGAATTTTAAGGATGGAGTTTGAATTCAGGAGAATTTCAAAATGTTAGATCATATTTGTTGAAAATTTATTTAATTTGGCAAAGTGTTTTCAATGGTTTGTGAGGGGATACAAATTATGGCAATGAGGTATCACTGAATAGAGATTATCAGTTACACAAAACATTTGTATAAAATTCACCATAAGATTTTGAATAACCTGCTACGAACTACAAATAGGCCCCATCTATACTAAATAATATCAAGGGTGCAATGCAATTTTGATGGAATGGATGTAAGCAAAAGTTATGTGATCAATTAAACAATAATATTCATTGGTGAATCAATCATACTTTGAACAGTGAGGAAAAAATGGCACTTTTTTCTCAAGCCTGAAATGAAGAGAGAAAAAAGGAATTAATTATTATGAAACCCATGCTCTCAATAAGGAATTTGTACCCTGTTATAATACATGGATTCCTCTAGTTCACAAAGAGAGAAATGGGAAGCCTGGATCGATCTAATAAAGGGACTTGTTCAATTATTTTTACTAATCAAACACAATGGAGAAAAACGAATAGAATAATAGACTACGGGCTATCTATTTTTGCAGTGATATATATATATATATATATATATATATATATATATATATATATATATATATATATATTAAAAAAAACATATGCTAAATCATAAATATATAAATTTTATATATAATTTTTCATCTAAAATAATTTGGTATTATATATATAGATACCAAATTATTTTAGATGAAAAATTTATATAAGCACACCAATACCTTCGTTTTGCAATCCCTTCTCATAAAGGCTATTAATCAGTAGAAAATTCTACAAAGACTAGAAATCTTTAAGAGGAAAAATCACTTATTGGTCACTCTCTGCTCAAGACTTGTGTTGGGTTGCTGATTTGTCACCATTTCACCATTATTTATAGACATCCTTTTAATTATTTGTGTCATTCTTTCGTCCGTTGATTACCCTATTCACCACAATTTCATGCAAAATAATAAAACACATTTCTAATTTTCAAAGTGCTTAAATTTCATTCATTTTCTTATCTTTTAATGACTTAATTAGGAGTTTTTCTTTGTTTTACTAATGACAGTTTAGCCAATTAAAATTTTGTAGCTCAGTTCAAGTTTGCGTAGCTATCTCTGTGATTGAGGTTATTAGCACCATTGTCGAAGGAAATATGACACATGGAATTTGTTTCTAAAAGCTTCAATATGGATTTGTGTTGGTCAAATCCCACCTAGCTCGCATGCGTAAACCTTCAGCAAGAAATCAAAGGAAAAACATAACAATTTTGATTAATTAACTTTGGATGCAATTTTCTTTAAATTAGTTACAGTTTGGGAGATTTTCTTGGTTCTTTCAACCCCTATTTTGTAGATTGTGTGGGAAAAAAGTTTGTTAATGTGCGATTCAATCCATAGTCAAGCAGAGAAGTTGTAATGAGCTTTGTTCTAGAAAATTCAAGGCACAAATATAAGATCTCATAGCCATATTTAGGAAATTAAATTTGAATGATTATGATATAATCAATGCTCATGTGCCAACAAAGAAGACATAGTTTGAATTCTGATAGGACAGTGGATTTTCAATATTGCTTCTCTGATTTGTAGGATAATTTCCATAGTTTGTTAAACTATTTGAAAATGTTTAAAATCCTCTCATTGGATATCATATTATGGACACTAGGTTGTACTCTTTGGAGAATTTTGAAGTTCATGTACGCACTTTTATTTTAATCCAAACTTGCAATGCATTACCTGAGTTCAAATGAATAATTCCATGTGTTAATTCATAAGTTTTTCGTTTTGATTTTTCAAACACTCTCATGCTTACTTGGAGGACCCCTTGTGTTCATGAGACTAGTTTATTTTTCTTTTCAGTTCTTTAATTTATGCATTTTATACTTTGTTTTGTTGTAAGTTAATAATGATATCTCTTTGCATTTTCAGTACTCTGTTTTCATTATTGCATGAATTTTCATTTGTTTCTTATTCTTTGTAGTAACCAAACGCTTGGATAAGCCATTTCAAAACACCAAATAAATTTTATAAGTTTTTTAGTTTTGCAACCCTTTCAATCTCAGAATTCATAGATAGAATATGCATTTTTCACCAGCGTTTTAAATAAGAGTGAACTCTTAAATCCAACATGTGAAAACAGTTATTCTAATAAGTCTATTAAGAATCATTTACCTTTCAATAAACAGTTCGCTTCATAAGATTAAAAGTAGTATTTCTTTTTTTTTAATAGAGCAGCTTGATTTCCTAGTACTCTTAGAATAGAGACAATTTCATTCACATAGAAGATTAATTCTATAGATTAAACTTGTTATAGATTAATAATTTCTTTTAATTTCTTAGATCAAGATTTCCAACTTTGATAAATTAGAATTTCCATTGCTTTCTAGGAACAACAGTTGTTTTAAATATTCAATGCTTTCATAGACTTCAAAATTTTATTGTTCACTTTTCAATTGCATTATGTGTGTGCCTTGCTTTAGAATTCATTTCATAAGACTCATTTTCATTAAGAATTTCATCACATATTTTATAATAAGCTTTTCAACTTTCCTATTTTCATTTTTAAATATTAAAATTAAAAGTTGATTCCTAGCATATATTGTGCAAGTGTACTTCACAAGTATACAAACCCTAGGTTTGACAATTAAATGCATGTAATTAAACTCACAATTAAATTACCCAAGAAATTTTCCATAAGAATTGAGGAAATATTAGCCAACACTAATAAGAGCTTCCCACGACACCTCTCTTATGGTTAATTCAACCAAGGATACTACTAATGGGAAATGTATACTACTAATGGAAAATGGATGGGTTGAAATCAAGATGTTAAATAGTGATCAAGGCTATCATTTCTACCTTAACCTAGTCATCGTGCTTGTATCCCACTCAAATACACACAAAGAACACGACCTAAAGAGCACCCATGCATTAGTTCAAGGACTTTCTCAAGGTTCTTGAGCCTAAGAAGATTGAACAATATCTCAAGATACTTGTTTTCCTTCCTCAACCATGGTTAAGGGCCCATTAACCATCCTTAAGGTGAACCTTGTCATGGTTCCCATATCCAAATTAAATGTCAAAGACACCCTAAATAGGTTATTTTTTGTGTTTTTAACTGTTGTTTATGGTATTTGAGCCCAATAAGTTATTTTTAGGACCTAAGGCCCAAGTGTTTTCCTTCCCTAACCTTGTTGTTTGAGCTAAAGAATTCTCATTTACAGCTTAAGCCCATTGGCTCATCCTAACCTTGTTTAGGCCTCAATGCCCATATGTTTTTACATATATTAATGCACAAATTAGTTTAAGAATGTGCACACACCTTCAAAATGCATATATACATGCTTTTAGAGATGCACACGACTTTGAAAAATTTTCAATTTCTTTTATATAATAATATGTGGAGGGAATTGCAGAGGCATGCCTGGAGGTTGGAAAAGGCCAAAGAGATCCTAATAGAAATGCATGTGCTTTCTTAGAATGCATTCAATTTCATAAAATTTTGAACGAGCATTTATACCCATTGCAAAAATAATAATTAGAAGCAACTTCTTGCATCCACCCATAAGTTTATACACATTAAAATTTACATGCACACATAACTGGATGATTCTACCTTTATTGGAAAACATTTTTTCTAATTTATTTAACTGATCAATATAATCACATATTCAATGGGTTTATGGATTTAAATCTAATGTGGGGTTTCATTCCCACTTTCCCCCTTGAGTAACTGTAATTGATATCCATTTTGAGTATCAGTAACACCTATGTTGACGACAACAAAGAATTAGGAAAACAAATGCACTTAATAACACCAAAAGATAGCCAAACTCTCTTGTTGCAAAATGATGCACTAAAAGTCATCTCTCATGCTATACACCATGCAATAACCTTTTCTAGTTCAATAGGCCTTATCCATGGAATATTTATCATCTGAGTTGACTATGGGTTCCATTTTACAGTCTTGAGCATCACAAATGAGTCTTGGGTCCTTAATCATGGTATAGATAAGTATATAACAACCTCTAGTGCTAATAATTTCTTTTTAGGCTTAAGAACCATCAATAATTCATTGAACCAACACATATGATAATTGTAGGGTAGAATTCACATCCAGGAGGGATATAGTCACCATGATTAGGTAGTTATGAACCAATAATATGTCCCAAGGTTTAGCATGGTAAGGACTCAATAACATGGATGTTTTAGATGGATAATTTCATCTCCTTGAAATTTATGCTATATTTTTGTTGTTTTATTTTGAATTCTTTGTGTGATTGTATTTGAGTCTCGAAACCCTCCCATATTTTCAACGCATGCATCTACTATATCCACGTCAAATTTTAGTGCATACAAGCACAAACTGAAAAGAAAAAAAAAATCAATGTTGAGCCCATTCACAGGTCACTCAGTGCGGGGTCAAATTAAAGCATATTTTCCACTAATTGGTAAATGTTAAACGATGGATTGGTCCTTAGGGGTAGTCCCATAACTGATAACAATAAGCTTGAGATCAATGATTATTGGTTCCTAGCCATCATTTTTGCATTCATGGAGACTCATATCGTTAGATATTGGAAGCATGAGCATATAAGACATATAATAAATTAGGTGTGATTCATTGAGGCATCATTCCTTTTCATATAAAAGAAAAAGAGAATTTCAAGAAGAAATTTTCACTCAACAATAAATCATAACCTTTTGGAATTGTTTTAGTTATAGAAAAATTGTCGCAACATATCTTAAATAAAACATATTTATAAATTTATGTATTGTTAGAATTCTGACGTTCGTTGACCAAGTCAAGGTTGACTTGTTAAAAATTGATCAACTGCTCGAATAGCTCAATGAATAGAAGTTCCCTCATCGTAATTGTGATTAATTGGTCTTTTCATGAGTATTGCGACAAACATGGAAAACCACACAATAATTACAAATTTTAAATAGTTAGTCATAATATCGACGAACATGAGTGAATTAGAAAAAAAGAATTGACATTATTATTGTAATTTTCGATGGTACGAAAGATTTTAGCCATATTTCCATACTATTTTGTTGAAAATAATATATATATATATATATAGTAGTGTACTCACATTTTTGGGCATGATCTAATTTAATGTGCAAGGAGTCTTATGGCCAATTGGCGGTCTAACGTGCACCATTGTGCTGCTCATGGAGTCTTATAGTCAAGGTATCAGTTATGAATTTCTCTCATGAGATAAACAAAGTGTCGCAAGGATACCATGTCCCCATAATAGTCTTCCTCCTAAACTTCATGCTCCATCATTTCACCTATGTCACAACATTTAATTTACATGAAATATACTCAAAAATTTCAAATTAGAAAATTTAATTTCCCATTTTGCTTCATTCAAAAGGCTGATATTATAGGCATGCAATTTTTAGTCATGTTGTTGAGCTCCATTGCAAGTGGTTTTATTCTGTCATGGTGGTTTCTACCTAACACCCCATTCCGTCATTTCATTTCAAATGTTCACAAAATCCTAAAGTGATATCATAATTATTACACATAAAAAAAATCCATCAGTTCCTCTGATTTCAATTAGATTGAAATGAAATTATAATAGAATCATATGTGTGCATAGCATTTATACATTTCATAATGCAATCAAACATTTATTCCAACAAACCAAAGAGTCAAACTTGAGAGCTACATATCTTTAAATGCATGAGTAATTAGTTTCCACTTTGGTTTTGCATGCATTGTGAAAGTAATTGAAATATTTTCGCAGTGAAGGATTCCTTAACCATACCCTTGCTCAGTAATCCACGCAAAAAATTCATTGATTTGGAAACAAAAATATATCAATTCAGGTGAAAGGAATTCTTACCAAATTCTGGTCCTTTACGTTTTTACCTTTTCTTGTTGCTTGCATTACTTACTTGGTTGTCATCACAAATATTCTTAGTTGAAGTCATTTCGAGGAATCCAAATATATTTTAACATACTTTTTGTTGCAATATTCAAGGGTCCTTGAAATTATTTCACTTCACATATTAGTCACAACTCTCCCAATTCATTTGCGTACAAGTTTTAATGAAATTTCCATAAAGGAACTTGCATTAGTTATCGAATTTACAAATTCTAAAATTTCCCTTTATCATATATCTATTCATATGTTGTTATTTGTAGAGGTAAATTCTAGCCTATATTGTTTTCAAATATTCACATGATCAAGCTCATGGGACCAAGCATATCATATGCGCACTAATGATCACAGTGAGCAGCAAGTGATAATTCTTCCACACTTTCTCAATGGATATTCCTTGTGACATGGAATCCATTAGATAAATTCACTGTTACCCAAAACATAACAAGAAAAGTTTGTATTTACATATCATTCGCACAATAAAAATGTCTTAACAATTAAAATAATTGTTCTCTTACTATGATGCCTATCAAAAAATGACATTTCTAAAGAATTGGCATCATTATATATATATATATATATACCAACACAATTTCAGTTATGAAAACTCCATTCTCAAGCCACTTTCACAGTTGTAACATCGATGTCTAGTTGGTTCATATTTATCCAATCAAACCCTCTTGATTGATCATTTATGCACATCTTCCCTCTAATGAAGTTTTATGAGGCAAGCTTCCAAGTTAATGAGAATCCCATAAGATGAATAAACATAAAATTTTATTAAATCAGGAAATAAGTTTCCTTAAAATTTCTAGTAGGTTTATGACCCAATTTTCTTTCTTGCATTAGCTATGGGGTCCCTTCCCCTCACATTCATGTGCATATCCATTGTGTATACACTTATAATTCATTATTCAATTAATATTTGCATGACTTATATGATCCTGATTTCACAACCAATCAAACATTCTTGATTCCTTATGTCTAGCAAATCAACTCATATTCGACATTTGTAAAAAGCCAAACATTCTATATTCACTTCAAAAAGAACACTTGAAATACTAGCATATGAAAAAATTAATCAAAGTTTGTCCCAGATTTTATAGCAATTTTAAGGTTCCAAATCTCTTTCTAAATGGTTCAATAGGATTTTTCAGTATTTTAGAGAGCTCACGAGAAAACTTCAGCATCTCTCTTCTAGTGTTTACATGAACTATTATTCTTTTATGGTTTGTTATGGAATTCACAGATCAAGTGTTATTATTTGCATCCCCAAAATGAAAATTTGTCTTCTTCCAGACCTTCGAATGTTGTTATAACGACACTCTTCTATATATCCAGAGGTTGATGCATGTTGTGACAACCCTTGCATGTAGGACACGTTTTGTAGCAGCATTGTGTTTAGTTTTTCATGTTCTTCTGGTTTTCTTATGATCGTTTCAATTTCTACTTTGCAAATCTTCAACTCAACTCTCACGATCCTAAGAGTAGTCATTCCATTAAGGGATCTTTCCTCTTCTTTCTCATGATAGTTTTGGTCCATGTTGTGATGTACCATATTGTTGCACATTCCTTTATTTCTTGCTACAATTTGTATCTTCTTATGTGTTGTCACAATTACACAATTGTTAGTCATATCAACCATGAACATATTAATTGGTTACCTTGGTATGCCAACACTAAGCATACTAATTTGAAGCATGTTGATCTAATGTTTTTCACATGTCCAAAACCCATGTTAGTACATAATAAAAAGACATGTAAGCATTATATCAGAGTCAACAATCCCATTATTTGTAAATACAAGGGAAATTAACATATGCAATAATTAGACTATTGTATTAAATTTGCATGTGAGCCTATTTAGGACTAGAGTTGAACCTAAGGTATGGTATCATTCTATATCAAATATTCTAAATTTATCTTTCAAGGCCTGTCGATTCCAAGTGTTAAATCCTAGGCTCTAATACCACTATGTATTTGAGCCTCTATCTCCATCCCGAGGGGTCTAGTGTTGAACCTTAGCTTCATATGGTGTATTTCTAGCCCTCCGGGCATAAAGTTTTAACCAATGCTTTGATATTACTTTGTAAATATCCCTCCCACCCCCTTGTACTAGCTCAGGTTGTAGGAGGTATTACCTATTGAATTGACCTGACCTCCAAGGTCTATTATGAAGATGGGGTCACAAAAATACTCACTTTTCCAACTTCTTAAAATCTCAAATCTAATTTTTTCATTTCATTCAACTCATCGAGAGATTTGTGGTGATATAAATTTTATCTCAATCTGACTCCCATATTGAGAATTATTCCCTTCTAGAGTTTATCCTATCGTACTAGGCCATGTCAACATTGGGTTGCCACATGGTACCCACATGGCATCTAAGTGTGACCGACATTGAACTTCCACATCAACAAAATGGGATTCACTTATTCCCAAGTACTCATGTGGTCTCCATGTGGTTATTTCCACGCCATTTCAGGAAAGGGGCCCACATGGTCCTTCCCCTATGTGTTTATAGGATTTTCCCCATTATATGCATTTTGAGATTAATTCTTAATTTGGGTGGGATCCACAGGCCATGTCGCATCGAATTAGCCATCCCATTTTCGGATTCCCATTTCGTTTTGTAGCAAAACAATGTCCATGGTGGTGGGAGGTGGTTTGAAAACATGGTTCCACCTTGAAACTGTGGTTAGGTCGATCTAATCCCTATCGACCACCCACCTTCACAATATTAGTCAATGAAAAATTCCTTGATTACGAGCAGTGGGAAGAGTTAAGATTCAATGTGGCCCTTGACACATCTATCCGATGTGGGTCCTATTGAGTCCTTTCTTATGAATTTATGCAAGGCTCACCCATTATATACATTTTTATTTTGGATCCAATCTCGACAGGGAACATAAACCCATGTCATGCCACTATAAATTCATAACACCCTTAGTATGTAAATTTCAAAACCGAGTATTGGGCAGTGGATGATGGTGTCCACGTCATTCTACTCACATGTAATAATGCCCACAATGTATAATTTTCAAGACTAGGTGGTGGGAAGTGAGTGGCGGTACCCATATCATGCCACTCAGATATATTACTGCTCGTAACCCATAATTTTCAAGGTTGGGTGGTGGGCAGTGAGCAATGAGTGGTAATAAGGTTTCATGCCATAACCACAGTCAGGTCAACCTAACCCTTACACTCCTTGTGCATACAAGCTTTCTACCAATGGTTATGAACAATATTGTTCCATCCACATCATGCCTCTCCATGAATTATGTACCAGTCTTAATTTTAGATGATCCAATGGCCCATATTTCACATTTATGATGGGGTGAGCCTCCACCAATAATCTCTCAGTTTTATCCCAGATCAAACACAAATAAGTTGAGATCTATCAATGCTAGTCCCAATGACTGATGGGTGAAGCAAAAGAGAAATGGTTTAGTGTAATATGAAGGGAAACCTTCCCCATGCACAACTATAAGAGGGTCCAAACATAAGGACCTGAATTCCAAAGATCTCAATCAAATCCCTAATAAAGCAGACATTCAGAGGATAAAGCACACATTCAGAGGATTTCATAGTCATAATAGGGCAGTTACAGTCTGACCACATACATCATAAATCTATCATACCATCTGATTCCTTCATTGATTTTCATTATTTCCAAGTAATATAGAGATAGAGAGCATGAGTTATCACAATAGAATTGGGATAATACTTGTCAACACAACCTGATAATTCATTTAGTTCATAGCAAGCTAGACAACCCTTAGACCATGAATCTAACAATAATCCACACAATCCAACCATTCATTTCAATCTTGATGGTTCTCAACCATAGTAACTAATTGAAGATGCATAAATACATAGTTTATCAATGGTTCATGAGTTAGTTAATCAACAAATCAATATCAATATTCTTTGAGTTTATAGCATACTAAACAGCTTTAGGTCACATTCATGACAAGGGACTTCATAATGAAAGCATTCACTAAACGACAAAAATATGAGATCGTTTATAACTCCTAAGCATAACAATGAGTCCCAAGTAGTATTTCATAAGCCTACATGAACTTACATTATTCTTAAGCACAATCAGGAATATCACAACCCATATTCTAATATACATGAACAATTATACTTAATTGTGCATGTTTAAATGGCTGGAAACTAAAGGACGAGATTCAAATCTCCACTCAACCATAGGCAAATGACACTACAATATTTCTTACAACAGACCACCCCTTGAGTAGGATCCAAATTCTGAGGCGATGCTTGTTCAGGGAAACCAAACCAAAGGCTTGGTCACACACTTAAGAGATGGATTCCACTTTATAGGTGACCTATCAACTACTACTCATTCCAAGAGGTTGAATCCATTGAGCTTCTCAATGGAAATTCTCCACTTATCCACTTTGTATTCCCATGCTTTTGATCCCTTTGTCTTGGTCCACAAGGAGGAACAAGGTTGGTGCCATCATTCACCCCATGCTTCCCACTTTGAAACCTTTAATTCCCGTCAGCGTAGGTTGGAAATTGGTTAGGGAAAAGCTAAGTATATTAAATGTTTCCGGTATGGTTCTACCCAAAAATAATTCAATAGGAAACCCCCTTAGAGCATTAGATCAGTGCGTCCCTCTATTCACGCCAACTAATTAAAAATAACATTTAGTTTAGTTTATGTTTACACATAATGTCTCAACCAATCATGGCCTCCATGTTGGCGTTACACAGTGACAATTTAAACATTACAAAAAAAAGGGTAAAATGAGGGATGTTACATTATCATAAGAGAGTAGTTCAATAATTGTATTATTCATATTAACAAAACAATAAGTATGTAATTGCCAACATTTAGTAAAATTATTTTATATATATCACAATTAATTATTTAAAGAGAACTACATCTATTACAAAGTGAATACATGTATAGCAGTAACAAGGCATTTCTCACGATTATATCTTGTAGAATATTGATCCCTTAAATTAGTATTATTGTTGAAGTCTCCATGCCTTTCCTTCCTTACAACTTGTGACAAAATTTCTCAAATGTTGCAAACTCATTGGTGAACCTCCTTTCCAACTAATGGGTACTCTCCTTCGCTTCAAACCCCTAAATTACAATGGGGCTATAGAAGGATTTGGATAAAAACTAGAAAATTAGAGAGGGACTAGTCAAGCTCAAGAGATTCCTCTTCCAGCACAATTATCTATTGACTAAACTCTCAATAATGCTCAACTAATCACTCAATAGAAATTTCTACCTTAGGAAAATTATCCAACAATAGGGTGTATAATATATCTTCCTCTTAGTTTAGCCATCTATTTATATAGTATTTTTTGATAGTTCCACTTTTCTTTCCATGCAAAATTAACAATTTATTAAATTCCAAATTCCTTATTATTGATCTACCATATGTCAATTTTGTATCTATATGCTCAAGATTTTTTTTTCTTATTTTATTTAACAAAAAAACTATTTGTCCCTTGATTTCCTTTCACTTCTACTATTTTGGTGCCCATTGATTTCCTTAATTGTCTAGGTGTCAATTCATGTCTCTAAATTTCCCTTATTTTTCTCTAAATACAAAATTTGATTGAGATTTCATTTCTATGTCTCCTCCATAATAGTTCTGAGGGTTTTCTCATTTGGTTGAGTCCTCATCGTTAAAGCACCTTTTCTATTGAGAGGTCATGGGTTCAATTCTCTTGACACTCTTTGGGTCAGGCTCCATGTTTGAGCTGTCAGGAAGTGATCCCTTCAGGTGGATATTCCTAGTACAAATATTTCATGGACATAGGAGTCAGGGATCTCCAGGGTTCATGAATCAAGGAGAAAAAAATGTCTCCTCCACAATGAAGATTTCTCATGGAAATAATCATGTCAATTATTGATTAGTTTATTTATATTTGTATTCTTACCCCTTATTTTAAGTATTAACCCCCTAATTGAATTTCTTTATTTCAAGAGAAATATTTCATTCTAATTTTAAAATGAGATGTCCTAAATTTTTATTTAAGTAATAAGATAAGTATAGTTCACAGTTATATTTACATGTAATTTTAATATATTTCATCCATTTAATTTAATTCTCGAATATATTTTCATTTTCTTGATACCAAGGGTCTTAAGCTATTTGTGCTCTTTAGGAATTACCTCACGTAATTTTAATGGTGTTTCAACGCTTGCCCTTCAAGTACTTGTGATTAGTTGAGGGGAACATTAGAACAATGATGGAAACAATGATTAAATATAGGGTTTCCGTTGTTGAGAGACCAATGTTGACTAAGGCTTAATGTATCCACCTTAATTCATGCCCCTTAGTTATACCTTGTGCCATGATTGATACCAGAGTCCAACCCTCATGAAATCGTGCAACATCAAGGTGAAATAGTCCTACAATTTCCAACATAAGCCATGGTTAGAGTGCTAGTGAGTGAAATCAAGGATATTGTTTCACCCATGTAAGTAAATCCATCTTCTTTCATATAACCCCATTACCCATATGTGAATCGTGCGCTAAGCACAAATCCTATCCCTTATTTCATTATTCAAATCATCAGTACTCTACAAACATATCCATCGATAATAATTCAAATTCAAGTTTATATTTTTAAATAATCAAACCAAAATCCTTGCTCAATCTTGTGCCTGGGTGCCATCATAGTCCCCTGCCACACTGACGAGATCATTAGTAACATCTAATCATGAATGATTAATCATCATAAAATTTTGTGCATGGCAATCTATTATACTATCAGCAAATACCATCATCTAGTAATAGACTCATCAAATAATATATATCCTAATAATAAATAATATGCAGATAAAATGTCATTATCGAATGGTATAAATAACTAAATCATTAGTATTTGGTGTCCTCGAATAATAATACATTATTCAACCTATATGTCTCAAAAATTAAAGATAAAAAGGGTCACTACACATACCATCACAATGGCCTTAGTATTTATCACGTAGACCACATCTTCCCCAGATTCTGAAACCTTATGGAAATTCCAAAGCTCAAAATTGAGAACAATCACATCACACCATGGCTATCGGGAAATGTCAAGGCAAGGCTAGAAAATACTATCAAAGCTCGAAAAAACCATGCCACCGACAACAAAAGAACCAAATACCAACATGCACATACCATGGATGTCAAAACCAACTAGGAAATCATAGATGCAATTTGTTACCTGCAAGTATTCCTGCTAAAGCTTTCTTTTTCTGACATTTCCTTGCTTGGATATTTGCTTTCCTTCCCTTTCCTTGTCCTTCCTTTGCTTGCTTGATCTCTTTCTCCTCTTGGTGCTCTTCACCTCTCTGAGACTAAATCTAAAAATGAACTAACAAAAGGCTAGCCAACAAAATCTTACCCACTGATGCTCTGAGGTATTTTTATTACTGAGGCCTCTAATTTCTTCAATTTTCCATCATTTTCCTTCATTTTCCTCCTCACATGTCGTTGATCAGTGGTTGTCATTGATGTTAACCCAAGAAGCATCAGGGGCTACCTTGATATTGCATGGTAATTTTTACCTACCAAATTACTATATTCTTGGTCAAGAATATTATTGATGTTTTCTACTATTCAAGATGTTTCCGTTGATATATGGTACGCCATGTAATTCTTCACTGGTTGAGAGATATTCATGTTTGAAGTTTGTAACCCCAGTTAGTGGGATAAAACCCCATGGGGTTGTGGCATGGGTCATTGAAAAGTCAATTATTAATAATTTTTAAGCTCCTAAAATCCCTCCCACGTTCACTTGTTGAAGACCCTCTCAACCTAAACATTTATATAAATTGTGATCCTCATATCCTCCTCATGCAAGGATTTCGCTACCTGAAACAGGTGATCGTGGAATTTGCGCTATAAATTTTTTCTACGAAGGCACAGAAGCTGAAATATTTACGAGGCAAAGCCAAAATCCTAAGGAAGATTTTGTAAAAATTTCAGATCAAGGTACGCAATATTTTCGGAGATATGATCTGTGGAATTCAGTGTTTTTACAGGCTCCTGAACTTCATCTCAAAGAAGTGACCTTGGGAAAATTTTCATAACTCGCTCTTTGAGTATCGGATTGGAATTCTGTAAAAAATGTGGATAGCGCACGGAATTTAGTTTGATTTGTATCAATTTCAGAGACGAATGAAGAAGCAATGACACATGGAATGACGTACAAGTTAGCTCTACTGAACCAGTCCATAATTAGGGCATTGTGAGAGATTGGTCATAACTCTCTCTTGAAGAATCCAAATTAGGTCAGACCTATGGCATTGGAAAGAAGACTCATAGGACTACTACAGGACTGAAAATCACATATTGGGGATCTGAAATAACATATATACACCAAATTCAATATCAAGCTTCTAGAAGGCAAGAAAAAACTAGATCATGTGTTGTGAAGGGTTGTAAAGGACCAGACTTTCTAGGGTGGAAAAGCAAAGCAAGGTGCAGCAGAGGGGAGCATGACAAGAATATAAATCAAGGTGAAGAACAGAAGCAAGAAGTTCACCACATGAAGCCTTCAAGAGGGCAACACTTCATACAGTCATTATAAAGGTATCATTGTACTAAGTCATTGTAAATGAATCATTGTAAAAATTGTACAAGTGTCTATCTCTCAAGAGTTGAAGAGGTAGTGTTGGGAGGTCTAGGATCATAATTAGGTGGGTGTGTCATAGTTGGGGTTATGGTCTAGTGTGTCTTCTTCTTCTACATAATTCTATATCATTGTAAATTGGACCATGTTCCCTGGTACGAGAGTCCATTCTTGTTTTATTCTTCTATGGGGTGGTAGGGTGGTGCTAGGGTGAGTTGTAGCTCATTGGGTGTTGGGGCATATGTTTAGTTGACTACTGAAGAATCTCGGGTGTTGGAGCGTCCATCTAGTGGGAGCTGGAGAAGAATTATTTTCTAGATTCTAGGAAGTTGGAGCTTTATTTTCAATTGGAGTTGAATATTAAAGAATTATTAAAAAAGCATTCAGGTGGTTTTTGTCCCAGAGAGGGTTTCCACCTTAAAATCTGTGTGCATTTGTGTTCCTTTTGTTTACTACTATCATTGTACAAACACTGATAATAATTGAAGATTAACTAATGCTCTGAAAGATTAATAATAATACTAATTGAAAGGAATGCCGATTCAGCCCCCCTCTTAGTATTTACAACAATTGGTATCAGAGCTTGGTTCCTTCAATATCAGTTTAACAACTGGAAGGAGGTCATGGAGCATACAAAGAATGGTGTACCTCTGTTCAATGAAAATAATTATGCACTCTGGAATGGAAGAATGGAGGTCTATCTCTTGGCGCAAGGTTACGAAGTATGGGGCACTGTTCAAAATGGCTTTACACCAACCACGGATGAACAAGGTAAGAAGAATTTGGTAAATGATGCAAAAGCAAAGAATATTATTATCACTGGACTTATTGAATCTGCTTATCATAAGGTGTTGGGTTGTAAAACCACCAAAAATGTATGGGACAAGCTTGAGAATATATATGCAAGTGACTCAAATGTCAAAGAAGCAAAGCTTCAAATATATAGAGCAAAATTTGAGCAACTCAGAATGAAAGAAGGTGGCAACATTGCAGCATACTTCCAATACATTGATGAAATAACCAACACACTGGAAGGATTGGGAGATCCAGTTGACGATAATACCATTATACAAAAGATTCTTAAAACGTTACAAGGGATATTCAACCCAAAGGTTTCGGTCTTAGAATATAGTGCAAATCTGGACAAACTCAGCAAAGAGGAATTACATGGAGTTCTCATAGCATATGAAATGAGACTTGATGAAGAAGAGGGTACTTTGCATCTAGAAACTACCATCATTGCATCTAAGAAAACCAATAAGGACAAACAACCTTCAATTGAAAAGACATGCACCTGCAAGTGTGAAGAAAAGGGAGATGATGAAGAAGGTTTTTCAAATGAAGAATAAGCTTACTTTACGAGAAAACTAAAATTGGTAAGAGAAAATTCAAAGGTAAACTTCCATTGATATGTTTCGGTTGTGGTGAGGTTGGGCATTTCGCAGAAAAATGTCCAAATAGAAGTGATGAAAACTCAAAAGGAAAGAAAGGATTTAAGAATTTCGACAAGCAAGGATCCAAAAGGAACTTTCTCTCTAAAGAAGATAGCTCATCATTCGATGAAGACAATGACAATGAAGAAGAAGCTAATGAGAGAGTATCTTTTATGGCCAAGCACATTAAATAGGAGGTCTCAAACAATGAAGAAGAAGGGTTGACCATAGAAGAATTTTCTAAGGAGGCAATCAAGCTTATAAAAGAGCTCAAGGCTGAGAAGGTCCGTTCCAATACTCTTGAAGAACAAGTTCAAGGTCTCAAAATTGAAGTTAAAGAACACAAATGTATTGAAGAGTCACTTCAAAATAATTTTCAAGAAAGCAACCAAGAAAGGGAAGCATTAGAAGCTGAAGTAGTCTCACTACGTAAAGAAGTGAAGAAGGGAAAAACTATCCAAAAATATGCCAACAACTCAAGGGCATTGGAAGAACTCATCAAAAATCAATGATCTTACAATGACAAAACTAGCCATACAGCAAAGAACAAGAATTAGACCTTCACAACATGAAATAATGAACCATGAGATCCGATATGCATGTAGACTTGTTGGATATAAGATTCGCAAGTACAATATCGTGAAGACACTGCTGATGAAGAGTTCCATCCAGAAAATTAAATTTATGGCTATTGTTATTCATGTGGAAAATTTGGTCATAAAGCTATAGAATTTTGCACGTACCCTAGGAAGCAATACAGTTCCTGGAGATCTGTCAAATATGAACCTCCCAGGGCTCAAAAAAACATCAATAGATTTAAACATTTAATAAATAATATTGAATGTTACAAATGTTGAAACTTTGGACACATAGCCAGAGACTGCAGACTTGAAAATCCTCCAGAAGAATCTTCGAAGCCATAGAACGAATGAACATGGAAGAAGAAGAAGATTGATAATTGTGCTCTTGCTCTCAAGGCTCAAAACAACAAAAATGTGTGATATGTTGATAGCGATTTCTCAACGCCTATGACTGGAGTTAGAAAGAAATTTGTATCTCTGAAAGAGAAGAAGGATGGAACCATGTCCTTTGGAAATGATGGATCTTCAAATGTTATAGGATCAGGTACCGTCACTCTCGAAAGAAAATATGCTCTAGCCAAGAATGTTCTATTGGTTGAAAACATGAATCACAAGCTACTCAGTGTTGGACAAATGTGTGATCAAGGACACACAATACTATTCAACTCCACAAAATGTGAAATCAGGAAAGGCGGGTATGGTGAAATTGTGGCTATAGCAAGTCGAGCTCCAAACGACATATATGTTTTGGATGAAGCAACTAAAGCATGTCTTCTAGCTAAAGAGGATTATATAATATTTGGTAGCAATGATGATCGACTATGTAAGAACTTTGCTACAAATATGAAAAGTGAGTTTGAGATGTCTTTACTTGGTGAGCTGACATACTTCTTAGGGCTTCAAATATCTCAGCAAGAGAAACAAATAGTTATATGTCAAACCAAGTACATCAAGGAAATGCTCAAGAAATTCAAAATGGAAGATTGCAAATCCATCCTTACTCCGATGGTAACTGGTTGCAAATTGAGCATAGACTACTCATCTAAGGATGTGGATCAGAGGTTGTACAAATCTATGATTGGTAGTTTTCTATATGTAACAGCCTCCCGACCAGATGTTAAGCAAGTAGTTGGAAAAGTAGCAAGATTCCAAGCAACACCAAAAGAATCACATATTATTGTCGTCAAAAGAATTCTTCGATATCTAAAGGGAACAACAGAATATGGCTTGTGGTATCCCAAGGGTAACAATCTCATTATTCAAGCCTTTACAGATGTAGATTGGGTAGGAAGCGTTGATGATCGTAAGAGTACTCGTGAAGCATTTGAATATCTTCGCCAGAAGCTTGAGATTCTCCCAAGTTCTCATTAGATTTTCCTTATTCAGAATATAAATGGGGAGTGGAAGTGTGTACAGGTTTGTAGGATGGTTGTGTGTCAAGGGAGTTACCCTTTTCCATTGATGTCAAAGGGGGAGAGAATGTTGTGTAGAAATTTGCTGAATAATGATTAATTATCCACCGAGACTATCCTGATCACATACAATTCGAATTTATATGCAACACATAATCTCTTCCACTCAGATCATCAAACATGCGTAAATAAAATCAAGCGATAACACATCAAATCATCATACACATTAACACAGTATGTATGGGGAAAGCTTATAGCTGAAAACCCCGCAGCTATTGTGTATATTATAATGGAGAAATCATGTAACAAACTCAGTACAATACTCCTCACAAGTACTCAGTACTTTCTCATAAAGTTACACACCAACTAGCTTGGTTTTGAACAGGTTACTGGTTCAAAACTCACCACTAATTGCCTTGCCTCTATTGCGCAATCATGGCCTGTCTATATAGAGATCCAAGGTTCGAATCTCCTTGGCTTGACATCGCAATCATCATGGGAAATTCCTCCAAGTGTGGTGCAAATCTCATGCACAACTGATGTCGCCACTGATAGCTAACTCCACCCTTTCATCTACCTCTTTCACTGGTCTCCACTGAACTGTCCATGCACTGTAGTGAACTGATGTGTTCTTGAGTTGAATAATGAGTTACTAATTAACGAATTAAATAATATTTAATTCACTCCACTCATTACTAGTTGATTAGCTAGTTAAACTAATCTCAACTAGTTCAACTAAGTTAAACCGAACACAACTCCACCAACTGTCTCATCAACTCCACCAAACTTCTGCCACTGAAGTCCTAACCGAAGTCAACCATGCATGAGCTCACCAAACCCCTAGGAATAGCGTAATTCCTCTTTCAGATGCATGAGCCACTTCTGTAGCTCGAACTGAAGTGCTCCAAGAGAGTAAACTGAAGTTTAGAGTCCAAATATTATTAAGGGTAAATAATATTTGATTTCCCTATTTTTAGGATAGGTAGTCTAAAAATAGACTTCGACCTATAGGTCCAAAAATAGAGTTCCATCTATTTTTACCAACATGACCAATACTCCAAGAATAACATACTGCAACCCCTGGACCATGCTCCATATGTCTAAAAATTGACATAGTCTAAAAATAGACTTTGCGCCAGAATTTGCCTGCGGGCCCACTTAGTGAAGGCGACTTCATTTCACTAAGCTCCATCATCTGGCTGCATTCTCAACATGTTGTAGGAAGAGGTCTCATGATCGTAGGGGGAGTACTTGTGTTGCCATCAACGCCAAAGGGGGAGATTGTTGATCAATGGTTGTCATTGATGTCAACCTAAGCAGCACTAGGGTCTACCTTGATCTTGCATGGTAATTTTTACCTACCAAATAACTATATTGTTGGTCAAGAATATTATTTATGGTTTCTACATGTCGAAATGTTTCTGTTGATATATGGCACGCCATGTAATTCTTCACGGTTTGAGAGATATTCATGTTTGAAGTTTGTAACCCCAGTTAGTGGGCTAATCCCATGGGGTTATGGAATGAGTCATTGAAAATTAAATTATTAATAATTTTAGGCTCCTAAAATCCCTCCCACATTCACTTGTTGAAGACCCTCACAACCTAAGAATTTATATAAATTGTGATCCTCATATCCTTCTCCTGCAAAGATTTCGCTACCTGAAACAGGTGATCGTGGAATTTCCGCTATAAATTTTTTTATAGGAAGGTTCAAAAGCTGAAATTTTAAAGAGGAAAATATGAAATCCCAAGGAATCTCTTGTAAAAATTTCATATCAAGGTGCGCAATATTTTCAGAGATATGATCTGTGGAAGTCAGTGTTTTTACAGGCTCCTGAACTTCATCTCATAGAAGTGACCTTGGGAGAATTGTCATAACTCTCTCTCTGAGTATCGGATTGGAATTATGTAAAAAGTGGCGGATAGTGGATAGACTTTAGTTTGATTTATATCAATTTCATAGCAGAATGAAGAAACAAGGACACGTGGCATGCTTTACAATTTAGCTCTACTGAACCAGTCCATAATTAGGGCATTGTGAGAGATTGGACATAACCCTCTCTTGAAGAATCAAAATTAGGCTAGACTTGTGGCATTGGAAAGAAGACTTAGAGGAATACTACAGGGCCGAAAATCACATATTGGAGATCTAAAATAACAGAGATACACTAGATTCAATATTGAGCTCCTAGAAGGAAAGAAAAATCTAGATCATGTGTTGCCAAGGGTTGCAAAGGACCATACTTTCTAGGGCAACAAAGAAAAGCAAGGTGTAGTAGAGGGTAGCATGACAAGAGCAGCAATCAAGGTGAAGAACAACAGTAATAATTTTACCACATTAAGTCTTCAAGTGGGCAGCACTGCATACAATCATTGTAAAGGTATCATTGTACTAAGTCATTGTAAATGGATCATTGTAAAAATTGTACAAGTGTCTATCTGCCAAGAGTTGAAGAGGTAGTGTTGGGAGGTCTAGGATCTTCATTAGGTGGGTGTGTCATAGTTGGGGTTATGGTCTAGTGTGTCTTGTTCTTCTACATCATTATATATCATTGTAAAGTGGACCATTTTCCCTGGTACGGGAGTCCATTCTTGTTTTATTCTGCTATAGGGTGGTAGGGTGGTGCTAGGCTGGTGCATGAAGTCACCAACAGGTTCAAGCCTGTGAAAACTTCAAGGTGGTAGGGCGGTGCTAAGGTGAGTTGTAGCTCATTGGGTGTTGAGGCATCTGTTCGGTTGACTACTGAAGAATCTTGAGGGTTGGAGCGTCCATCTAGTGGGAGCTGGAGAAAAAATATTTTCTACATTCTAGGAAGTTGGAGCTTTATTTTCAATTGGAGGTGAATATTAAAGAATGATTAGAAAATCATTTAGGAGGTTTTAGTCCCAGAGAAGGTTTCCACCTTAAAAACTGTGTGCATTTGTGTTCATTTTGTTTACTGTTGTCATTGTACAAACGCTGATAATAATTTAAGATTAACTAATGCTATGAGATATTAATAATAATACTAATTGAAAGGAATTTTGATTCACGCCGCCTCTCAGTATTTCCAACACATGCAACATGTGACCTTTCACCTTCCTTTTCTCCTAATTTCCATTATGTTCATAAATAATGTGCCAAAAATACTTTTTTTCCTTTTCAAATCATTAGCCACTGCCTTTGCCAATTTCCCTTAGCCATAAACACAAAAAGTGATGCTCACTAGGATATTTTGCCCAACATTCATCTTGGAATAAGTTTCCCTTAACTGTGGTCTTATTTTTTCCTTTATTAACTTATATTACATGAGCTTTTAGCCCGGGTCTGTTACATCATAGTTTTCATGTTCAGAAATTTTTGTATATTTGTTGACAGAGAAAGTTAAAACAATGAAAATTTTTAGAAGGATGGTGATTGTCAAAGGTTGAAAACAATTTAGTATGCATGAAATAATTTTTATCTCTTTAAATTGAGAAAAATGGATTCTTCGGCCAACCATTTTTAGGAATAAAGTGATTCATCATTATGGGTGTGTTCATAGAAATATAACATTTTAATTTAGCATAATTAGGACAAAACTTAAAAACTATAGTGAATGTAATAAATTTTGAGAGTATATTTCTTGGATTTTTTGTAGTTGTTTCCACAATAGGATATGGAATGATTTAGTTTGCGAATAACAATATGTTTCTTTCCATTGCACATATTGCAAGGATAAGTTGGGACTACGTGATTCCATGTGTCTTTGATTTGGAAAGGATGACTCATAAAGGACTTTTGAAGCTTAGACTTGGGTCCTCATTACAATGGAATAAACATGGAAAAATTGGAGAGGATACAATAAAGGGTCATCTAGATAGCACAAGACAATATGTATTAGAACATGCACCGTGAGCTCTAGGCTCCAACTTTTGGTGGGAACTAGATTTTTTTCACTTCCTCAAATTCTAAACAAATGGATTTTATCAAAGAGAAAGGACACTAACATGAAATAAGGTTGATTTTTATATCTTTATTTTGACAAACATATCAACTTTATTTTTACTTTGAAAGAATTGGACTACAGTCTCAACCTATTTCAACTTTGTATTTTTATTGGAAATAACATCCTTTACTTAATACTTCTCCTTGAATATATCTTCTCAATTTAAAATTGTAGCAATGAAATACAGGTAAATATGAAAGGTTTCATAGAATCTTATTAATATTTCATTTTTTGGTTATGATCCTGGTCTCATTAATTTCTTGATTGTAAATGAGATAATTTTTTTCATTACTTTGGCATTCCCATTCTCCCATTTAGGGGTGTCCTAGTAAACAAAATAACAAAATATCATCTATATTAAGATAAAGATTATGAATATATTAAAATGTTGTAAACAACATTGTATTTATATTTGAATTAAAATTTATTTTTCCAAGGAAATAAATCAACCTCCCTCTCAACCTGAGGGCTAGAGTGAGGTTGCTAGTACCTGGAAAACCCACAAGTATACTCACTTAAAATTTCACAAGGCTCAAGCATGAAGCTAAAATTACAACCACAAGCATTATATCTCATCATGTCACTAGATAAGATTTTAACTTGGGTGGGGAAGATAAGAACCATTTCTTCCAACCACTCGAGATAACCCTAATTTCCACAACTAAATTAAAATTCATAATGATATGCATGAATTTATGGATAATTTCTTCAAATTTTTCATATGTAATCAGGTTGTACAATGATAAACCAAGTGGTATTTTTGTATTTTTCGTGATATATAAGCATTTTCATTTTTTTTTTTTTTTGTAAAATAGAAGCTCGGAAATCTTATGATAATAAAAAACTTGTGACCAAAGTCAATAGGGAGAAGTACAATGATAGATAAAATTTGTGACATACCCATGAGGGGAGATTAAACACAATACTATGATTCCAGCTAGACAAAAATGTCTTATTTTAATTGAAAAACAAACTTTTGAAAGATTAGATTGGATTGTGGTCCGACTTCTTGCCATTATTGGTTGTGTAACTTTAGTTGATTTTTAATTCTTTGTTATTGTTTTCCATGCTTCATTAATTTTTTATGAGGATTTTTCCACTCCAACCATTTATTCTTGAGCTTGATCCGGAGTATCATTTTCCTAGCTTGTTGATGGGCAAGACATGGGGAACTCCTTAGATCCATGCCCCAAATTAGATGGGATTTCATCCTCAATTTTGAAGTTAGATTGTTTTGAATTCATTTCATGTCCCCAATATTCTCTGCTTCCACCTCTAATTCATTTGAAAGAGGATCCAAAGTAGAGGAACCTTACGTGGATGGTGAATCATTGGCTTTAAATGGTGCCTCTATGGGCCCATCTTTGGGATATTCCACTTCAAAAGTGCCTTTCTTGTCAATAAATTGATGCTCAAGTCTAGAAAAAACCCATCAAGTTGAATTGCACATGTGTTTGTTGTCCTTCCTAGGATTCTTTACGAATTGAGCTATAAGATGACTTGTATCAAATCAATATCTACATCAAAAATAGATTTTTTTTATACTCTGTTTTTTATGTTCATGAATAATGTGCCTCAATAAAATTTATTTATGCCATAAGCCTTTTGCTCAATTCCATTTCAACACAAATTCGTGCATAAGTACAAATATTATAATCCTCTATTTCAAGGCTACAATAATGATATTTTACCAGAGCATCTCCAATATTGACACGAAGAGAGAATAAACCCAAAACCTACAAAAGAAAATTTTGGAGCCTTACCCAAACAAGAGTTGTAAAAAGAGAAGTAATAGATGAATTAAAATTCGAAATCCAAAACATCACATAAACTTGAGCTTTCCCAAAACTAAGAATCAAAATGAAAGATCTTATTACTATATTCAAAGATACAAAACTCAACAATAAAAACCCCTTTACAGAAGGGTGAAAAAAAACCGTTGATTTCATATCTGACCTCCAATATTTGGAGATCCATCCTTGAAGATTAGCAAGAAGAGGGGCAAAGAACATTAAAATGACACACTAAATATTTGGCATGGAGGAAAAAAGAATAAAAAATGGTTTCCTCACCAATGGGGATGGACGGGGCTAGAGCATCATGCATGAGACAAAGGCAGAAGAATCAAAGTAAGAGATTCCTTTAATGCCAATAGATTCCTAGAGAGGGTAATAAATGGTCCAAGAGATGCCCCGAGATAAGATACGGAAATCGAGGAATAAACCCCTTGGAAATAGGAACTTGCCATTGTTTTGTGAGACATGGAATCACAAAGGAAAACCAATGCATGTCAGGAGGACCACTGTCAGTAGACACGACTAAACCCTACATGTTGCCATTATTTCCATCACTATAGTGGATAAAAACACTAGAATAAGAATTCTTCTAATTGTGATGATATCCAAAACTTTTATTTAAAATTTTCAACGATGATATGTTGGTAATTATAATTTAAATTAATTGGTATGAAATTCAATATATTATCATTGGTTATAGTACATTTATTTATACAATTTCAATTTATTTAAAAAAATGGAATTTAAATTTTAAATATGCATGTGGTTATTTACACAATTTTAATAAGTTTTTCTTTTGTTACAATTTTCATTTCATCTTTGACTTCCTAAGGTGTTGTAGCTTTCTTGTTTTACTTTGCACATCTTCGAGTACAAAGCTCATTTATGCACGAGCATGTGGCTTACCTAATTTTTACAAGTTAGTTTTATTGTAATAAAGTTCAAGAAACCACTGGAAACTTAATTGTTTATGTGACCCTTGTTTATTTGTGTTTCATCTATTTATTTCTATGTGACCCTTGTTTATTTGCATTTCATGTATTTATTTTTGGGATTTGAATTTAGTTTTGTTCCAAGTATTATGCTTTGACCTTGTCACTTGCAAATCGATATTGTGATGTTGAATTTGTTAATTTTATTGCTCTTAGATAGTGTGATATGAACAACATTGTGAACTAAAAAGTTGGATGGATTATATAGATGTTGAAGGACTCAAAATGGAAAAAAAAAAATCAGAAATTGGTTAACAATTTTGTAAATATATATTAGTTTTTTTTTTTTAGAAATAATCATCAAATAATTTTTATTTTTATTTTTATTTTTTAAATTTTAATTTGAAAAATCATTAATAAAGTTTCTAGCTTTATATTTTATTAAATTTTTTTAAAGTTAATAATCAAAATTGAATCCTTTCTATCCCTTCCAAGGAGTTCAAATTTGTTTTAAAAGGGTAATTCCAAAAATATCTTTCAAGAAATGTAAAATTTTAAAATTGATTATCATTCATAAAGAACAACAAATATCATAAAATTTCAAAAGAACGGTTAGCTTTTCAATAGCCCATCAATGTTCTCATTTATAATGCTTGGTTAGTCAATGAGCATTGGTTCATAATATAATACTTGCCTTTGGCAACTAAAGGCTAAAATCATCTTTAATTTAATTAGCTCTTATATATTCCTTATATAGCATACCCTTACACAACATTAAATTCATGGCATACATGTTATAACGGACAAGAACGATCTCCTTAGATTCAAAGACATATCTAGAAACAAACATACAACTACTACCTTTCCTTAATCTATAACTGAAACATGATATATACAATGTGCAAGAACCTCTTACATATCTACGAAATGCTTGTAGATGTCATTTCGATGCCTTCAAAATCTCTTCGTCTCTGCTTCAAGAGAAAATATGAATAAACAGAAACAAACGAGGAATAAAAGCATAATGTAGATAAAGAGTCAAACACGAAGTGAATGGAAATTGCAACATAGAATGTATCCTAACATTATTCCAGTGTTCAGTTATAAACTATGCAAAATATCTAGGAGTTTTGCAAGAAGCATCATAAAAAGTGCAAATAGGAAAGAAAAAATTGTTTGTATTAATATTGAACAAGAAGGAGAAATAAAACCTTATCCTTGATGATGTAAGCCCTACTCCGACAACATAATTTTATATTCAAAAGTCCTCCTTTACCCTTTGGTCTATGTATTAATATTAAACAAGAAGGAGTAATAAAACCTTATCCTTGATGATGTAAGCCCTACTCCGACAACATAATTTTATATTCGAAAGTCCTCCTTTACCCTTTGGTATATGTTGAATTTATAGGCTAAGAGGAGGAGGTTTGATATCCTCTTTCTGAGGGATGAGATCCATAAAGAGAGGGATTAGGGTACCACAAAGAGAGGGAGTTTGATTCACGAACCAAGGGATGAGGCACAAGTATGTATGGGATCAAGGCCTTCAATTGGGAAATATTCCTCCAACAAGGCTTCTATAAATCACTTTTTATTTTTACCCACGTTAAGAGATTTGTGTAGTTTTTAGTGGAAGACAAAGCACAAAATTGTGTAGAACATAATGATAAAAATTTCGCTTGTGCAGGTAATGGCTAGGAAGACTATGTAGAAATTTTAATGCAAATTATGGATTGAATGGATTCTCATGATCTAACAATTATGTGCCACTGTTAAATACATAATTGGTTCTACAAAAATCTTTGCAGAATTTAAAAAACACGATCTCCAATTGCAATATCTAGAAGAAAGATAAATCATACATAACACAGATGTTTTTATCGAGAAAGCATAACGCTAAAAGCCCCACTATCATATATTATGTATACATCATGGATCATGAAACAATATCATACAAAACTCTAATCCAAGAGGTCTTAGTACAATATACAATTGTCTCACACTGTCATACAAAAATTGGCAAGTTCCTTAGCCAATTTACTACCTCTAGACAGCCTGCCTCCACTACACAATCCCTGATCATCAAGAACTTCTGAATGAATGATTTTGGCCTGCCTTGACTGCACACTCTTCATAGGAATCTCCAATGTGTGTGTGGTTGCATGAGTGCACCCACTAATGTCACAACTGATAGTCAAATTGTCCCTTTCACCTACATCTCAACTGGATCTCCACTAGATCTGACATGCATGTAGTTAACAGTAGTAAATATTCAGTTGCATGTGAGACCACTAATTGTGAATTAATTAATAATTAATTCACTAATCTCTCACTAGTTTATCTTCAGTTACAACTAGCACAATTGAGTTTAACTCACTTAACTGAGTTAAACTACTTTACAACTTTCATAACTACACTTCCAACTCTGTTACAACTTCGACTCACTCAGTTACAACAATGTCCACTTGCATGTCCCACCAACAAGCCTCTGAACTCGAATTTCCTATAGCTAACTGATTTTCCACTTCAGTTAACTATTTCCAAGTGCTCATTGAGAATAGATTATTGTTTATTGTCCAACTATTATTAAGGGATAATAATAGTCGACATGCATCTATAAATATACATGTGATCTATAAATAGAAATCACACATACATCTATAAATAGACCATCATCTATAAATAGAATTTACTCATACATCTATAAATAGACATCATCTATAAATAGAACTTTCTCATGCATCTATAAATAGACCTCCACCTAAAAATAGCCTGTGTGGGCCCCACCTAGTGTAGGTGCTTAATTTTCACGAAGATCAAGGATGTTGATAAAAGAAATTTCGGATTAATCACATCATTAGGATTAGGTCGACGTTTCGAACCAACTAATGTGGTTCATCCTCAGGACAGGTGGAGAGAGACTGATCGATCTCGGGGAATAAATAGTGGAGATGCATCATTGCCCAGAAATAGCCGTTAGAAAATTAGTTAGTTAATTATTTAGTTTCTGGATGCCAATTTCATTGTTTCTTGTTGCAAACTTCAACACTCCCTCTCAAAAAGAAAGGAATGTATTTGCATGCGACATGCAACTTGATGCATGTGCCCTACAACCTTTTCATGCACCATGCAACTCCATGTATACACCCTACAACTCTTGTATGCAACACTTCTCTAGTGTTTCTCGCACATGCAACTCTTGTATGCAACACTTCACTAGTGTTTATTGCACATGAAACCTTTGCTTTCAACACTTCCAAAACTGAATAGCCTCCAAACAACTGAATCAGTATAATGCATCTATCATCAAAGTTTTCTGACTTATGTTGGTACCGGTTTCACATGTCTTCTGGATCCACTGCGCTTTTGACCTCTGCATCCATGCACTCTGCACTTGCTGTTAACTCTGATCCTCACTCTAATATCCTAAACTGTCACTTTGATTTCATGTCCTCACAACATCTTACTGCATCAATCCAAATAATCCTGCTACTGTTGTACTATGGGCTCCTTGTAGCCAGGTTTGATTCATGAGATCCACACCATCTCAATGAATCCTACCCATAAATGTCTTCTTGGGATTACTCAGACATGTCTTCCCACCTCTCACCTAGTGGTATAGCTACATGAACTCCCTTTGCCCATTTGGCACAAAATTTCTCTGCATGAGTGGTTGCTCCCACTCCATGATCCTCATCTTGTGGTTGCTCCACATCCCGAGGTTCACTATTACCTGCATGCAAATCCAACTCCCTCTCAAGGGTAAACTGCATGGATTTCTCACACTTCCCAACAGTAGGAAGCTCTGTAGAAATCCCATCTACATCAAGTATATAGAGATTCTTAACTCGAATCCCAACCTTCTTGGCTTTCCCTGTTGCTTTGTGTCGCAGGAAAAATTTTCCTTCACTAAAGACAACATCATAGCCTCTATCCTCTAACATATTACTGAGACTAAATTTTTCTTCAAACCTAGTACATGCATTACATATTTTAAATGAAAGAGTTTACCTAACGCCCTCCGAAAGGTAATGGTACCAATGCTAGTCGCACTGTATCGTCCATCATCGCCCAATTTAATCTGCATCTGGAGATATTTCTCCTCCAAGTCACTGAAAATGTTATTATCTCTTGTCATGTGAAAGGAAGCACCATTATCCAAGTACCACCCCGATCCCAATGCACTTGAAACCCTGCATGCGATCAATGAGAATTCAAGCTCAAATTATGAGGTAAGAGCCTCACCAGCTGCAGCTCTAGCAGCCATCTTTTTCTTCTTCTTTTGTGGACAATTTGTGGTAATATGTCCATGCTCGTGACAATGAAAACACTTCACTTTGGACATGTTGTGCTCCTTGCCATCTTCACCGGCCTCAGATTTAGAATGGAATTTCTTCCCCTTCCCCTTCTTCGTCTTGGCAGCCAAAGAAAAATCCTCTTCATCATCATGCTTTGATGAAGATCCATCTTTGGTGTTCCACTTGAACTCCTCCTGCACCAGATCTGACCACATTCCTAATCCAACAATTTTTCTCGTCCGTTGACAGAGTCTTAAAAACTGCGCTAACTCTTAGGAAGTCCCAAGAGAGCCAAAATCACAAAATCATCATCATCAACACTTATTCCTACACTCTCAATCTCATCCCTCCAATGGAAAAACTTTGTTAAGTATACCAGAATAGTGTTGTTCTTTTCCATCTTGATCTTCCTAATTTTATCTTTGAGCACCAATTTCCTGTGGTCACTACTGCTTTGGAATAGATCTGTCAAATACTTCCACATAACATATGGTGTGGCTTTCCCATGAAGGCTTGAGACAATGTGGTCTCGCACTCCTTTAAAAAAAATCCTCCTCACCCTTGCCACTTTCTTTTGCCATGCAACAAGTAATGCAAAATCTGTCGAAGTAGGCTTAGGAACATCTTTGTCAATGAATTCCTTCAAGCCATTATATTTGAGCACTGCCTCCATCCTATCCTTCCAAGAAATGTAGTTCAGGCTACCCTCGAGTTCATACTCTAGCCGCAAGCCATTGAAATCCATTTCGATGTTTACTCAACTGTAGCACCAAGAAAATCTTTCTGCAAATTCGAATTCTTTCCACCAACAAACTCAACTCCTACTTCAAAATTGCAATCTTCTATGCGCTGATACCATGTGGAATTTTTAATACAAATTATGTATTTCCTGGTTTTTCCTGATCTAAAAATTATATGCCATTGTTAAATACATAATTTCTTCTACAAAAATCTTTGTGGAATTTAAAAAACATGATCACTAATTGCAATATCAAGAAGAAAGATCAATCGCACATAACATAGATGCTTTTACCGGGAAAGCATAAAGCTAAAAACCCCACTATCATATATTATGTATATATCATGGATCATGAAACAATCTCATAGAAAACGCTAATCCAGATCTTTCAGTAAAATATACAATTGTCTTACACTGTCATACAAAAATTGGCAAGTTCCTTAGCCAGTTTACTACCTCTAGACAGTCTGCCTCCACTACGCAATCCCTAATGTTCAAGAAACTTTGAATGAATGATTCTGGCCTGCCTTGACTGTGCAATACTCATAGGAATCTCCAATGTGTGTGGTGTTGTATGAGTGCACCCACTAATGTCACAACTAATAGTCAAACTGTCCCTTTCACCTACATCTCAACTCAGTCTCCACTAGATTTGACATGAATATGGTTAACAATACTAAAAATTTAGTTGCATGTGAGACCACTGATTGTGAATTAATTAATAATTAATTCACTGATCTCTCACTAGTGTGTCTTCAATTACAACTAGGACAATTGAGTTTATCTCACTTAACTGAGTTAAAATACTTTACAACTTTCATAACTACACTTCCAACTCTGTTACAAATTCGAATCACTCAATTACAACAAAGTCCACTTGCATGTCCCACCAACCAACCTCTAAACTCGAATTTCCTATAGCTAACTGATTTTCCACTTCAGTTAACTATTTCCAAGTGCTCATTGAGAAAATATTATTGTTTATTGTCCAACTATTATTAAGGGATAATAATAGTCGACATGCATCTATAAATTGACATGCGATCTATAAATAGAACCTGCACATACTAGACCATCATCTGTAAATAGAATTTACTCATACATCTATAAATAGACATCACCTATAAATAGAACTTGCTCATGCATCTATAAATAGACCTCCACCTAAAAATAGCCTGTGTGGGCCCCACATAGTGTAGGTGCTTATTTTTCACTAGGATCAAGGATGTTGTTTCCAGATGCCAATTTCACTATTTCTTGTTGCAAACTTCAACACTCCATTTAAACAAGAAAGGAATGTCTTTGCATGCGACATGCAACTCCATGCATGTGCCCTACAACCTTTGCATGCGCCATGCAACTACATTCATGCACCCTGCAACTCTTGGATGCAACACTTCTCTAGTGTTTCTCGCACATGCAACTCTTGAATGCAACACTTTGCTAGTGTTTATCACAAATGAAACCTTTGCATGCAACACTTTCGAAAATAAATAGCCTCCAAACAACTGAATCAGTATAATGCATCTGTCATCAAAGTTTTCTGACTTCTGCTGGTACCAATTGCACATGTCTTATGGATCCACTGCGTTGTTGACCTCTACAACCATGCACTTTGCACTTACTGTCAAATCTGATCCGCACTCCGGTATCTGACACTGTCACTTTGATTTCATGTCCTCACAACATCTGACTGCATCAATCCAACTGGTCCTGCTACTGTTTTACTGTGGGCTCCTCGTAGCCAGGTTCGATTCATGAGATCCACACCATCTCAATGAATTTGTTAGGGTAACATGAAACCAATCTTTGGAGTCGTAGGACCTAGCCTTCCTGGACTCAGAGAGGGATCTCTCTATCAGATGCAAAGGATTTGAACTTTTTGCTATTTAGGGCTTGATTTTAGGCTAGTTGTTAAGTGTAGGGTTTGTTGATTGTTTTGGTTGGGTAAGATGAACAGGTATAATAGGTGGAGTGAGAGGTCTTCAAATCATTGGGCTATGGAGTCAACAAAAGTCATGGGTATCTCAATAATGAATCAGAGTGCATTTGTAATATTCCCAATTAGCCTCAAGCTAATTGGAATATTAAATTTTGCTTTAATTTTCTGTTCATGAATAAATGTAAAAGGGAGGAACATAAAAAATCCTAAAAATAGTGAATCAATCAATGCCCCATGTGAACAAGGCTAAATCTAGGCTACTTCAATAAAACACCCTTATGTGTGAAAGGGGTTGATACTTTTGACTGGGTCAACAGGACCAAATCAACAATGTTGTCTAGATTCAATGAACCTCCTAGATGCACAACGCAGTTTTAGATGGAGGCCACACATGTGAAAGGAGCTAAATCATTGAGATGGTTTAGGGTTTTGCAAGATCTCATTCTTATAAAAGGAAGAGGAGGAAAACAAGAGAAGGGTTGTTGATGACCATTATTTCTGAAGAATATGTCTGTTTAGACATTTCTCATTCTCTTGGCTGTTTAGTAGAGAATAGTGTTGTTTAGCACAAGGATCTCCTGTTTAGGAATACTTCTCTTTCCTTGAGTAGCTCTTGGGAGAGACTTGTATTACTTGTCCACTATCAGGCTTAAGGCCAAGCTTCTCCTTTCAACTACAACTCAGATCTTGTTGAGGGTTTGGTTGTCTTTGCAAGCTGCAACAAGGGGAGGTTAGATCTATTCAGATCTAGGCCAATCTAGTGCCCCTTTTCAGTGGAAGAGGCTTCAATCCCATTGGCAAGAGTGTTCTGGATCATTTGAGCTTCAGATCTACATCTTGGCATTAGGCCAAACAGTTCTTCAAGCCTACAACACAGTCCCTCTTCCAGTACTGCATTATCTACAAAGAGAGAAGCTGCATGGTGATTTGGAAAAGTTTGAGGACTGATCTCTGGTGTTGGGGATCTACCCTTCACTGTGGTGATCCATGGATTTATGTTCTTATCCATGTCATATTCAGATCTGATCTAAATACTTTTTTATATGCTTCAGAAATTCTGAATAGATCTGCAGATCTACTACATAGAATCTCAGATCTGCTCCATGTGCTTCATGATTTGCTGAAATCCCCAAGGGGAATGTAAAGTAGAGACATTATAGTGTATGGATCTGTAATGGATATGACTATTCATGCATTATTTTTCTCTATATCTGATATGTAATCTACTGTTGTAGTACACTTAATAAAATAACATTGTCAAGCCTTTGCAGTCAATTCTATGTGTTGCAGCACCTCATTTTGAGGGTTTCTTTCTGTATAAGTCTTCTATTTTATGTTTTAAGACTCATGGGCTTCAATATAATTCTGATTTTCAGATGTATATGAAATTATTGAGCCTTCATATTGACCTATTGCTGCTACCTTGCTAAACTGCATTATTTATGAAGTAGTGCTATTTAATCTTGTTGTAGTCCCATTCTGGGGCATTTTCCAAGCTGTACTAGGTGTGGGAGACCTGTTTAACCCACCTAGAAGGATTTTTTTGATCTCCTCTTGGATTCAGGTCTTATATTGTCAGATCTGATGGATCCAAAGGTTGGTTTCCAATCCTGCAGCATACATTCCTGAAAAATGCGTTTTTCAGGCATGCCTTGCTAAGTAGTCCCTTTTGGGGACTTTACAGTGGTATCTGAGCAACTTTCTTGGCACAGCCTGTGCTTCATTTGAAAAAAAAGAGCCAATATGTCTTTTCATGAAAAGAAGAGACTGAAGAAGGAGTGTGATTACACTAAAGACACAAAAGAAAAGGGTAAAACCCCTTTATCTGGAAGAATGAAAGGGAAAGATTTCTCAAAAACCCTGTTCCAAACTCTGTATGAGCTTAAAGGAGAAATCAAATAAATGAAGAGGGAAAGACATGAAGGTACCTCAAGAAGATATTTACATGAATAAAGCCCTAGTTCTTCATCTTACATGTGCAAGCACTTAGCTACACAATCAAATCCACAATGTTATTCTATGCCCATATTTATTGCAAGAGCGATGAAGAAAGAAGATGCACCAAAGGAGGAGACTTTGAGTGGTTATATTCAGGAGTATGAATCTAAAACTTGGAAAATCAAGGAGAAATTAAGCTTCCAAGAGTTCTTCCAACTCAAGGAGGAAAGGAGATCCAACAAGTACAATAGAAGAAGAAGAGGTAGATTCTTTCTACTAGATTTTGATGGATCCTCCACATGCACAACCAAAGAATGGATAGATCAGCGAGACTCATATTTGGATCTACATCAAGTTTCAGAGAAAGAAGCCTTTAAGGTCGCAGTGCTGCATCTTAAAGGTAAAGCTTATGCCTGGTGGTTGTTTGAATCTTTCTCATTGAAGAATGCAAATATATCTACTTATGCAAAGTTCACTGGGAGAATGGTGAAAATATTTGATGTAAAACAAACTAAAACATCTTTGATTGAGCTAGCAAAGCATGAGCATTCAAACCTCTTGCATGAGTTGGAAAGATCTGTTGTGCAAAATCCACTTCAAATTTCTGTTGAAGGGGATAAAAAAATTTGTGATACCTTGTCCAAGGCAAGATCCCCATTACATGAAGAGATTTCTTCTCAAAAGGAAATCATGGAGATTCCTCTTTCAAAGGAAGACCAAGATCCAAGGTCTCTCATTGATAATGAGGCATTCTCAAATATTGATGAGAAGGAAGAACAAGAGGACAGTAAGACATGAAGTTATTGTTTCAAGGGAAAGAGCTTTTTCACCTTTGCAAATGATTCCCAAGGAGCATTTTGTGACAACATTATTGGGCAGTGATACCTTGCTTCAAGCAAGAGGAGGAAGGATGGATCAACATCCAATGATGAGGAGCATGCACCCTTGTTTATTTCAAGGGGTTTCTATTCATGAGAAGGAGACTGATATATGCAGCAAGGAAAGGGACACATCAGTCCAACCATTCATACAATCTACTTCAGATATTGATGTCTCTTTACATGGAGGCATTCCACCAAGGAGACCCCCTAATGGGAAGAAGAATAAAGTGTTCTCTCAACCTTGTGCAACAGTGAAATATTTGGCTACCATAGTGCTGAGATCTATTGATGGATTCCAAGGAGGGTTGAACAATTTTCTGAAATTGATTTTTCTATTCCTTACTCATATGTTTGCGCTAGAAAAGAAGAACTCAGAGATCTATGATGACATTAGCATGATGTCAAATGGCCACTCCATAGATTTGGCGCAACAAATGATATCTCCACATACAAAGAAGATTTATAAAGAATACAAGAGGGGGCCAACACTCTTGTATGCATGGGCCAAATTATGGAAGTTTTGGAGGAGAGAAACCTTTCAAAAGAAGGTTGATCTTCCTATTATTCAATCTTGTCTTGCACAATATCAGCTGCAAGAGAGGTAGCAAAGATGGAGCTACGATACTCCAACATGTGACTTTAGCATTGAGCATGTCAAAGAGGAGCATGATGATGTGATAGCTACTTCATTTCATAATTCTAAAACGTTGTCATTATTGAAGAGATTGGATCCATATTGGAAATCACAACTGTTGGTGAATATTCCAAGGATCTATATACTTGCATGATTCTTGATGACTTGCTACATGATGAGGGATATTTAGTCCAAGAGTGAGTCATCTATGATCATGGTAGGATCTTCTTATATAGAGCTTCCAAGCTCAAGGAGAAGTTACTACAAGGAGCCTATGAAGAGTTCTGTTTCAGCCACACATATTTTAGGAAGCTCAACAACATCATCTTGAGGAGCTATTATTGGGAGGGCTTTGAGAAATAACTATATCAGCATTGTTAAAGATGCATGAACCTTGTGGAGTAGGAGCAGAAACAAGACTCTATGATAGAGTTATTTCAACCAACTCTTCCTACCTTGGGAGGAGGAGAAAGATCTATACACCACTCCACTTGTATAAGGAGAACTATTGGTGAAGAGCATACTTATGTAAATCATGTTTTATTTTCTGATTGTATGCATTCTTTTACTATGTATATGAAGGCCATAACTCCTAAGAGGAGTGTTATACCTTATAAAATTCATGGCCAAATTTGGGCCAAAACTATTTTTGATTATGGCCACTCCCTTGGTGAACAAAGGGAGATTTTGCAGCATGATGGGTGCTTTCCTAAGGCACTAAATATATCTTCCACTTTCAGCCATGGAGATATGTTATGGGCAGCAATTAAGTGGTGGGAAAACCACTTGCCACATCTAGATCTGAGGCAGGAAGGAGATGCACTGCGCTGGTTACTCTTGGGTGAGTTTGGGTACTACCCAAAGATTTATATTTTCTTGTCTCATGCCTTGTGTGTTAATGGGAGGATGCATAAGAAGGAGGCATGGTTGATTTGGTTGACAAGAAGAGAGTTTGGAAATCACATGTTAAATCTCATTTCCATACATTTTGTTAGGATTTATCTCATGTATTTACATGTATTTATGTTTGGAATGTATCTCATGATCATGTATGTACTTGGGTTTGGGACAAAATGTAACTCTCACATAGGAGGCATAAGAGAGCTTGTTTGTATCATGATGATAATGATGCTCTAATCTTTGTTGGGAACATGATGGGAGGGATTACACATTGGTTGGATGTGTCCATTGGGAATGAAACTTCCCATACTTATGCATACTTCAAGAAGAGGATGGAACATTGTATGGCTGCTACACTATGTCTTTTGTTTCTGTATGTAAGAAGCCATATGATTGATTTATGTCCTTGGGAAAAGTCTCTCACATGGGAAAATTTTTGGCAAGATATTTGTTACTTGAGTCACATTCAGCTAACACCTCCTATCCTCTATCATTTTCAAGATTTGGAGAAGCTTATGGCAGCAAGAAGGTGGTGGGATGGCCACTTATTGTACTATGTTTTGAGGCAGCAAGAAGAAGAACAACGCTGGTCTCAATGGAGGGACTATTTTCACCATCCAATATATCATATGACACTTAGTCCATGTTTCTTTTGGAGCACATATGGTGTGTTAGCCACCAGTAATATTTTGTTATACCAAAAGGTGGCTAAGATCTTTTTTGAGCCTCCAAGGAACAAATTTTATCACTAAAAATTGTTGGCTCTTGAAGACTCCTTGTAGGCCTCATGCCTCTGTCCAAAATCCTCATTTGCTGTCCCATTTTTATACTCAGGAATTTCTGCTAATTCCAACTGAAAGACTGCTGAAAGATCGTCATTTCTCCTCTTCTCAAAACCTTTCATCTACTCCCCTTTTTCTCCATCAAAACTACCTTGTTTTCATAAGTCCTCTTCTTTCCATTTATGAAAATTTCCCCTTTCATAGTTAAAAACTCACTTTTTAACTATTTTGGAACCCCCAAATCCATTAAAATCCTTGAAAATTCTCATAAAAAATCAAAGTTTCATTTCTATAGACCTAAGCCCCTTGGGCTAAGCCCTAAACCACTTCCCCAACATACGCTTTGGGTCTGGAACCACTTGCTAATACGATAAGGTGCCAATCGCATCAGAAAGAATCAAAGACGCAAGTCTTTGCCATACTCCAAAATTTCCGATTGCGATTAGCCTTGCTGCTTAAAGACCCTCGATCATATTATTTTCATATCACCCTGAGCCCACCCTCGGCACTTAAAACTTGTGAATATTTTATTTCCGACCCTTTTTCCTTTGTAAAATACAAAAACCCTCTTTTCCAAAGTTTTGATGTAATGAGCCAAAGTCACATGTTAAAAATAAAATGGTTAGATCAAAAAGACCGATCACGCAATCGCAATTGGGGAAATTTTAATGGGTTGATCGGAAAGACCAGGCCCTCAGTTCCGATTGCGATTGGCCCTTGTCTCTATACTCCCGGGCATATTACATTCCATATATCCAAAGGCCCCGCAGTCGGGCGCCTGTCCGCTTTATACATATATTCTTCCGCCCGATCCATAAAAACCTTTGATTATTCCAAAAGTTTGGGTTTCGTAAAATATACAAGGGTTTCTCCCCCAATCCATTCCCCACCGTTGATCTCGTTCTTGAATCAAAGGTTATCGCTAAATCGCATTGCAATATTTCAATCGCAGTCGCAATGTTTCACCCCCGATTGCCGATCCCCGATTCAATCCTGACCGTTGATCTAATCCTTTGATCCAACGGTCCACGCAAAATCGCATCGCAATGTTTCAATCGCATGCGTTTTTGTTTTACCCCTGATTGCGATCCTCCGATTAAATCTGGGCCGTCCGTTTCCCGCCTATCCAACGGTCCTTATTCCCTCCGATCGCAAGTCTTACTGCCATTTCAAAGCCCGCTGATTCATTTTCCGCTGTCGATTTGATCTGCAGATCAACGGCCAGCACTTAATCGCACTGGAAATTTACATCGCATCCCCTTTTCTGCCACCCCCGATTGAGATCCTCCGATTAGATCTGGACCGTCCACGTGTCCAGATCGGACGGTCCAAAACCACCCCGCCTTATTTCTTCTCCCCGCTCTCCTTTGCCTGTTCTGCGCCGATCTCCACCGTTAGATGTTTTTATCCGACGACTACGCTCTTTTCCCCGCCATCTGAAGCAGTTTAAACCAAAATCCGCAGGATTTCTTAAATGTTTTATGTTTGATGCAGGTGTTTTAAAAGGTTTTTCATTGTATCACGAAGAAATGCCGAGGGCTGGGAATGACGATTCTCATGCCCTTGTTTCATTAAAGAGAAGCCATCCACGGGGCTCCATTCCATGTTTCGTCAGTGCTTTATGAGTATTGATGCCGTAAGGCCCGGTGCGACTCTGCACATTGACAAGACACTGTTTTAATGCAAACACAGTTAAAGAGTATCAGTTTTGAAGAATAAAGCACAGCAGAAGAAGATTGAAGACAGTATTACGGGGATTACGGCTAAGACAGTAATCAAAAGCCTAATCCCCGACTCAAAACGCAGTTTAAAGAAAACCTAAAGTGTTTTATCAGACAGAAAGCCTCCACCGCCACAACTTGAGGCAAATTGATTCGTCAGCTACCAAAGAACCACCTATCTCCTCAAACCCTTCAGAACAGAGGCCGAAGTTATTGCTCGAAGAAATATCTGCCTCCAGCATTGCCAAGAAGTTATTTCTGCAAGGAAACCAATGAATAAATATCTGCAGAGTTATTCCAAAACATACACAGAGCCTCAAAGTCAAACAAATCTTCCACCGAGCTTTGATATTTATTGTGAAACAGTTAATGTAGTGATCCACCTGTAAATTTTTCCCTTAAAATCTCACCTCCTCATCTTCCTATAAGTACTTCTACATAAGATGAGGAGTTGTTGGTTGCAGAACTTTGAAATACGCTTGAGCTCGAGACTTCTATTTGTACATAGTGTTCACTAGCCCTTGAAGCTCTGTTTGTGCTAGAGTAGTTAGGTTGAATAGTGAAGATGATTGCTGAACTGAAACATTGGACTTGAAGATTGTAACTGGTTTGACATCAATATAAAAGTTGTTTTTTGGGATCCTGGTCTTTATCACTGGTGAAGTACTTCTTTCTTTGTTAATCGTTTTCCTTCTATGTATGCCATATTGTTCATTTTCCCTCTGTAAAGAACAGTTTAAACAGGGTTAGGATTTTCTGTATAGCAGTAACCTTCTCTGGCTGAGAAATATTTATCTTAATGTTTTCTTCAGATTTGTTTATTTAAGAATGATTCAATACAGTTTAAACAATTAGGAATGTTGGCGTTCCCTTGTCCTTCTGTTTGCTCAAACATTGTTCTCGAATGTTATTTCCATTATTTGCTATTAAAGTTAGACTAGAGAAGACATGGTTTGCCCTGATTCCTAGATTCTTTTCTCCAAAGGCAGATTCTGAAAGTTTCCCTTGGTGTTGACTGAAAGCAGACTAGGTTTAAAAGTACTTTATCTGATCTTAAGTCACACTCTGTTTTTCTTATGTGTTTTCATACTTTCTGAAAGTAATTATGTGGATTACTGGATTGTTTGTCAATTAAGCTGCTTTAATAAGAACTTGCCCAAGAAGTCTATGGTTAGCCCTGTCCTTGGTTGGTTTTAAAACAATTACTTAAGAGGCTTTTCTTGTTTGGACTGACTATAAATCCTCTGAGAAATTATTATCGGTTTCCACCCCTCCAACATTTTAATGTTTCCATTTCATCATTTTAATCTCAATAATCTTGTGGTATAGATAACTTGCCCCTTGGATCACACTTGATGTTGTTGTTCAATTAAAGCCCGGATATGACTCCATAGCCCAATGGACTAAAAACCAGCGTTATATCTATCTATCTGCCAAAACTGTTCTATTTGCTTGCAACTTCTCACTTTTGAAACTTGTTGCACTTAGGACTTTCTCCTCAAGTAACATTTCATGCTCAACCATCCAAAACAAAACAAAACCCTTGGCCTTCATAACTAGCCTAATATCATTACCTTAAGCTTTCAAAGACAATATCCATCTTTGTACATATTGGAGAGATCCCTCTCCGGATTCAGGAGGGCTAGATCCTAGAATCCCAAAGTTTGGTTGAAATGATGTTAACTCTGTGATTGGACTCTCCCAATATTGCTAATAAATTACAGAGACCTAACATTTCTGGCGACTCCACTGGGGACTCTCGAACCCAGAATCATTTTCATTTAAAGATAATCATACGACGTCAGAGATTTGATTCATAGAGCATTTGCTTTATTAACCAGAGTAAAAAACAGCCTTTTCAAGCATTGCCTAACATAGGTAATTATGATGAAACTTGTTTGAATCAGTGACAAACTAGGCAAACCCTAGGTTTCTCTTAAGACTTCATCTAACCTTGAAAAATCAGTTGGCTTAGCCATAAGAGTAGACTGCCTTTGTCTCGCAACCTTAGCTAAGTTTTGAAACAAAGTTAGGATATTCTTAACAACCACAAAACTGAAAAAAGACTTAGAAAAACCTAAAAATATTTCAGATTGGAATTAAATAAACATGGTGGTGGACCATAAGACCTTTTACCTCTGAAAGGAGCTAAAAATTTCCACTTGGCGACTCCACAATCCTTGAACAGACCTTAAGACTCCACTGAGAAGAACCCTTATCATTATAGTATCATTCAAACTTAGTTAGAGGATTGTGGGATTTAAAATTGTAAAAACAGATTAGTTAACCTGTCCAAGATTGTCATATCTGGTTGAAATTTTCTTGTTTACTTGGGTCTAAAAACTTAGCATAGTGGCTCCTAAAAAGATTCACACTAGAGCCCATCCAGACCCTAACCCGCCTGAGATAGTTGATAATCCAGAAAGTATCCTTTGGAAGTCTCCTAAGGTTAAATTATTAACTGTTTTCAGATCACCCTTGAGAGCTAATTCAGTCCCTGAAAATCTTTTAGCTCTGCAACAATCACAAACTGACTTAGTGAACCCATTTAGGACTAGGTCATTTGGTGATTTAGATCAGTTAGATTCTGAGTCTTCACATTCATCCCCGGAAAAAGGTGAACCTCTTGGGGATAGAGAATCAACACCTCCTGATTTACATTTTCTACATAATCTAGGTGTCTCTCATCCAAGATCAGCTCAGCAATCTGCTGTTGTTCCATCCACTTCTGTTCATCTTTCATCCATTGTTCAGACCACTCCACCTCAACCCACACCTCCTCTTGTAAATCCACCACCTATCATGGCAGCATGGTATGCTCCCTTAGTCCTTCCTGTACCATTAGTCAATCTTCCACAAGACTATCAGTCCAAAATTCCATTGTATGATGCTAGCAATACTATAACAACATCTCAACATGTGGACAAGATGAATGACTACTTTGACAGAAACGAAATTGATGATGATTATGTCAAGTTGAGACTATTTGCTCAAAGTTTGGGGGGAGAAGCAAGAAAATGGTTTAAAGGTTTAACCCCCCATAGTATTAACGATCTCCAAGCCTTCCATCAAACATTCTTAAACAAATGGGAAGTGAGAAAGAATCCTCTCCAAGTCCTTGCTGACTATAACAATCTCCATAGGAACCCTGGGAAAGTGTACAATCTTATTGTACCAGATTTAACAGCGTCTATAATGCACTTTCCCCTGAACTAAAACCTCCTCAGGGCTCAGCTTTAAACAAATTTCCTGAAGGGTTTGATCCGGACATGACATATTCACTTAGAGAAAGAGTCTTTGCAACTCTTGAAGACATGCAAAGGGGTGCTCTTTCTGTGGAAGTAAACTTGATGGAGAAAAGAGCAAGAATGAAGAGCGAGAAGAGAGTATCTTTTAGAGAGGAATCCACACCTTCTACTTCCAACTCAAAAATGGAAAGAATGATGGAAGAAATGATGAAAGAGATGAGCATAATTAAGAGAGCACAAGCAAATCAAAATCAAACTGCTCCTCAAAATAGGAACCAGAATCAGAATGTTAGAAGGAACCAACCTCCAAACAGACCCGGGGAAGATGATCAACAGATCACCCCTCCCTTTCATCAAAACTATGTAAGTGAGGTTGAAGAAACAGAAGACATAACAGAGGAAGAGGATATCAACATTTTTGGGGAAGAGGATGATGACTTTGAGGTTCATTATGATAATAAACAAGGTCTTTACACACCTTACGACGACAAAAGAGATGATAATGAAAATTATTATCAGGACATGGAAAATGTCGTCATAGAACCTCAAAGAGAATATGACCTTAGAAGCAAGACCAGTCAGCAAGCCCCCAACACCAAAACCTCTGACAAATCCTCTCAAAGCAGCACCGCAGCCAAACCCAAAACAGCCAAACAAAAAGACAAAACAGTGGCTGTTAATCCTGATAAGGATAAGGAGAAAAACACTCAAAATTCTGAAAAACAGAGTGAAGACATCAGCAGTACTAACACTTCAGCTAGTACTCCTTCTACAACAGTTGTGTTAAATAAAAAAAATCAGCAAGCTGTAATTGTTGATAGAGTGACAGCTAATAAGGTTGAAACAAGTGCTTCAAAGAATCAAAACCCTTTCAACCTGGAACAGGAAATATTAAAGATCAAAATCTCTGTTCCATTAACTGAGTTAGCTGCCCAACATGTATATAGGAACCAAATTTTGAAGGCTTTAAATATAGAGGAAAATGGAGATACAGTCAATCTTAGTGACGACCTACCAGAGTTGATTTTTGGCCCTAAGATTGAAGGGAAGTTTCAAGAAGGACCAGTTCCTCCCTTTTATGTGAGTTTGAACATTCATGACAAAATTCTACACAACGCTATGCATGATTCCGGGGCTTCTCATAATTTAATGCCTAAAGTTGTGATGGAGAGCCTTGGTTTAGAAATTACCAGACCCTACAAAGACCTATACTCCTTTGACTCAAATAGAGTAAAATGTCTAGGATTGATCAAAGACCTCTGTGTTAACCTAGCCTAGATTCCAGCCAAATGTTTACTCATGGACATTGTTGTGGCTGATGTCCCCCAAAAGTATGGAATGCTATTATCAAGATCCTGGGGAGCTAAGTTACAGGGGACTATGCGGATGGACATGACATATGCGACCATCCCGGTTTTCAATCAGACCAGAAGACTTTACAGGGAGTCTCATATGCAATACACGGTTACAAGTCAAGACAGACCACGAAACTCTCCTATATATTCTGTCAATACAGGCCTTGATTCTTTTATCATGTTTAACAATGAAACTCCTAGTGAGCAAGTCACTTTAACAGAATTAAAGGCCGACAGGGAAGAATAGTATAATAACGCAGAAGTGTCCAAACAGTTTGCCACATGTGAAAACATTAGTAAACAAATCATAGGTCTTGATTTACCGGTTATGAGTCCATTGTTTTAGGACTTAACAACCCAGAAAATACCCCTAGCATTTCTGACATCATCCCTCAATCTATTGAAGAATTTGAGGAGTCAAAACAAATTCAATTGGGTGCTGCTAATCATGAGCAGTCAGAAGGCACCATAGTTAAAAAGGACAATCGCCAAACAGACGAAACCGAAGACAGTCCTTTATGGAGTATGTATTTTGATGGGTCATGCACTAGAAATAATGTTGGTGTAGGGGTTTGGATCATTAACACTGAAAAAAACCACACAGAATGCATCTCATGCAAATTAAACTTTCAGTGTTCCAACAACATAGCAGAATATGAATCCCTTCTCTTAGGCTTGCATCTCTTGAAGAAATTAGGAGCCAGAAGAATTAATGTGTACGGGGATTCTGAGTTAATCATTAGGCAAGTCAATGGGGAGTATAATGCGAATCATCCCAGACTTAGAGCCTATCGGAATGATGTCATGGATCTTTTGACAACATTTGAGGAGTCAAACCTGAGTTTCATCCCAAGGAAAAAGAACATTGCGGCCCACAATTTAGCTTTTGCGGCCAGGACATGTCTAATGCCATATGAGACTGGAGACAACACAACTCCGATAAAATTTAGACCGGCAATGCCTGATAATGAAAAATATTGGCAAGTGTTTGACAATGACAAACAAATAGAAGACTTCATGCAATTCAGAAATGAGTTCGAACTGCACAGTTCAGATTCAGATTATGATACAGACTGCAGTGAAGAAAACTGTCTTGGTGAAGAAGAATCGTCTCTTCAACCTGCCAATATTAACCTATTTTCTAGCAAACTTAGGAACAAAACAAAATTAAGTGCAGAGTTAGAAACGGAAGAATTACAAACTCTGCATTCTAAAGATGAAAATTTGCCGAGTGGTCTAACGCCTTTAGAGGAGTTGTTCGATTTTAACGATGTGGCCAATAAACCAAAACTGGAACCTGTAGAGACCGAAGTAGAGGAGTGCAATATAGGCAGTGAGGAAAAACCGAAAATGATCAAACTGTCCAAAACTTTGCCAGCTCACATTAAACTCAAATACATAGAGCTGTTCAAAGAATTTTCTGATGTTTTTGCATGGAGTTACGAAGATCTTAAATCCTATGACACTGAAATAATACAGCACAAAATCCCTCTTAAAGAAAACCAAAAACCATTTAAATAGAAACTGCGCAGAATAAACCCTGTCCAGTTGCCATTGGTTCAGAAGGAGATCATGAAAATGTATGATGCTGGCATTATTGTCCCTATTAGATATTCTGAGTGGGTATCTAATCTGGTGTCCATTAGGAAGAAGACTGGAGAAATCAGGCTTTTTATAGACTTTAGAGACTTAAACAAAGCTTCGTTAAAAGACAACTACCCTTTACCAAAAATGGATCACATTTTACAAAGGGTGGTGGGGTCTAAAAGGATTTCGTTGCTTGATGGCTATTGAGGGTATAATCAGATTTTAGTTCACCCTGCTGATCAATTAAAGACAACTTTCACTACTCCATGGGGCACTTTCATGTATGTGAAGATGCCTTTTGGTCTAATGAACGCTGGAGCAACCTTTGAGAGAGCCATGGACATAGCATTCTCAGAAGAATTGGGTTTCTTCATCATTATCTATCTAGATGATGTCACTATGTTTTCAAAAACAGATGAAGAACATTTAGAACATTTGAGAAAATTTTTCGAGAAGTGCAAAAGGTTTGGAATATCTTTAAACCCTAAGAAGACACTATTTGGTCTCCAAGAAGGTAAGCTTCTTGGACACATTATTTCAGAAAAGGGTATAAAGATAGATCCAAAGAGGATTGAGGCTATATTGCAAATCTCTCATCCTCGAAATATCAAAGAGTTGCAGTCTTTCATTGGAAAGATTAATTTTTTGAGAAGGTTCATCCCTAACTTGGCAGAGCTCCTTAGAAATATCACAAACATGTTGAAGAAGGAGCAAGGGATAAAATGGACCTCGGAAGCAAAGAAATCCTTTGAGCTGGTGAAACAAGCATTAACCAAAACACCGGTTCTCATAAGCCCTGATTTTTCAAAAGATTTTTATATCTTTTCATTCGCATCAGAACATACTATTGCTGATGTCCTTTTACAGAAAAATCCACAAGGACAAGAGCAGCCTATTGCATTCTTTAGCAAGGCATCGAGGGATGTCCCTTTGAAGTATAATATTATGGAAAAGCAAGCTTTTGCTTTGGTTAAAGCATTGAAAGACTTCAGAGTATACATCCTTCACTCACACATCGTTGCCTTTGTCCCTAATTCGGTTGTTAAAGACATTCTAACACAGGACCTAGATGGTAAGAGAGGTAAGTGGATTGCTGTTATTCTCGAATATGATTTAGAGATAAAACCCACTAAACTCATCAAAGGCCAAGGTCTAGCTAGATTAATGGCTGAATCCAATTTTGAAGTGCTTGATATTAATATGATTAATGCTTTGGACAACCAAGAAGAATTCTCAACTCCCATTATTGAAAACCATTTTATGAATTCTCCTTGGTATGCTGATATCGTTTATGTTTTGCTTAATTTAAATACACCTCCTGGTTTATCGAAAACAAAGGCAAGGTTCTTAAAACTGAAAGCAGTAAACTATTGCATTGTAGATAGGTGTATTTATTGGAAAAATGCTAGTGGTATATTGCTTAAATTTTTTCCTGAGTTTGATGCAGAGAAGGTTAAGCAGGAATTTCATGAAGGAGAGTGTGGGGGTCATTTATATTGGAAGTCAAAAGCCAACAAAATTTTGAGGGCTGGTTTCTATTGGCCTACTCGTTTTCCTGATGTACACAAGATGACCACTACTTGCCATAAATGCCAACTATTTGAAGGCAAAAGAAAATTGTTACCCCTTCCTCTGCATCCAATCACTATTGAAGCCCCATTTCAACAGTGGGGACTTGAATTCATAGGTGAAATCCATCCCTCATCTTCTGCCCAGCATAGATGGATCCTTACTGCCACAGACTATTTCACTAAGTGGATAGAAGCCATTCCTTGTAGGCAAGCCAATGATTCGGTTATTATAAAGTTCATAGAAACCAATATCCTCTCCAGATTTGGCTGTCCTACCAAGATCATCACAGATAATGCAGCAGCATTTGGATCAAAGAAAATGGTTGACTTCTGTCATAAATACCAGATAACACTAGGGCATTCCACAACCTATTACCCTCAAGGTAATGGACTTGCAGAATCTTCCAATAAAAGCTTAGTGAACATAATCAAGAAACTATTGGAGGACAATAAAAATTCTTGGCACACAAAGCTAGTCCATGCACTTTGGGCTGACAGATTAACTTTGAATAAATCTATTGGTATGTCACCTTTTCAGCTTGTGTATGGTACAGATGCAATTTTTCCTAATAGCCTTGGTGTACCAGTTATGAAGTTTATCCAAGAATTGCAGACTGAAGATAATGACATGATCAGAAGAATAAATCAGACCATTCATCTTCAGCAAATCAGAGAGGAAGTGTACAACAAAACATTGCAGAAACAAGACAACATTAAGAAGCTTTTTGACAGAAGAACAAAGGCCAGCAATTTCAAGATTGGTGAAAAAGTTTTAAAGTGGGACTCAAAGAGGGAAGACAAGGGAAAGCATGGTAAATTTGACAATCTATGGCTTAGCCCTTACTCTATTCGTTCAGTTGCTAGAAACAATGCATTCTTCTTACAAGAGCTGGATGGAACAGATTTGTTTGGGGGTCCTGTCAATGGCAGGATGCTCAAGAATTACTTCTCTTGATTCATGATATATTTTTTAAGCCTTCTTTTTCTTTTTTCCATTATAAATATTTCATCCACCATTGCATTTAAAGTTATGAAAAATAAAAAAAAAATACAAAAACAAAGAAAGAAAGAAAAGAGGGCAGAAATGAAAACAAGAAAGGCACAACCCCATGCCAAAAAGAGAAATAAATTCGAAAGTGTGCAAGCTTAAATGCCACTCCTGCAAAACACACTTCTAGTTCGTCAAACTGTTTAATATTGACTAATTAGCTTTCAATGTTTAATCTTGGCTTATCAGTAGATAGATTAGGATAGAAATTAAGGTTCAAACAAACTCAAAATCTGAACCAAAGTTTCCAAAGAGAGATGACTCAAAACTGTTTTATTTTTCTGAGTCATAAAAGGGAAAAAACTGGTTCTAATTTGCTCAAAATCTGAATCAGATATCAAGGAAGAGATAGCTCACAGAAAAAAGAAAAATCATAGCTATGAAAAGAAGAGAGAAGGCCATAATAAGAAGCTTTCAGATCTTAAGCCTTCAATTTTTGATGTTCAATTTCTGCAAATAATAATCTATGTGCAGCTTGTTTTTATGCCATAGATCACAGCAAGTCAAACAGCTTAATCTTGACTTGACTATTTTTAAATTTCTGTTGTAGAATTTAGAGAATGAAAGTTTGTTGGACTGTTTAATCCCAACAAACAGTAGATTAGGTAGAGAAATATCTGAGCTCAACTGTTTAATCTGAGTTCAGGGAGAAATAAGGATTAGAAATAGATTAGATTTCCCGCTTTCAAAAGAATAAAATGTTGTGAATAGAGTTTTCCAATCCAAGTGCACTCTGATGAAGAAAAAATGCTAGATCTGTAGGATTGGGTAGGTAGCAAGCTGGTTGATAAAGGTCCATTGTTTTCATGGCTGCCAAATATGTTTTTTTGAGAAGATTATTCAATCACAAGAGGACAGCCCAATGGATGAGGCAACTAATCAGCCTCCCAGAGAAATCAAGTCTGAATTCTTGATGCCTTCAAGAAGGCACCATCCCCAAGTGGAGTCACTGTTAGCCACCGGTAATATTTTGTTATACCAAAAGGTGGCTAAGATATTTTCTGAGCCTCCAAGGAACAAATTTTATCACTAAAAATTGTTGGCTCTTGAAGACTCCTTGTAGGCCTCATGCCTCTGTCCAAAATCCTCATTTGCTGTCCCATTTTTATACTCAGGAATTTCTGCTGATTCCAACTGAAAGACTGCTAAAAGATCGTCATTTCTCCTCTTCTCAAAACCTTTCATCTGCTCCCCTTTTTCTCCATCAAAACTACCTTGTTTTCATAAGACATCTTCTTTCCATTTATGAAAATTTCCCCTTTCATAGTTAAAAACTCACTTTTTAACTATTTCGGAACCCCCAAATCCAAAAATCCTTGAAAATTCTCATAAAAAATCAAATTTTCATTGCTATAGACCTAAGCCCCTTGAGCTAAGCCCTAAACCACTTCCCCACCATACGCTTTGGGTCTGGAACCACTTGCTAATACGATAAGGTGCTAATCGCATCGGAAAGAATCAAAGACGCAAGTCTTTGCCATACTCCAAAAGTTCCGATTGCGATTAGCCTTGCTGCTTAAAGACCCCCGATCATATTATTTTCATATCACCCTGAGCCCGCCCTCGGTGCTCAAACCTTGTGAATATTTTATTTCCGACCCTTTTTCCTTTGTAAAATACAAAAACCCTCTTTTCCAAAGTTTTGATGTAATGAGCCAAAGTCACATGTTAAAAATAAAATGGTTAGATCAAAAATACCGATCGCGCAATCGCAATCGGGGAAATTTTAATGGGTTGATCGGAAAGACCAGGCCCGCAGTTCCGATTGTGATTGGCCCTTGTCTCTATACTCCCGGGCATATTACATTCCATATATCCAAAGGCCCCGCAGTCGGGCGCCTGTCCGCTTTATACATATATTCTTCCGCCTGATCCATAAAAACCTTTGATTATTCCAAAAGTTTGGGTTTCGTAAAATATACAAGGGTTTCTCCCCCGATCCATTCCCCACCGTTGATCTCGTTCTTGAATCAACGGTTATTGCTAAATCGCATTGCAATATTTCAATCGCAATCGCAATGTTTCACCCCCGATTGCCGATCCCCGATTCAATCCTGACCGTTGATCTAATCCTTTGATCCAACGGTCCGCGCAAAATCGCATCGCAATGTTTCAATCGCATGCGTTTTTGTTTTACCCCCGATTGCGATCCTCTGATTAAATCTGGGCTGTCCGTTTCCCGCCTATCCAACGATCCTTATTCCCTCCGATCGCAAGTCTTACCGCCATTTCAAAGCCTGCCGATTCGTTTTCCGCCGTCGATCTGATCTGCAGATCAACGGCCAGCGCTTAATCGCACTGGAAATTTACATCGCATCCCCTTTTCTACCACCCCCGATTGAGATCCTCCGATTAGATCTGGACCGTCCACGTGTCCAGATCGGACGGTCCAAAACCACCCTGCCTTATTTCTTCTCCCGCTCTCCTTTGCCTGTTCTGCGCCGATCTCCACCGTTAGATGTTTTTATCCGACGGCTACGCTCTTTTCCCCGCCATCTGAAGCAGTTTAAACCAAAATCCGCATGATTTCTTAAATGTTTTATGTTTGATGCAGGTGTTTTAAAAGGTTTTTCATTGTATCACGAAGAAATGCCAAGGGCTGGGAATGAAAATTCTCATGCCCTCGTTTCATTAAAGAGAAGCCATCCACGGGGCTCCATTCCATGTTTCGTCAGTGCTTTATGAGTATTGATGCCGTAAGGCCCGGTGTGGCTCTGCACATTGACAAGACACTGTTTTAATGCAAACACAGTTAAAGAGTATCAGTTTTGAAGAATAAAGCACAACAGAAGAAGATTGAAGACAATATTACGGGGATTACGGCTAAGACAGTAATCAAAAGCCTAATCCCCGACTCAAAACGCAGTTTAAAGAAAACCTAAAGTGTTTTATCAGACAGAAAGCCTCCACCACCACAACTTGAGGCAAATTGATTCCTCAGCTACCAAAGAACCACCTGTCTCCTCAAACCCTTCAGAAAAGAGGCCAAAGTTATTGCTCGAAGAAATATCTGCCTCCAGCATTGCCAAGAATTTATTTCTGCAAGGAAACCAATGAATAAATATCTGCAGAGTTACTCCAAAACATACACAGAGCCTCAAAGTCAAACAAAGCTTCCACCGAGCTTTGATATTTATTGTGAAACAGTTAATGTAGTGATCCACCTGTAAATTTTTCCCTCGAGCCTCTCAAAGGGCCGAGAAGTCTTCACTCTGCATTAATTGTCCTTGAGATATTTTGTTAAAATCTCACCTCCTCATCTTCCTATAAGTACTTCTACACAAGATGAGGAGTTGTTGGTTGCAGAACTTTGAAATACACTTGAGCTCGAGACTTCTATTTGTACATAGTGTTCACTGGCCCTTGAAGCTCTGTTTGTGCTAGAGTAGTTAGGTTGAATAGTGAAGATGATTGTTGAACTGAAACATTGGACTTGAAGATTGTAACTGGTTTGACATCAATATAAAATTTGTTTCTTGGGATCCTGGTCTTTATCACTGGTGAAGTGCTTCTTTCTTTGTTAATCGTTTTCCTTCTATGTATGCCATATTGTTCATTTTCCCTCTGTAAAGAACAGTTTAAACAAGGTTAGGATTTTCTGTATAGCAGTAACCTTCTCTGGCTGAGAAATATTTATCTTAATGTTTTCTTCAGATTTGTTTATTTAAGAATGATTCAATACAGTTTAAACAGTTAGGAATGTTGGCGTTCCCTCATCCTTCTGTTTGCTCAAATATTGTTCTCGAATGTTATTTCCATTATTTGCTATTAAAGTTAGACTAGAGAAGATATGGTTTGCCCTGATTCCTAGATTCTTTTCTCCAAAGGCAGATTCTGAAAGTTTCCCTTGGTGTTGACTGAAAGCAGACTAGGTTTAAAAGTACTTTATCTGATCTTAAGTTACACTCTGTTTTTCTTATGTGTTTTCATACTTTATGAAGGTAATTATGTGGATTACTGGATTGTTTGTCAATTAAGCTGCTTTAATAAGAACTTGCCCAAGAAGTCTATGGTTAGCCCTGTCCTTGGTTGGTTTTAAAAACAGTTACTTAAGAGGCTTTTCTTGTTTGGACTGACTATAAATCCTTTGAGAAATTATTATCAGTTTCCACCCCTCCAACATTTTAATGTTTCCATTCCATCATTTTAATCTCAATAATCTTGTGGTATAGATGACTTGCCCCTTGGATCACACTTGATGTTGTTGTTCAATTAAAGCCCCGATATGACTCCATAGCCCAATGGACTAAAAACCAGCGTTATATCTATCTATCTGCCAAAACTGTTCTATTTTCTTGCAACTTCTCACTTTTGAAACTTTTTGCACTTAGGACTTTCTCCTCAAGTAACATTTCATGCTCAACCATCCAAAACAAAACAAAACCTTTGGCCTTCATAACTAGCCTAATATCATTACCTTAAGCTTTTCAAAGACAATATCCATCTTTGTACATATTGGAGAGATCCCTCTCCGGATTCAGGAGGGCTAGATCCTAGAATCCCAAATTTTGGTTGAAATGATGTTAACTCTGTGATTGGACTCTCCCAATCTTGCTAATAAATTACAGAGACCTAACATGGTGATGATACTTTATTCACTATATGCATGGAATGTTGGGCAAGGAGAGTCCCGAGAATCAATGGAGGGAATCATGAGGTTCCAAGTATCTTTTGGCTTCATGAGGACTATATTATTGCAGCCCAGGATCAACAACTCCACATTTTTCATAAATGGAGGGAGAGACAACGTAATTTGAACATTATTACCTCTCATTTCCAGCCATGTAGCCCCTATACATTGCATAAGGAGGGGATTGGTGACTATTTCTGTGAGCTACCAAGGATGGCTCACTTTGTTTGAATGATAGCATGGAGATTGAAGTTCCTCATGAGGGTTGAAGCACCCACTTTTCATCATCTCCCATGCCTTGAGAAGACCAATGGATAGCATATGTTTATTTCTATGTATCTCCCACTTCTTCATGATGACAACTATTTGGGTTATTCACCAAAGGCAAACTTGTATTCTTGGGAAGAGACAAATCCATTGGAGATTTTGCAAATTCCTTGTGAGTTGCTTGAGGAAAAGCAACATTTTGGAGGGGAGGAATGTAATATTCCCAATTAGCCTCAAGCTAATTGGAATATTAAATTTTTCTTTACTTTTCTGTTCATGAATAAATGTAAAAGGGAGGAACATAAAAAATCCTAAAAACAGTGAATAAATCAATGCCCCATGTGAACAAGGCTAAATCTGGGATACTTCAATAAAACACCCTTATGTGTGAAAGGGGTTGAGACTTTTGACTGGGTCAATAGGACCAAATCAACGACCTTGTCTAGATTCAATGAACCTCCTAGATGCACATCGCAGTTTTAGATGGAGGCCACACATGTGAATGGAGCTAAATCATTGAGATGGTTTAGGGTTTTGCAAGATCTCATTCTTATAAAAGGAAGAGGAGGAAAACAAGAGAAGGGTTGTTGATGACCATTATTTCTGAAGAATATGTCTATTTAGACATTTATCATTCTCTTGGCTGTTTAGCAGAGAATAATGTTGTTTAGCACAAGGATCTCATGTTTAGGAATCCTTCTCTTTCCTTGAGTAGCTCTTGGGAGAGACTTGTATTACTTGTCCACTATCAGGCTTAAGGCCAAGCTTCTCCTTTCAACTACAACTCAGATCCTGTTGAGGGTTTGGTTGTCTTTGCAAGCTGCAGCAAGTAGAGGCTAGATCTATTCAGATCTAGGCCAATCTAGTGCCCCTTTTTAGTGGGAGAGGCTTCAATCCCATTGTCAAGGGAGTTCTAGATCATTTAAGCTTCAGATCTACATCTTGGAATCAAGCCAAATAGTTCTTCAAGTCTACAGTGCAGTCCCTCTTCCAGTACTGCGTTATCTGCAAAGAGGGAAGTTGCAGGGTGATTTGGAAAAGTTTGAGGAGTGATCTCTGGTGTTGGGGATCTGCCCTTCACTATGATGATCCATGGATTTCTATTCTTATCCATGTCATATTTAGATCTGATCTAAATACACCTGTATATGCTTTAGAAATTCTAAATAGATCTGCAGATCTGCTGCATAGAATCTCATATCTACTCCATGTACTTCATGATTTGCTGAAATCCCCAAGGGGAATGTAAAGTAGAGACATTATAGTGTATGGATCTGTCATAGATTTGACTGTTCATGCATTATTTTTCTCTAGATCTGATATGTAATCTACTACTACAGTACACTTAATAAAATAACACTGTCAAGCCTTTGCAGTCAATTCTATGTGTTGCAACACCTCATTTTGAGGGTTTCTTTCTATATAAGTCTTCTATTTTCTATTCTAAGACTCATGGGCTTCAATACAATTCTAATTTTCTGATGTATATGACATTATTGAACCTCCATATTGGCCTACTACTGCTACCTTGCTGAACTGCGTTATTTCTAAAGCAGTGCTATTTAATCTTGTTGCAGTCCCATTCTGGGACATTTTCCAAGCTATACTAGGTGTGGGAGACGTGTTTAACCCACCTAGAAGAATTTGTTTCTGATCTCCTCTTGGATTTAGGTCTTAGATTGTCAGATCTAAGGGATCCAAGGTTTGGTTTCCAATCCTGTAGCATAAATTCCTGAAAAATTTATTTTTCAGGCATGCCTTGCTAAGCAGTCCCTTTTGGGGACATTACAGCATTACAAGGCCAATCTAGTGTGGTCAATGGATCCTTAAGGTCATGAGTGAAGTGAGATGGACATTAAGTTGGGGAAGAACAGGGTAGGTCAAAGGGGAGTGAAGTATCCTTTATCATATACCCATAAACAAGAAGGTCTCAAATATGATAAGAAAAAGATACTAATCATGAGATAGGGAAAACCATTTACTCAATGACAATACTTAAACAAATAAATATCCAAGATAAATATTTCAATGAAACAAAGAAAGCAAGAAAATCTTATCTAACTTTAGTAATTTCACCTTCATAATTGGAAAACATATAAGATGACATAATAACTTTAACCAATCAAAGAGGGAACTCCTAGACATTGTTGATCAAGCTATAAAGAACTCTGAGGCAAACTGATAGGAATGGACAAAGGGTAAGATCAAAACAAGACCTCCTTGGCTTAACCTAACAAGTAATACTTCAAAGAGAGATTTCAAAAACAGAGTTTAGATAGCATCAAATAAGCAGGGCTTTACATGAATCATATTTGTAAACTAGCATATTAATCCATAGATGAAACAAACAAGCATAAGGAGGCTTAAGGAGCAGCTAATAATTCCTTAAACACACCCAACATTGGAAAACATCAAGGCAATAGAAGGCAGGAGGACTAAGGTGCTTCAAGGAGAATTTCTCAACCTATACTTTTATGTTCTATTGCAACAAAGAAGGATGAAACATAATGATAACAAGAAAACATAAAAAAATTAAGAATACATCACCATTAACCAAGCTTAGAGATCCGGCAAACAAACTTCTCCATCATCAATTCAAGCAAGCCATTCATAAACTCCACAACACCAATTTCTTCTCCAAGCTCATAAAAACCATGTATTTCTCTCAAATCTCATCAAATGCCAACATTTACAATTAAGCCCTCATTCTCTATTTAACTTAGGAAAGGAGTGAAAAAACCCTAGATAGGGTTGGAAAATGTCAAAATCACTCATAAATGTCATTAATGCCTAAGAGACCATGCAAGGCCCAAAGCACAAAATATCCCATGAAATAAATGCTAAAATAACTTCTTACACCTAATTCAAGAGTGATTTGCCTTAAAAAACACTAAAATATGATTTTACAATAAATGAGTGTGTTTTGTTGACTTTTAGCCAAAAAGACACTACACAGTCCATTTGCGTAGCGCCACCTCAAGCAGAAAATAGGTACTTTTGCAACCAAGTTTTGGACCCCTTCTTGATGTCAGATTTTGCTCCGTGATGGCTCATTGGAAAGCATACTGAGTCCTCGTTCTAGATATGCCTTTATTTTTCTCATTGGGCCCCTGTAACATATTCAAAAAGGTAATTTCCCAAGACTTCTATTAGCGCAGCGCCACCTCCAGTAGAAAATGGGCTCTGTTGCAGCCAAGTTTTGGACCACTTCCCGATGTCGGATTTTGCTCTGTGATGGCCTGTTGGAAAGCTTGATGAGTCTAATTTCCAAAAATACTATTTTTTTCTGATCCAACCTCTATAACCTGTTCAAAATTTCAAAATCTCAACACTTCTATTAGCGCAATGCCAGGCTTGAAAAGGAGGCAAAATGGTGAAAATTTAGGTGTTTTTTGACCTTTTGAGGGTTCAAAACTGCTCCAATTGCTCTGAAATTTTGTGAGCATAGTGTAATAGTGATGAGAAATCCAAAAATATTGAGTTTTACTTCTGAGTATGCTCCAAGGATTAGCGTAGCGCCAGTGGCGCTGCGCTAATGGGCTTCCAAAATCTCAAAAAACAAAAACTCGTCCAAATTTCTTCAAAATTGGTGGATGTCTTGTTCATGGGGTTTAAGAATCCTTTAGAAACTCTTGAGGCAAGATTTCAAGGTTTACTTGGTATTTTCCTCTTTTTAGTGTTTTTTTAATTTCAATGAGGGCCTCTTTGTCACTGTGGTTTGTCTCATTAGTATCAGTGCTGCCTTTGGTTTCTGCATTCTCCTTACTATCTTCATCTTTGTCCTTGTCCTCTTCTTCATTTTCTATCTATGCCTCCTCACTTTCCTCTTCATTTTATTCTATATTGGCATTGTTTTTTTCACTCTCTTGTTGACTATTTTCACCTCTATTACTGTCATGCTCACTGCCCCTTTCTTCTTCTTCTTCAAATTTTGCCTCTGTCTCTTCTTGCTGGCTTGAATCACCATCATTGCTTAGACTCTCTCCTCTGTCCTCTTGTTCATTTTTTTCATGGTCATCATCCTCCATTTCTGTGTTGTCTTCCTCTTACCGATTTAACTCACCACCACCTTGTTCATCATCATCACTTTGTCCTATTTCCATATCTTCTACCCCTTGGGCTGAGTTATTGGCACCATTACCTTCACTATCATCACTTTGTTCATTATTTCCACTTTGATCCTCTTTACTTGATACATCAAGAGAAGGGGAATAAGGGAGGTTTTCTTGAGGTGAGGGAACTTGTGTAGATGAGGAGGGAAAGTTTGGTTGATGAGGATGTTGTGGATTTGCGAATGACTACCTTGCCCTTGAGCCTTATGAGGTTTAACTTGAACATGAAGTGTAACTACCTTAAGTCACTTTCCCTCAACTGATAATCAATTTGGTCACGGAGGCCAAGAACAGAGGTGAAATATGCATTTGAGACCTAGGGTTTGCTCAACTAGGTTTTAATCATTTCATAGACACCAAATTATGAAAATTTCTTGGAGGACAAGGGGGAGAGGCCACCTACCAGCTTTAACTCTTCTGTAGCCCTTTGAATGCAACTTGGAGGATGAATTTAGCCTTGGGGCAAGTTCTTTCCTTGTTTGAGGAGCCTTTGCATTAGCACAGTGCCGGACAATCCTGCCGATGGATTACTGCAGTGCCGGGAAGTCTTGCCCATGGATTAGCGCAGTGTCGGGCAGTCCTGCCCATGGATTAACACAACGTCAGGTAGTCCTACCCATGGATTAGCGCAACACCAAAAAAGGGTCAACTTGCAGATAAGTTTTGATGACCTTCCCGAAGTCGGATATGGGCCCGTGATAGCTTGTTGGAAATATTAACCTATATACTTTCCAAATATATCATTTTTTCCCTGATTGGAGTTGATTTTCCTTGTCAAAAGTTGAGTTTCCCAGGATTGGTCAAAAAGTACTGAGTGATGGTGCAGAAATGTAGAGTGCCAGTGCAGACAACTTTTGGAGGCCTTTTGTCACTCCAAATTGAGATCATGATAGCTCATTGTAAATATATTCAATTCTAGTTGTCTTTAGACCCATCAAGCAAGTAATTTGGACACTCCAACTATGAGAAAACTGGATTTTCCCAAGGTCCTTCCAGCAGTGCAGAAATTCTCCTGTGACACCTGTATTTTTGACATTGCTCCCAAACCATGATAGCTGCGTAAAAAATGAAGGATTTTTTTCTTCTTGGCCCCATTATGGAAAAAAAACTCTCTCACTTTTTCCAAATTCATCTCTTTTTGTTCAAAAACATATTTTTAAACAAAACTGGCCCTAGGTGTGGCAAATGACTTAGCCCTTGGAATGATTTTTTGGAAAATGATGGAAGCATGATGTTTATGAGTTGGTATGGAATTATTATTTCTTAAATGATCTAAAAAATGGATACTTTTCTCTTATGAATCCTTTTCATAGCAAGCCCTAGCTTAGTTGGAAGAGGAAATTAGGGTTTGGTGTAGGGGATTTAGGACTGCCTTGTAGAGGGAGGGGAATGAAGGGTTTAAGGGTTGTCTAAATTCTTAGGGAAATTTTGGGGAATAGGGATAGATGTTAGAGAGTAGGGGAAAGTGGAATTTCAAGAATTTAGTGAGGGGAAAGGGTCCAAAAGGGAAAAACACACACCTAGTCTCCAAAAGTGTCAAATTGTAGCAATAGGCTAGGTTTTGTAGAAAAATGATGAGTTTGAAGGATAGGAGTGATGGGAATTGTTTATGAAGGTATATTAAGGATAGGAGGAGGTATAAGAGCATCAAGATACAAGCCTTGTTGATGTTTAACCATGGAGGTCATGAAACCAAGAAAAATGCCCTTAAAAACCCTAAATGGACAATGGAGGAGTTAGGAAAAACAAAATAGAGGGTTGAGGCCAAAGGTGGCAAAACATAGTGATAATGAGTGGCAGGAGCCCATGATGGGTATTTTGGGAGTAGTGAGCTGACCTTGACATGATGGGATAATGAAAGAGTGAAAATTTATCCTAAGGATAATGAATGCAGTGAGATTTCTAGAAATCACAATGTTCATGAACTTTGTTTCTAGAAATCTAGGATAATTATCTAGTCATCCATGAGAAGAAAAAATTAATGATGACTAACAGAATCATGCCCAAAAATTTCTTCTTGGGATTACTCATGCATGTTGCCCCACCTCTCACCTGGTGGTATAGCTTCATTCACTCCCTCTGCCCATCTAGCACGAAATTTATCTGCATGAGTGGTTGATCCCACTCCATGATCCTCATCTTGTGGCTGCTCCACATCTCGAGGTTCACTCTTACCTGCATGCAAATCCAGCTCCCTCTTAAGGGTCAATTTCATGGATTTCTCACACTTGCCAATAGTAGAAAGCTCTGTAGAAATCCCATCTACATCAAGTCTATATAGATTCTTAACTCGAATCCCAACCTTCTTGGCTTGCCCTGTTTCTTCGTGTCGCAAGAAAAATTTTCCTTCACTAAAGACAACATCATATCCTCTATCCTCTAACATTGCGACTGAGACTAATTTTTTCTTCGAACCTGGTACATGCATTACATATTTTAAATGAAAGATTTTACCTGACACCCTTTGAAAGGTAATGGTAGCAATTCCAGTCGCACTGTATCGTCCATCATCGCCCAACTCAATCTGCATATGGAGATCTTTCTCCTCCAAGTCACTGAAAAGTTTATTATCTCCCATCATGTGAAAGGAAGCACCACTATCCAAGTACCACCCTGTTCCCAATGCACTTGATACCATGCATGCGATCAATGAGAAGTCAAGCTCTAATTGTGAGGCAAGAGCCTCACTAGCTGCAGCTCCAACAACCATCTTGTTCTTCTTCTTTTGTGGAAAATTTGTGGCAATATGCCCATGCTCGTGACAGTGAAAACACTTCACTTTGGAAATGTTGTGGACATGTTGTGCTCCTTTCCATCTTCACCGGCCTTAGATTTAGAATGGTATTTCTTCCCCTTCCCCTTATTCGCCTTGGCAGCCAAAGAACAATCCTCTTGATCATCATGATTTGATGAAGAGCTATCTTTGGTGTTCCACCTGAACTCCTCCTGCACCAAATCCAACCACAGTCATTCCCAATCCAGAAATTTTTCCCGTCCGTTGACAGAGTCTTCATAAATGTGCAAACTCTTAGGAAGTCCCAAGAGTTCCAAACTCACCAAATCATCATCAACAACACTTATTCCTACACTCCCAAGCTCATCCCTGCATTGGACAAAATTTGTTAAGTATACCGGAATAATGTTGTTCTTTTCCATCTTGATCTTCCAGAGTTTATCTTTGAGCACCAATTTCCTATGGTCACTGTTGCTTTGGAATAGATCCGTCAAATCCTTCCACATAACATATGGTGTGGCTTTCCCATGAAGTCTTGAGACAATGTGGTCTCGTACTCCTTCCAACAGAATCCTCCTCGCCCTTGCCACTTTCTTTTTCCATGCATCAAGTAATGCAGCATATGTCGAAGTAGGCTTAGGAACATCTTTGTGAATGAATTCCTTCAAGCCATTATCTTCGAGCACTGCATCCGTCCTGTCCTTCTAATAAATTTAGTTCGATCTGCCCTCGAGTGCATACTCTAGCCACAAGCCATTGAAATCCATTTCGATGTTTACTCAACTGTAGCACCAAGAAAATATTTTGACAAATTCGAATTCTTTCCACCAACAAACTCAGCTCCTGCTTCAAAATTGCAATCTTTTGTGCTCCAATACCATGTAGAAATTTTAATACAAATTATGTATTGCTTGGATTCTCCTGATCTAACAATTATATGCCACTGTTAAATACATAATCGCTTCTACAAAAATCTTTTTGGAATTTAAAAAACATGATCGCCAATTGCAATGTCAAGAATAAATATCAAACACACATAACACAGATGTTTTTATCGGGAAAACATAAAGCTAAAAACCCCACTATCATATATTATGTATGTATCATGTATCATGAAACAATCTCATACAAAACTCTAATCCAAGAGCTCTCAGTACAATATACAATCGTCTCACACTGTCATACAAAAATTGGCAAGTTCCTTAGCCAATTTACTGCCTCCAGACAGCCTGCCTCCACTGTTCAATCCCTGATGGTTAAGAACCTCTGAATGAATGATTCTGGCCTTCCTTGACTGTGCAATCCTCATAGGAATCTCCAATGTGTGTGTGGTTGCATGAGTGCACCCACTAATGTTGCAACTGATAGTAAAAATATCCCTTTCACCTACATCTCAACTGGGTCTCCACTGGATCTGACATGCATGTAGTTAACAATAGTAAATCTTCAGTTGCATGTGAGACCACTAATTGTGAATTAATTAATAATTAAATCACTGATCTTTCACTAGTTTATCGTCAACTACAACTAGCACAACTGATTTTAACTCACTTAATTGAGTTAAACTACTTTACAACTTTCATAACTGCACTTCCAACTCTGTTACAATTTCGAATCACTCAGTTACAACTAAGTCCACTTGCATGTCCCACCAACCAACCTCTGAACTCGAATTTCCTATAGCTAACTGATTTTCCACTTCGGTTAACTATTTCCAAGTGCTCATTGAGAATAGATTTTTTTTTATTGTCCAACTATTATTAAGGGATAATAATAGTCGACATGCATCTATAAATAGACATGCGACCTATAAATAGAACTTGCACATACATATGTAAATAGACCATCATCTATAAATAGAATTTACTCATACATCTATAAATAGACATCATCTATAAATAGAACTTGCTCATGCATCTATAAATATTCCTCCAATTAAAAATAGCTTGTGTGGGCCCCACCTAGTGTAGGTGCTTAATTTTCACTAGGATCAAGGATGTTGTTTCTGGATGCCATTTTCACTGTTTCTTGTTGCAAACTTCAACATACTGTGCAAGTGCTTAAAAACCATACTGTGCAAGTGCTTAAAAATGGGTTTTTAAGCGATGTAATCCATGATTCTTGTTGTCTTTGGAATTTTTTTTCTTCCAACATTGTAGGGGAATACTTGAAACACTTCTTCAGATAGCAAGAGATCCAGATTGGCGGTAATTTTCCTAATGGTGACAAAATGATGTGTAACAGATTTCCCCCTTAAGTTCAAAGTTAGAAAATATGTTTGAGGACTGAAGAACTTTATCAGGCTAAAGTTTGGATTAAATACCATGGTTGGAGACTTGAAATAAACAATTAAGGGTTACAATACAATATATTCATATAATCATCATTGAGGTAGGAATTCCCATACTCAGAGTAAAAGTATCTCAAAGAATTAGTATGCAAATATAAAAAGATCCATGTCAACAATAGAAACAATATGGATGCAACCATTAAATATGGATCCATATTTACAATCATGAATATTTAAAACTCCACACATCCTAGATGGATGAAACTAGATCCAAGTTCTTGATCTTCATCTCTATCGATCCATAGTATGAATATAACCATGCGAGTGAATGTCTCAAAGTCGAACATGGTAGAAACCACATGATTACCAGTCAATGATGTGAAACATTAACAGGTATGAGAGAAACCACCAATAATGAAAATGGTTCTCAAGGTCCCATAATACAAGCTATGAAGTGTGATTAAATGTTTTGAAGTCAAACACTCATAGAATCATTCGATTAACGATCAATGATGAGGACCTGTCATCGAAGGCAAAAAACCTACCATTGAGGCATGCAAGCTCCAAGGTACTAAAGGAGTTTTCCAGACCAACTTCCTAGATAATGAGATGACGTTGATAGGAAGAAATATGTCTCAAGAAGGCTTACGACATGAAAATAATGTCAAATTTTGAAGAAAAAATTTGAAGTAATTCAAGGCTAACTTAATGATGGCCGATGCAATTGAAGGCTTTGAATTAAAAGGTAATTTTGACTGATGCTAGACCTCTCTTGAACATATCGATGACACAAAATTTTGACTTGGAAGCATTTGACTAAAAAATAAGATCCAAAACCAAACTGAAGATTTTCAATGAGGTATGATCAACTGAGAGACAAATGGATTTCCCAAACCAGACATAAAGGTGACAGATTGTCATGTTCAAGAGCGACATATTGCCTTTTTGTAATACAAAAACAAATGTTTCTTTCCAATTTTACCCCACCATTATTGACAAGTACTTCTTATTTGTATGCAAGCTTGAGGAGGATAACATTTTATTGCCATGTAAGCTCATCCTTTGAATGAGTCCTTCAATGTATTTTTAATGAACCCTAGGAAGGAGTGTTTCGGTCTCATCATGGCTTTTTACGAATCCAGTGAAGGAGCAACTAGATGTTGTTTCCATATTTAAAGAGTTTGAAAAACACACAAAAAGGAAACTCATACAATTCTCTCAATGTAAAATTTTAACGAGGCCGAAGAAAGTAAAGCTCGATGTTTTTCATTTTTAGGGAGTTAGGAGAAAAACATAAGTAAACTTTGAAATGTCATTTTTTCATAAATTTAGTCTCTCAAGCCTCGAAAATGTTAAAATAATGTAGGAGATAACTCTTTTGACCATGATTAGTCAAAGTATACCTTGAAGAAACACAATTCGGATTATCCACAGTATCAACAAAATTTGGCCGACGTTTCGAATCCCAATGGGTATCCATCTTCAAGACATATTTTGAATGAGAGCTTGAGAGGAGAACAGACCAGAGATAAATAGTGAAAAACCTAATTAGAGTAAGAGAGCCGTCTGTTTAGATAATTTTTTATATAATATTATTTATATATATTTTTAATTAATTGATTAAATTTTTAATATATATATATATATATATATATATATTATTAATAATTATTATGATTATAATAATAATAATTATAAATATTTTATATTAATAAGTTTTACAAATTAATTATTAGTAATTTATTTTAATAGTAATAACAATTATTATTAATATTTTAAAACCCCTAGTTGGAAACACAGAATCCTTCATAAAAGAATAATGATTTCATAAAACTTATCAAGAATGAGAATATTGAGGATGATGAAATTTTGGTAAGTTTTTATGTAGTATCATTATTTACCAAAATACCACTAGATGAGGTTGTTCAAGTGATAAAAGATGTAACTGATCCTGAAACAACTAAGGTCGCTGAAATTTGTTTACGTTCCACCTTTTTTTCAGCTTCCAAGGGGAATATTATGAACAAGTGTCTGGTGTTGCGATGGGATATCCTCTCTCATGCATTGTTGCTAACTTATTCATGCAGTACTTTGAAAATATGTCCCTTGATTCCTTTCCCCTGAAACCAGCTTGGTGGAAGAGATTTGTCAAGGACACTAACATAAAATGGACTCATGGTAAGGAGAATCTTGAGAAGTTTTTTAATCACCTAAACTCTATTTCATCAGAAATTAAGTTTACCATGGAGGTTGAAGAAAACAAGAGAATTCCTTTTTTAGATGTCCTGGTTAATAGAAAAGAGGATGGTACCCATGGGCATCAGGTATTTAGAAAAAAGGCTCACACTAACAGTTATCTTCACGCAGATTCCTACCATCATCCAGCTCAAAATTCAGTGTTCTAAATACTCTAGCTGTTAGGATCCTTAGGATTTATGATTCTGAGCACCTTAACATTGAAATTAATCACTTGACCTCTGTATTTAAGGGTATTGGATATAAAGAGAGAGATATTAAGAAAGCATTAAGGAGAGATGGGCATTCGGTCCTTTCTCACAAGCATCAATAACCTCAAAATTCGAATGGTAGGGTTTTCCTACCATACATCCAAGGAGTCACTAATAAGATTGCAAGGGTTCTGGGAAAGAAAAACATAATCGCACAATTTACAATCGTTGGAACAATAAGACAAAAAATGTGACCGGTTAAAGATAATATCAATCAAGGGCAACTTAAAGGAGTTTATAAGATTTAGTGTTCTTGTGGGAAGAGTTATATAGGAGAAACTGGACGATCCTTGCAGATAATATTGAGAGAGCACGGAGCCGATATTAAGAATGGGAGATCCTGTACCTCATCCCTCACAGAACACTCTTCAAAAACAAAGGATCACGTGTGTTTAGAGGAGGCCAAAATCATCACTAGAGAAGGACAATACCACAGAAAAAAATCAGAGAAGCTCTTGAGATTATGAAGCATCCTCATAATCTCAATAGGGATGGAGGGAACGAAATCAGTGATAGTTGGCTTGCTCTCATCAGAAAAATTTTCTCCTCCAACCCGTCTTCCCAGGTATAGTATCCCTGGTAGAATTATTTTCCTTTTATTAAGGTTTAATCAATAATTAAGTTAGTATTAATGATAAAGAATAATTAATGCACATTAAGGACTAACTATATTATTTCTAATTATTTATAACCTAAATATCATTTATAAATAAATATTAATAATAAGATTAATTATTAATTTTAACCAATAATAATTATTGGGTAAAAGTAATAATTATTTGTATTAATATTTATTTATAAGTTAATTAATTAATAATATAAATAAATTTTAAATAAAAACAAAATAAAATTAGGTTAGAAAAAATGATTAAAACTATTAATTAATTTATAATCAACATTATTATGAATTATTATTATTCTTAGTAATATTAATTAATAAAATTATAAATTATTAGTAATATTTAATATCACTTTAATCATTAAAAAATGTAGAATGATTCATTTTAGGTATTAACATTAATTTTATTGTGGAAATATATATTAATACTATTAAGTGAAAATAAAATTCATATATTTTTAAACAAAAAATTTTAAAATTATTATTAATGTTGGGCTCTTTTTAGGTCCTAGGAATGTGGTTGCTTAAAATGCCTAAATCATATTCTGGTTTACCACTTTTGCCTTCGACTCTTTAGTAAAGGGGATGCTAGAAAGCTAAAAGGAGAGAGGGGGGCATGAGCTTGACCAAGCTTAGGAAGGAACTTGGATAGGGTCAAAATAATGTGCCTTTGGTCTAGGCACACTCTAAGGACATCCATAAAGGACATATAAGAGACGACGAAATGGATTCTGAAATTGATTCACATTCTCTAGAAAAGGAACTGTCAATGATCCTGCAGGTACTGAGGCCATTAAAAGGACACCTAATAATTTGTTAGGTGGGTAGTAGGCAGGCACATTATAAGTAATTGAAAGGCAGGTGGGTCTTGTATTTCTAGCAATGGAGTAGTTTGTAATTCCTTTAGGAGGTCGACATGAGGTATTTTCCAGCCGATAGTCTCCTTGCTGGTCATATAGCCAACCAGTCATTGCCAATCATTTCCAGAAGGTAGGTCATTGTTGATAGCCAATCATTTTAAGCCATTCATTGAGCAGTATGTGGTCTAAATGGGCATCTCTCTCTACCCAACCTACGAAGAGCTTGAAACACTAAGTTGATTAGATCAGGGAATGAAATTGGCAAATACCATGTGCGAACCTGATGCATTCAACTTGTTATTACTATTAAAATAAATTACCAATAATTAATTTGTAAAGCTTATTAATATAAAATATTAATTATTATTATTATTATTAACATAATTATTATTATTAATAATTTATATATAAAAATATTATTAAAGTAAAAATTTAATAATATATATATATAATTAATATTATATAAAAATTTATCTGAACAGTCGGCTTTCTTAGTCTAATTAGGTTTTTCACTATTTATCTCTAGTTTGTTCTCCTCTCAAGCTCTCATTAACAATATGTCCTGAAGATGGATCTCCAATGAGATTCAAAATGTCGACCAAGTTTTGTTGATACTGTGGATAATCTGAATTGTGTTTCTTCAATGAACAACAACAGAAGTATGAAAAACATCATAGTGTACCTTTTTCATAAATAGTCTACATGATCCATAAAAGGGGTAAACTTATATCAAGAAGATTTTTTTTGCTTATGTTAATGAGTTCGAAAAAAAATCATACTCGACAATATTTTCATATTTCGAGAGTCAAAAAAGAGCTTAAAGGTAACTCCATTATTTCACCTTTTTTTGTAAATTTTAAGATCCAAAAAAGTGATAAAGTTTACTCGTCTCCAAAATAATCTATTTTCGTAATTAAACCTATAACTTGCACATTCAAACCCAAAAATCATCATAACTACTAAAAAGTAGTGAAAAACATTAAAATTTTTGAATTTAGAAGCTAAAGGAAAAAAATATTATTTTAATAGGCATATTTTGCTTATAAAAGTTCAAAATGTAAAAAATTCTTTACCATTTTGTTTTTACCATTTGGGAGTTATTTGAAAGTGCATTTTCAACCAAAAATTCAGCAACAAATTGTGATCAGACCGGTGGAGCATTTCACGAGTTGTTTTCTCCAGGTAGAAGATCAACCCTTACTCTTCACATTGATAGTTTTTATTTTGCATCTTACTGGCGATTTTGTGTTTTTTAGAGATTTTAAAGATTTAAAATGCACCCTCAAAATTGTGCAATTCCTCTTCATCGGGATTGTGCAAACCCGATTTTTCCATTGTTGGAAAAACATGATTCACACAATTTACTTGAAAGGGAACCGCGCAAATGCACATTGTCCCTAAAAGGCGACTGTGCAAGGTCACAAGAGATTTTTAAAATAATGAAAAAACACGCAATTTTTTGCAAAAATCTTCTATATTCTTCTTCTAACTAATTTCTATCATTGATTTCAGGTTTTTGAAATGTTAAAATGGAATGGAGAGAGAGAGAGAGAGAGAGAGAGAGAGAGAGAGAGAGAGAGAGAGAACATGAAGCTCAATATGTTGAGGCTTTGAATAATCCAGCTACATTGCGGGATTTGAGAAATTGTGGCTTGCTCAAATATTTTATGATTCCAAGGATGAAAGACCTAATGGATCTATTTACATGGTTTGTAAGATCTTGAATATCCAAGAGCAGTGTTTTCAGATTGGAGATCAAATACTCTCCATTTATGCCAACGATATCTATTTCTTGAGGGGGCTCTCATGTCATGGAACTGATATTTCATTGTTTGGAGGTAGGCCAGGTGGTGAACCAACAAAACCTTATTTAGCCCAACATAGTGCTCCTAGGTCCAAACTTAGTAATGGAAGCATAGAAATTAAAAGCATATAGAGTATTCCACTAAGGGCCATTTAATTTACCGTTACCTGACTATGTGGCAGTGTTGCACTTCACCTCACTATCAAAGCTCAAATACAAATTTCACTAGAGTGCTTGTAGCCCACTGTGTTTAACTGGTGCGAAGGAGTTGCTACCAATATCAAAGGGAAAATCACTAGAGAAAAGAATGGAAAACTAAATAATTTTGGATATGGTTCTATATTTGTATCATTTTATGTGGAGAGGATTCCTCTCCTTTATCCATAGGTGTCCATGGATATGAGAGGACCACGATATCCTCGCATGATAGTCATATATACTCCTGCATTTTTCATATGGCTAAATCGCCAGATTATCATGATTTAGGATTACCCATATGCCGGTATGGATTACACCGGTGATCCAAACATCCCACTCCCTACAGGAATGCGATGAGGTGATATAGGTAAAAATTCTCACTTTGGTTGTTTTGTGTTTTTAAAAAATAAAATAAATTTTTTTACATACAAAACTAATCATCTAAAATAATCATGCAGATGTGGGACTAGTAAGAACGACAACAATGTGATGGTTTGAAATATGTGACAAGTAGCCATCTTCTCCTGTAGCACAGAACCCAGAGGCAGTAGAGGCTTTGATTGAGATTGAGCATAACCTAGAGAGGTTAACTCTAGATAGCCCTGATATTGAGATTGATGATTTGCCTCTCCGCTACCAGAGGCATACAATAGGAGTATCTGGGCCGATTAGTCGTCTGTTATGACGAGTGGCTCGTGCTATAGTCTGATATCATGATCATCATGCTTAGTTACTAGTCATAGGGCTAGATTTTGTTTTTTGATCTATCAGCATATTCGGATAATAAAGGCCACAAGGCCTCATATGTGTTGGATGATATTTTTGTAAACTAATTTTTTTTACAGACATTAAGACTAATGAATACTACTTCTTGAGTATGTTTAATATTCATAATTAATTCCACAGTAGCCTTTTTGCGTAGACGTTTTGAGTCTATAACAAGACTCATCATCAGAACAAAAACCCTACAGAGAAGAGCAAGAAATGATGGAGATTAATATGGAATGGATGGAAATGTAAAGTCAAAGATTCAACCAACTAAAAATAAAATAAAATGGTATTTTAAGGAGAGTTAATAAATTATATTTTTTTATTAGAATGTAGAATTCAATTAATAATAGATATTATTGGTAATGAAATTTAATAATTAATATAAGGAAATTTATTAATAGGTAATCATTATTAGAGTTAATTATTATTATTATTAATTAATAATAAAGTTAATAATTATAATTATCCTTATTATTAGTATTAATTATAATAATAATTGGTATTGATTACATAATTAATATTAATAATAAGAATTTTATTATTATTATTATTAACCTTATAAGCTAATAAATATTATTATAAACTCACAGAGTTAGTAATAATAATTATTAACAAAGTTAATAATAATAATTGTTATAATTTGAATTAATTCTTATTGTTATATTATAAGGGATAATACTGTGACTATTAGGGTTAATTACTAGAGATTGTAAGATGAAATAGTTATTAAGTCTAGGAATTAGTAAGGACAGAATGGAAGGAGAAGGGGGATGCATTGAGATTATTTAGAGGGAAAATGAATATGATTTAGAGGGACAAAGGAAAGGTCAAATGATGGCTAAAGTGTAGAAGGGAATAAGGGGAGGATGTTCTAGTCAATGATGTAAGACTTGGGTACTTGAGTGAGTAAGGGGATCCAACTCATACTTACTTCCATACCCATCTCTATTAAGATTACAAGGATGCTTAATAATTTCAAGGGCTTCATGGATATTTCATTTATATTGATGCTTTTGTTTGGTGAATATTTTCATGTCTTTAAGGAAAACATTGTTACATGTCCTTGATGAGTGTTCTGTAAGTGCTGAAGATCGAGTCCTACCATTTTTAATGCCAATGATGTGTTCCTTGAGTCTAATTTTGAAGGATCTTCCTATATATCCAATATAACATTCTCCACATGAACACAAGACCTTATAAACCCCTTTGTGTTGGAGGTGATCAAAATTGTCTTTTACTGATCTCATCTACTCTCTTATGGTTGTTAAGGGATTAAAATAGGTATCAATGTTTTTATTTTTGAGAACCCTGGCTAACGTATCCATGAATCCTTGAATTTATGGTAGATAGGTCTTATAATTAGAAGGTTAGGAGATTTTCAGAGAGGGTCTTGCCCCTTTTTTTGTTCTATCCCTTTTGATGGTTTTTATGATGTCTTAAAATATTTTATCTCCTCCTCTACATGCTCTAGGTAATATATTATTATTTCTCTAGTAAAGAGGGTCTTGAGCACTCCCATATTTTTTGTTAGATGATGGTATGACTCTGGATGAAGGTAGTTATATGTGTGTTCTTTCTTCTTGAAAACCTTTTGTCTAGTAATGATCCATATTCATTACTAAGGAGGAGAATGTATTGGAATGGGATGCAATTGTTTTCTTCAACCTCCATAGTGAACTTGATGTTCTTAGATATTTTTTTAAGGTGGTCTAAAAATTTTCTTAACTCCTTTCCCCCACATGGAAAAATTACACTGGTGTCATAAACAAACCCAATCTAGTATTTTGGTTTTAGAGTGTACATTTCCAAGGCTTTATTTTCAAAATTTTCCATAAAAATGTTGGCTACCATAGGGGATAGCGGGGACCCAATAGCCACTCCAAGTATTTTCTCAAAGAATTCACATTTTAAGGAAAATAATGTAGAACAGAGACATATCTCCACAAACCTAACAGTCTGGGGGTTTGTGACATGTTTTATCACCTGGATAGATTCATCTAAAGGAATATTTGTGAATAGTTGGACAACATTGAAACTTACAATCTTATCCACAGGATCTAACTTCTCTTTCTTTATAAGCTCCACATAATTATTAGAGGCTTTAATGTATGAATTTTTTTTTCCAACCAGCAGAGCCAAAGTTATTGCAACATATTTGGCTAATTCGTATGTGGGTGCCCCAATAATGTTGATAATGGGTTTGAGGGGGGCACCTTATTTATGAATTTTGGGGGTCCCATAAATTCGTGGGGTAATTTCACTGTCTATAGAAAGACACTTATTTATTACATCGTCAACATTAGAATCCTTGATGTCCTTTCTAACCACCCTGGTAATCTTAGAAATAGTGTTTTCCTTGAGCCTCTTGTAGTTGCCAGTATTATACAGGTGGTCATTCATTTTGGTGACATATTCTTCTTTTTCCGTTACTACTGTTTCTCCCCCTTTTATTCTTTCAAGATGACAATGTTATCACTGCTTCTCAGGCTTCTTAGTGCAATTTTTTTACCACAATTAAAATTTCTCTTCAGAGGCTTTCCCTTTCTTAACATGACTACACAATTCTGTCTAATTTGTTTCTTATATTCACCCCTTAGAATTTTTATCCCATCCTCAAGGCTGAAGATAATTTATTTAGTCGGAATATGGTTGGGGGATATGGAAACACTTAGTAATTTACTTAAGACCTCAAATTCATCCTTATTTAGCTCATAAGAAGAAATATTAACCACCTTTCTGCTACCTATGTTATTTGTGGATATGTGAGTAACATTCATAGCGACATCCCTTGTACTTTTAAATCCTTGAGGACTTTATTTGCATTTTTGGTGGATATATGGGTGCTGGTATCGCTGCTCCTAGAGCTACTACCTCTATCGACCGAAATTTTTTCTATTTTCTCAGCTTATTTTGTACGATATGTGAATGATTATTGTTTCTTTTTACAAATGTTGCAAATGTTGATTTAACACATAATTATCCAATGCATCAGTTAATGTATTTAAATGTATTAGAATATGTTGGTATTCAATATAATCAAAATCTTTTTCCAAGAGACGAACTCGTAAAATATCCTTAGCATCGTAGAAATTCTAACTAAATAAACATAATTTAAATGTAATACTATGAGTTGAGAATCCAACCTAATGATTAAATGATGAATGAAAAATTAAATGGCATCCGATAATAGCTCAAAAAATACTCTTTATTTTGAAATATTATTCATTGTTTGACCAAGGAATATCCCATGGAGACATAATAACTCATCAGTTGGTGAATAAATGGCCCAAGCGCAGAAGACAAATTTCGAGTACTACGACTAGCACCATTAGCGTAGCCAACATAAGTTTGAGGGAGCGTCAACATCTGCAAATCTAATGTAACAAAAGATAAGTCAGGGAAGTAGAAGAAGATTGTAAAAATATGCAAAATTTCCACACAAAAATATGATACATCAATATACAAAGTACTCATAGAGTGAATTAGGCATAGTACTTTTTCAGATAAAGCCCATTTCTAGGCTTTCCTAAAGGAATATTTTCATAGTCAACTAGCTCATAAGCCCCTTTTTCTAGTGCATTTTTTATGATGTAGGGACCATGCCACATAGGTTCAAACTTATCTGATCCTAACTTATCATGTTCTTGATCGTAAAACACCAATTTTCCTTCTAAATATGTCTGAGGATTTACATTTCGATCAAAATTTTCTTTAATTCTTTTTTTATGAGTCTCTCTATCTAACGCAACATCATAATGAGTCTCATCTAAGAATTATAGATATAAAAAACGATCTTATTCTACATAAGTAGTAGGTAATAATTTGATTGCTAGTTTCAATGACGAGATTTCACATTCAATGGATAAGACTACCTTCAAACCATAAACCAATTGAAAGGGTGTAAACCCGATTGCAGTTTTGGTTGAGGTGTGATATGACCACAAAGATAAGAAAATCATTAAATTCCAATTTAGTCTATGAATTCCTATAATCCATTGATGCATGGTAGTTAATTTTTTTTTACAAGTTATACCTAACCATTTGTTTGTGGGTAATATGGAGTTGATTTATCATGGCGCAAGCCCAACTTTGTAGTTAGTTCAATCATCATAAAGTTTAGAAAATGGTTTCCATGGTCCATGACGATGTCTTGTGGAATGAAAAACCTAGCAATCACATGATTGAATATGAAAAGAGCAACAATTTCTCCATCATCCTTGTATGTAGGAATCGCCTCGAGCCATTTTTTAAAATAATCCACAACTAGGATAATATACCTATGCCCCCCATCTGAGTGAGAGTGACATGTAATGAAATCAATTTCCCATTTCGCAGAAGGACCAACGACGATAGTTAGGTGAAGAGGAGAAACCAGTGCACGCATTTTGAGATGATAGATTTGATAATTATGACATTTTTGGAATGCAGTGACACAATATTTGAACATGTAAGGCCATAAATATCCAGCGTCAATATTTTTGGGTAGTGGAAAAACCTGACATATGATCGCCACATGATCTATAGTGACAATCATTTAAGGCCTTTCTAGCTTCATCATATGTCAAACAACGTCTAAAAATAGAATCAGTACCATGAAAATAAAGTGTATCGCCAAAAATATTGTATTGTTGAGATTGGTACCGAATGCGACGACGATCAGTTTGAGATAGCTCGGGCTGAAAAGTTTGAGTTTGGAGATAAACAATAATATATCCATACCAAAGGTCTAATGTAGTAATTAGAAAGAGTGATTCATTGGGAAGAGAATCCTATGCCACTGTTTTTGTTTCAGAATAGGGAAGGTTACAAATTAGCTCAACAAACACTAATGATTTCTTTGAATTGTATTTTTCAAATTCTAGGTCAAATTCCTGTAGGATAACAATGCATTTGGAATATTTTCCCCAAATAATTGCATCGTAATAATGTAATCCATATGGTTTCAATATGAAATCATTATTTTTTTACGCAAAATATATGGACGACTTGTACAGATGCCAAGGCCAATTTTTCCACATGTACATATTTTATTTCAAATTTTGTAAGATTATTACTTAAATAATAAATCACATGTTTATTATTCAACTCATCCTCCTGAACTAATACAATTCCAATGGTAACATCAGATGCAGCTAAATACAAAAATTAATCTCGGTGATAATCGAGAGGATGCAACAAAGGTGTTTGAGTCAACGCATATTTCAGTGCATGGAAATCATTTTGAGAAGTTTCATCCCATGCAAAGGAGATGCCCTTTTCCAAAAGTCGAGTAAAACCTTTATTTATCTCTGTAGAATTCGGAATGAATCGACATTAAAAGTTTTCTTTCCCTTGAAAACTTTGGAGTTGGCGCAAATTGGAAGGAGGAGAAAAATTCAGGATAGCCTCTACCTTAAGGGGGTCAACATGAATGCCTTCTCCTGACATGAAAAATCCCATTAAAAAACCAGATTGTACATAAAAGACACACTTGTGAGGATTTAAGTGTATATTGTAATGTAAAAATATGATAAATATTGATCTTAAATGCATTGGATGATATTCACGATTCAACAAATGAGATGGTAGATCATCTAAATAAGGTTGTACAATATGATTAATATCATGAAGAGCATAAGACATAGCCAGTTGAAAGGTGGCACCAATATTCTTCAATCAAAATGGGAGTTTTCAATAAGAAAAAGTTCCCCATGGACAAATGAACACGGCATTATGCTGATCCACAGGGAGTATGTTGATTTTATTGTACCAAGAAAATCCTTCCATGAAAGGGAATATTTCATTACTGACACAATCATCAATAATTTGGCCGATATAGGAAGTAGAATAGTTGTATTTTACACAAGCCTTTTTAATGTCTCTGTAATCGACACACACTCTAATTGTACCTTGCTTCTTGTTAACAGTAAAAATGTTGGAAACAAAATCATTCAAGGGAACATGATAGATAAACCCCGATTTAAGAAGTTTTTCAACTTTAGTTTTGATAGCAACAACCTTTCGAGGATGCATTGGACATAATATTTATCTAATAGGGTTAGCATCTGGGTAGGTCTTACTTTCGTGAACTACAATACTTAGGTCTATTCCTGGCATTTCCTCATAAGACTAGGAAAAAATATCTCATAATTCTTGGAATAGGGCTTTCTTAATATGAATTTATTCAAGTGAACATGAAGCACCTATATGAATGTTCTATGTAATTCTAAATTTCACTAAGATATTAACTGGAATGGTTGTATATATATTCCCTAAATTATTTTTAGATTTAGATTCAAAGATCAGGAATTCAGGGTTATCTACAATCTCGAGTGAAAATATTGTAGAGAATATTTTCTAAATGTTCTCAATGTTGGGAAGAAAAGACAAACGATGATGATAAATGTCCCAATTCATTTAATCCAAATTCATAATTTATATGATACTCTCATCTGTTGGAAACATGTTATCGAAAGGATCGAGAAATTTTATTGGTTCCAGTCAAGAATATTGAAAATACTCGTCAACGATCGCATTCAATCGATCATTTTCAATAGGAAGTGGTTATGAAAATGATTGAATGACCTGATAAGCTAATTCAAATGGGCTTAGAGGCATCTGGTCCCCATATGCGGTTAATTCAAACTATAAAGGCACAATCCAAGGATCGTGTGATTCTAAGGTGCTTGATTAGATCATTTTGACCTCGGTGACATTAGAAGAAATTTTGGGTGAGGGAGTGAAAATTTTCCCATCAATGATGAATCCTTAAGCAAACTAGCACCAATATCTTCACAAGGAGTAATCGTTTTCCCCGCAAAAGTTACACTATCAGTAGAGATAATATTATAAGTATAATAATATAGTTGGCCTACCTTCACTATCCTTCCTTTATGAGGAAATAATATCATTTAGAACAATGATGAGATTGTTGCAGACAATGCATAGATCCAACTTTAACCCAGTGAAATATTGTAATAAATATGATCATCAAAAACTTCTACCTCGATTGCAACTGCTTTACCTTCTAACTCTATTGGTAGGTCATTCAAAATATCGTAAGGACGAAAACCTCTTCCATAAAAGGCTTTGAGAGTGGTAGGCGATTAATTGATATTTGAAGAACCCAAAGATTTCCAACGAGAAATGGACATAATACACGTAGAGGCTCCTTTGTTAATTAATATATGAAAAAATATTTTGGTCTTAACAAAAACCTATATTTGAAATGCCATTTGATGTGGGAGTCTAGGTATATGAATTTTCATGATCAAAGATTATGATATTAGAGTCCTTAGGATCAATTTCTCCAATAGCTAAGAATAGTAATTTCCTTTGTGATGGACATGTTTGTAGCACTTCAAGAGCTGACATTTCTAAAGGAAGTATAGCCTAGGTCTTCCAAAAATGTTTGTAATTATGAGTCTCTCTAGAATGTGGGTTAAAAGTTGACACCTTTGGGAGGGGGTGGAGGTATCACAATGTAAGAATTTAGTTTCTCAATCTATAAAGGTTCAAGGAGATGGAGTAGAAGTATGGAAGGTTGACAATATTGACTAGCATCATTAATGACTAGCATCATTTATTTTCTATAGGACTTTTAGACCCATAATATTTAGATCTAGCTGCTACCGAAACTTGTGAAGACATTATTATGATATGTACAAATGGAGATTAAGAGGATGGATTGTGTGCAACCATTTTAATATCCTGATAAGGGAAAGGATCCTTCAAAACAATAGGTGTGGGATAACCTTTGAGGAATTTACTAACCTGTGCACAATTTGGGCATTACTTCATGCAATGATCTTCATTACAGATCAGACAAGGATAATGAGGTTTATTTTCTTTTCAGAAGGTTCAGTTTTCGTTGGTTTCTCCTCTTGAGAGGAATTTTGATTTGCTTCTCCCTTCCCCTTTTTCTTACCTCCAAGTTGTTGAGATTTCCCAGTAGATGAATATATTGCATTAATTTCAGAAGTAATTTCAAGAGAAATGTTTTCACTGGGTGAATCTTGTATAACCAAATTCTGAGTATTTTTAGAATTATTCTTAGATGATTTACTCTTTGACTATTGGCTGGCATAACCAATTACACCATCAATAGTGTGAGATCTTATAGGAGTTGAAACTTTTTGATCTGAATTGGATGAGTGTTACACAACAATTTGTCACCGTCCCTACAATTCCCCATCCCGCACAATTGGAGGGCTCATTCCGTGACCTGTGAGAAGTGACATAACTTGAAAACACTTTCATGGCATTCCCCTGAACATGTACTTTCATTGCCCTGAAGACAACTCCTTGTAAAAAACCCTAAAAACACCCCTTTTTGCATTGGCGCGGGCAGCCAGTTTAGTGCCCACGCCAATGGGGGAAATCCTTCAAAGAGGGCGCGCCAATTAGTGCTCTGTCCCAGAGTCGCACTCACGCCAGCCATTTTAAGGAGTGTTTAAAAAAAAAAAAATGGCGGAAGTTTCGTCCTAATTGATCCAGAAACTGGTATCTAATTTGAGTTGGGAGGTTTGGCTTCGGATCTCCATGTAGAGGAAGTGGTTTGCCACCTCTCATGGAAGCTTCCTTGAGGATAGGGCCAATCCCATGATTATAGGGATCCCAAATCCCCTTCCTCCTTTTATAAAAGCTTGCTCATCTCATTTGCAAGCTAGTCTCCAAGTTCCCAAGAGCCATCAGAGCCTTATGCTGCAAGAGCCTTGATTCATTCCCTTAAGGCCAAATCCAAGCAAGGAGATTATTGTCGAGACATCCGGAGAGAGAGGTTTGTCCCATCCACGATAGGCTTCTTCGAGACGTGTTCCGCTGGCGACTCTCCGAAGGAGAATTCAGTGTCATAGCTATGGTTGTATTCTTCTTTGATTGATTAATGATAAGCGACTATTGGTTATGGTTCCACTCTTGTTGTTGATCATGATGTTGAGTTATGTCTTCTCTGACTGACATATAGTTGCATATACTGGATTTTACGCTTGTGTTTGTTTTGTTTCTTGCGTGTGCAGGTGTCCGATCACGGAGATCGTGAGGATTGTGATCTGCCAGAGCTAAGGAATGGGAGCGCTACTTTCTCTACAAGCGACAACGTTGGATTCCAGGTAAGCCTTCATCGCTAGTTGGTTTATTTGCAATTAGGAACCTGCACTATAGTGTGAAAGATTGTTGCTAGACCCGATCTGGGCTAGTAGGGATCGCATCTGTCCGCAGAGGGGATTTACCTCCACAAAAAATTGGTGACTCCGCTGGGGATCGTCTAGCTTGTTGTTGTTTGTTTTGTGAGCTACAGACGGAGCCTGAATTTAGCCAGATAGCCTTCAAAACGCTCTTGCTCTGCAATTGCGAAGTAGATCAAAGCTGCTTCAGTCAATCTCCGGTTTAGTTTATGAACTGAACACTTGGAGTATTGTCTTGTCTTTTCAGTTGTTTCTCAATTCTGCTTGCTTGATCGGCTCTTTTGGCTGGCTCTTTTGTGATTTTTGCTTTTGGTTAGCTTGATCATCACTGGTCTGCTTGTTGGATTGTCTATTTTTATTTTTTTTCCTTAGCAAACTCGACTGGCACGCTTTACATCTTGACAGTCGCACCCATTGGCGCAGGTTGCTTGTGTATTACCCACGCCAATTCCTTTCTGGTGCTAGTTTCAGCCTCACAGTCGCGCCAATCCTTTGAGGTACTAGGGTTTGCTCTATTTTGACCTTCCTGGGCCAGATCAGTGTGTTTGGTTTTGTTTTTTCAA